>WOVY01001634.1:0-325376 GCA_013436015.1 Rhipicephalus annulatus | reverse complement strand
TCTCCTGTTTTCATCCTATTTTAGCGTAAAAGGACGCCCAGCTGATGTGGATTACAAGGGTGTTCTCGCTTAGAGTGCGAAGCTCCAAGTCTGCCTCATAGATGTCAAAATACAGAAAAATGTGAAATTTCGAATAGTAAAGATCTTCGGCATTTGTTTTTCTGGCTTCCTGCTCAGATTTTAGGTCCGAAACCTGTATTGAGACTCCACTCTGCCACATTTTTATTTTTATGTTAGCACCAACGTTTTCTCGAGTCGAATACATAAGCGACAAAAGCAGAGCCTGAATGGCAGCCTTTGCCGCAGCATGAAAGTGTGATGGAGTGAAGCATATATAAAATCTGAAGGAGCCAGTGTGAATGGATGTTGACTGTGTTTATTTTTAGGAATGCGGAATAGTGAAAATTCTGGTGCGAATGAAATACACTCTGTTAGATTAAACGCTATTGAAAAAATTCTTGAAATTTCGAATATTCCCCCACCTTTGTAGTAAAGGTGAGCTTTTGAAGCAACCACCACCGCTGGCTATTCTATGCAGCAAGCCACAAATGTTGCTTCCGAAAACAATTCATTGAATGTCTAATATTTTAGAAAGTACACACTATGCTAAAAAAGTTATTGCACTCTTTCAAGCGTCACGCGAGTACACATATCAACTCTGCACATTGTTCAAAATAGATATTTATTCAAAACGAATGAAAGGTCTTAAGGTACAGCGTTTTTTTCGGCTTAGAGAACTTTCTTTAATTTGCCTTATTTTTGCTTATGTTCCTTTTGGCAATCAGGTCTTAGAGACAGCTTCAACATACTCGAGTATGTTGACGCGGACCAGGATCGAGCCTTTGTGGGTGAAGGCGAAAAAGGCAACCTCCTCGACAAGTCCCTGGAGTTGGATGTCGAAGAGGATGTCCTGGAAGAAGTCGGGTGCCTAGAAACAGACTCGAGGGACGGAGATCAGACTCAAGGTGGGGGTGGCAAGGTTCAAAGTATGACGCCTTTGTTATTTTTTTATGGGGATTTGACGTCTCTTTATTTTTCTGGCCATAGTGCGCACATTTTATAGAGGACATAATGCAAAGGTGGTCATTGCTTTTATACTTATGTGGACACGCAGAGTGGAGTCCTGGGTGGTGTAATTTAAATGAGAAATTCACCCTGCAGGCTCTACCACTGCCTGTGTGTGTCTTTGGAAGGGTATTGCTCTAGAGAGTAAGCCTTGTTAACTCAAACTCGAATATCTCGAAAAATGGCACTGAACATTTTGCTATTTGTACCATGTATATTTGCTTTCTTTCGAAGTAGTTTTGGGTTGGATTGCGGATAACTAGATATCTTGACCGGTAGTGTAATGAAAATTCCACCACTGGAAAATTCCACCACAAGACTCGCGTGACGCTGCACGCCTGAAGTTGTCCGTTTTTTTAGGGGCGAAGCTTCTTAAAGCGACTTCGTCTCATCCCTCGTAGTAGTGCGTAACATGTCTTACACATTTACCTTCAAGGTGGTGCCAGTGGGAGATTTCTCCTGTGCTCTGTTGAACAATAAAAAATTCACAGCGTGCGTGTTAACTAAAAGTCGTATTCTCCCATCTCTCATTCCCCATTAGCATCCATTGGCATGTACATTGAGCACTATCTGACAAGAAAAGGTTCTACGTTATACTCGCTGGGCGTAACCTCCTGGTGCGGCACTCGAGTTCGCACAGTGAATTTCCGGCAGCGTCTCATTTTTCCGGCAGCGCCTTCTTCTCCGGTAACGTCTCCGTGCTTGCTCGGGAAACGCTGCACTGCGTTAACGTGGACTCCGAGCCCTGAGCAAGTCCACTCGACGCGGTTGCCCATTGGTTCAACGAACATTCAAAAAAACAAAGTGAGCCTTCGAGCCGGAGGGCATAGCGACGCATCGCCAGAAAAAAGAGGAGAACGAGCCGAGATTCGAGCCGTGACCGCAAGAGCAACGCATCGCAGAGCGAGCCGAGACGCGAGTGGCGTCGGACGTATCCGATCGAGCTCCTGCACCGAGTCCAGTTTCCTTATACATGTAACCACTGTCGATTCACCTGTAACTTAGCACAATACAGTTTTTCTTAAAATTTGAACCTTGCCTTGACTACATTCATTCGGGACATCGCTGACATTGGTTTTAGAAAGGTTTAGCGAGCGTTGGGGCAGCAGTGCCATGAATACAGTCAACTAGTATATATTATGAACTTGAGGTGGTTAAGGTGTGAAGTAGACCAGAAGAGCAGCCGTAAGAAAGTGTGCGGTGTGCCATCTCTCGTTTATTCTTTGGAATGTCTCCTGGATGGAGGTGCTTCTATATGCGGAATATGTGATGAAAAGATGCGAAATGGTGGTACTTGGAGTGTTGACTAGATGGGCGAACGGACACACAGACAGATGCATGGACGGATGCACGAATGGCTGCACGGACAAATGGACGCTTGGACGGACGCAGGGGTGGATGCATGGACGCACGCAGGAATAGACGCACGCAGGAATGGACGCACGCAGGAATGGATGCAACGAACAGATGCACACACAGACGGGCGGATGGACGCATGGACAGTCACACAGACTGACGCACGAATGAACAGAAGCAAGAACAAATGGACGGACGGATGCTTTGCCCCACTCTCCATCGTTCACCCCGTGGATATGCTGTCATTTTTTTTTCTTATCTATCCATGCTTACGACTACTTCGACGCTTTCCACGAACGTGAAGTGCGTGAAGTGTCAGCGCAGAGACAAATAACTTTGTCAAGCAACCCTGTGGCACGTCTTGTGACACATGCACTCAGCAGGGAGCGACATGTTCAACCTTGACGAGGCAGCACTTTTTATAGAATGTTGCCGAGCCGCACCTTCACACTGCAGTGTGGAGCGTGCTTGGCAGAGAAACAGTAGAAGGACAGGGTAACTTGTTCACGCGTATGTGCGCGATCGCACGGAGAGGTTGCGTAATCGTAGAAAGGAAAGAGAGAGAAAAAAATTGTCAACGTAACTAGATGTGTGGGATGGGTTTTTTTTACCCGTGCTATCCCTGCCTGCTTAGCTTCCAGTGCTTTCGTCGAGGCGAGAAGTGAGAATGCAATTGCAGCGTGCAACAAATATTTGCAACTCCGCTCGTACTGGACGTATTCTTAAGTAAATTCGTGAGGACTATAAGCTTGTTTCGTAAATCCATTTCATGGCTACTTGAAACAGTGTTGCAGGGCTCCAATAAATTACCATATTAACCTCAATTCAATTCATTATTTTATTAAACTTAAAAAATTGTTATGGAGGCTTATATGGTCCAAGTATAATAAATTTTAAAATGTAAAGTATTTTACAGGTTATCACTCGTATTCTACCGAAACTTCAATTCGTATTACTACTCAAAGTTTGTTTCGACTTCTTTTGAACGAAAAAATAAATTTTATATGCATAAAGCCCTATGTTAATTTTGAAAAATAATTGTGCAGGTTAGCCAGGTCATAAATATTTTCATTTTTTTACATGTCATACATCCCATTCGAATTCCATTCGAAATTATTGTATCCAAGCCCCTATTTGCTTCGAACCTAATATTCACTATTTGTACAAGCCTACTAAAACCAATTAGTGTAGGGGAGTGCCACCAATGCTGCGTGTCTCATCGCGCCCATATGGGCCACTTGGTTTCCAAGTCATATTTTCACATTTGTTAGGAACATGGAACATTATGACACCCATTTGGCTTGGCTTACTGTGCAATATTTGCTTTTTTTTGCTGTATCATTTGCAACTTAGTAAAAAGCTCTCAAGAGTTTTGTTGGTCATTTCATGCCTAAAATATAGGATGTTTGTTTTGAGCACAGGAGGGCCATTAGCACCATTAAATTCTGGAGTGTTTATGTTTTTGCTTCGTAACCCCTTTCAGGGAACTATTGTTATTGCAATTAGGGACATTGTTATTTTCTTTTATGTGCTCCTGAGCTGAATTAACCTCTTCCCTTATATGCAGGGCCCATACCAGCAATGTTCCAACCTAAATCTTGCGGAGGTCCTGACGGTGCTCTCTTGTTCAAGGAAGGGCACCTTATCCGGAATGGCGCCTTCCCTGCACAGTGCACATCGCAGCAACAGAGTGGGGTGGGTGGCTCTGTGTCAGGAGAAGGCCAGTCAGCTCACAATGGCATGCCCGAGCCAACCCAGCAGCCCCCTTCAAACCAGCAACCAAAACAGCAGCAATTGCATCGACAACCTTCCCGAGCTGGTAATATGAGTAGCACTTATGCTGCTTCGTCTGGTACTGCTGATGCCAGTGCTGGATCGGAAACCCTGCAAACGGAGCCAGGAAAGAAAAAGACTGTTGGGGACTTGGTGAAAGAAGTTGGGGCGCAGAGTGCTGAAGACCCTGATGACGGTGACAGGGAAATGAGCGATGATCCAGATGACTCGCTTCTATGTGAGTTGAATGCTAATGAGGGCCTCAAGTGGGGGGCGATAGTGGCCTTGGAGACCGATAAGCTTTGTTGATGGTAAATATTTATACAGTCTTTCATTTATACCCCTCTATAAGAGACGGTGTAAAAGACAAATGGGTATGAGAGACGCCGATGCGCCTGCATTCAAGTAGGGTGGATACGAAAATGCATATTTCGTGTCTTGCTTATAAGAGACGTCTTATATTGGAGACGAGAATCGCTCCCAGATCTGTGCCTCCTACAAAGGAGTTCAACCGTATACAGTCAAGGCCACATAAATGACACTAATTACCAGCTCGGTGATTCATGCTACTTGCACTTAAAATGGCAAAATTTTAGGTGTGAAATGAATCTGAATATTGAAATGTGAGTACAAATCGAGTAGAACACTTGTCGAATATTCCTCAAATATTTCTCCAATAATTTTTAATACATCGAAGTGAAATTACTGGGAAATAGGTTGGTGGGAATTCGTAAGCATATCTTTAAGATATAGCTCAATAAAAGTGTTTCTTTTTTTCTAGGTTGATGAAGTGCTTGGAGGGTAATATTTTATTGTCTTATCAAGAGTGTGGCAATACAGTGGTCGAATTATGTTAGTACATAGTTTAATGCAACCAATGTGTTATATGTGAAAGGCAAAAATGCTATTTTCTCCAGTTTTTTTCCCCTATTTGAGCATAATGGACGCCGAGCTGATGTAGATTACAAGGCTGTTCTCGCTTAGAGTACGGAGTTCCAAATCTGCCTCATAGATGTCAAAAAACAGAAAAATATGAAAACTCTAAAGGTATAGATCTTCGTCGTTTGTTTTTTCTGGCTTTCTGCTCAATTTTTAGGTCCAAAACCAGTAGTAAAACTCCACCTCTGCCACATTTTTATCTCTATGTTAGCACCAACATTTACTCGAGTCGAATACATAAGCGGCAGTAGCAGAGCTTGAAATGCAGCCTTTGCCGCAGCATGAGTGTGTGATGGAGTGAAGCATATTGAAAATCTGAAGGAGCCACTGTTAATTGGACGTTGACTGTGTTTGTTTTTGGGAATGCCGAATAATGTAATTCTGGTGCGAATGAAATCCACTCTGTTAGACTAAAGACTATTAGAAAAATGTTTTAAATTTCGAATATTCGCACACCTTTGTTGTAAAGGTGAACTTTTGCTGCAACCATCACCGCTGGCTATTCTATGCAGCAAGCCACAAATGTTGGTTCCGAAAACAATTCATTGAATATGTAATATTTTAGAAAGTTCACACTGTGCTAAAAAAAATACTGCACTCCTTGAAGTGTCACGCGAATACATATAAACTCTGCACATTTGTTCAAAATAGATTTTTATTCAAAACGAATGAAAGGGTGGTAAACTACAGCGTCTTTTTTCGGCTTAAAGAACTTTTTTTAATTTGCTTTATTTTTGCTTATGTTCCTTTTTTGGCAATCAGGTCTTGGAGACAGTTTCGACATACTCGAGTATGTTGATGCGGACCAGGATCGAGCTTTTGTGGGTGAAGCCGAAAAAGGCAACCTCCTCGACAAGTCCCTGGAGTTGGATGTCGAAGACGGTGACCTGGAAGAAGTCCGGTGCTTAAAAACAGACTCAAGGGACGGAGATCGGACTCAAGGTTGTTGTGGCAAGCAGCAGCCTATGGTGAAGCGTCCTCCCAAAGCGGGCATGCCCATTCCGGGGCCGGCCACGGGCGGTGCCTTCAGCGGGCTGCCCAGAGGATACTGCCCTATGTTACTGCAGAAGCAGCTTTTGCCCCACGAAGATTTGGGCAAGCGGAAGAGGGAGCAGCGAAAGCATAGCGGAGAGGTTGCGATGGAGTCCTTGCTGAGCAATTTGGACTTAAACGGTTCAAGGTCGACGTGCTCTCGAGGCCCACCTGATGAGAGTATTAAAACCCGAGTGCCTGCCGTGCCCCCGGTGGCCCTTCTGCATGCCATGCCACAACAGCATCCTGTGAGTGGAACATTTTCAGTAGCCATCCAGAATAGATTGCTAGTTATGCGAACACTGTTGACAGGATTTTAGCTAGCAAAGTGAAAGTTTTCAAGTGGTCATGTTTAGGTTTACTTTGGGTGTCATCTTCTAACATACCGTATTTAAACGATTGTAGGTCGACCCCCCTTTTTTTTCAAATTTCTAAATACAGTCGAAACCTGCAACAACGAAATACCGCGGGCACGAAATCCCCTCGGCAACGAAATATTTCCGGATCCCCGGCGAACGTTCACAGAATTCCATGTATTACGTATCTCGCGGCAACAAAATGTTTTTGGACAGCGATCCCGCATCACGATTTTTCTACCACGGTGCGGGCCTTATTTTACCCTCCCGCCAAAGGTTAACTGTGGAAAATACGCTCGTATGCGTGTTATGCGCACTCAAAATTTGTAAACGTCTGCTTTTGCCGTGCTAGCGTGGGTTTCCCATTTTTATTTACTTGAATCGGCGATAGTGTCTGTGTTCGGCAACATGCTTTGCCACACTGCGCAGGCGATGGCAAATCATCATGCTGAAGTGCAGATGGCGCCGTCGGACGAGCTCAACAGGCCAAAGCAACACCAACAGTTAAAATCAATGAAAACGTCGAAGAGAAGACTGGAACTGGTGGCGAAATTGAGATGAAGTTACAAGGGCACCTCAGAAAAGCTTGACGCCGGAAGCGGATTCTCCATTGATCGCGCAAAAAAAAAGAACGGCAACAATATTATCATCATGTTAAGCATCCTTGCAGCGACGCCATCAGGGGGCGACACATTCCCAGCCAGCATTGCTTCCGTCATTTCGTCACTTTTTTCGTTCGGCTGGCCGTATCACTGTTTTTCTGTCTTATACTCGTGGCAACGATATTCTCGCGAAAACGAAATATTTCGGTTTTGCCGGTGATTTCGTTATTGCAAGTTTCGACTGTAAATGTTTATTTTTCTCAATTTCAAATTTGACAATCCAATGTTGGGATGTCGACTTCGAATCGAAACCGCACACCGCTAGTAAACGCAAAAAAAAAGAAAAATCAAAGGCGCTATGTTGTGGTTACAACTTTGCATCCATGTTTTCATGGTTATGGCAAAAGTGTTGTGTATAATTTTTATCGTATTGCATACATTTTGACATCAACAAGGGTGATGCCAACATTGAAATAGTCTTCGTGAACAAATTTTCTTTGTGTGAAATGCTCCTTTTCCCTTTTGGCGAACACGCAGTTTTGGGAAGGGTCGACCTACATTCGTATCTATTAACAGTCGTGTAAATACAATAGCTAAGCAGAGCTCGTGTGAGGTGTGCGAGGTGCTGATGGTAATAAGTCGGAGATGGCAGAGAATCGCTTCCCCTTCAGCTTCCAAAGTGCATGCTAGTTTCCCAAGCCAGTTTCGTTTCGAGAAGAAAGTGCAGATTTAATCAAGTAAGTTTGGTTATTGAGCCTTGTCATAGATCACTTATATGTGTCCTTATTTTTAGTTTGTACAGTAGTGCATGTTACATGTAGATAAATGGGATTTGTCATCTCAAAAACATTGATGTGAAGAGAATATGCAACAAAGATAATTCATTTGGTACTGTTTGTCGGCAAAATGCCTTAACATCACTACACCCCATATTTGCTATAATGTAGCCAACACTCAGTGCTGCGTTGCTGTAATCGACTTCGTAAGCAAAGCAAAAAATGCCTTTTATGTTTAAAGCGCTACGTGAGCAAGTATCTCTCATAGTTTCAACCATGGCCTTCGTGACTAGCTCACGATGTTTTGTTGCGGAAACTAATCGAGGAGGCCCACTTTAGCAGTGCTGCTGTTGCAGATGATGCGGCATACCGAGAATGACATCACTGCGTTCACTCGGCATCTGAAGAAGCCTAGTACTCACTGCCTCTGTTTTTTTGGCAAAAAGTGCTAATTGCGGTCACATGTGAGAACTCGCGCACCGATTTTCGAACTCAGCAGGAATCATACGGTCTTTACACAATACAAAGTAATTTTTCTTTAAGTGCTTCAGCTTCCCTTTAAAGAAACCTTTTTCTAAGTAGAATCTCCCCTTATGTCGAAATAGGCTCTGAAGACATCACTTATTGCTTTTTGTTAACACCAACGCCATCACACACATGTGACACTTTTTTCAACACAAAAATTGCTGCCAGCTCGTCGTTCATCTATCACAATGTTGGAAGCGCGTGCACAGAGTTGTTTGTGTGCCTGTTGGTCGCGTGCACAAACTAAAATAAACAAAAAAAAACAAGTTTTCGCAGCCTCTGAAGCCTGCATCCTAAGCATCATTATTGTGGTATACTAGGTTCTAGCAGTGAACAGGGTTGTGCATAGCTGGCACCCTATTCTGTTTGCTCTCAATTTTCTTCCTCATTCTCAGTTGCACTAAAATTATTTCTCTAGAAGATTGTGGCAGGATTGTGATTGGGAAACATGCCTGAAGACCCACGGCCATTTTGGTTGTTCGCGAAGACTGTTCTCGCTTCTTTGTGCTGTACATCTGTGGCAGTTCGCGTCTGATGCACTCCAAGGATAGAAAAAAATAACTGGGACGAATTCAAATCATCATCAGCCTGACTATGCCCACTGCAGGGCGAACGCCTCTCTTTTGATCCACCAATCAATTCTGTTTTTGTGCTGTCAGTTGCCACGTTATACTTGCGAACTTTTTAATCTCATCGGCCCACCTAACTTCTGTCTCCTTTTCGTGCATTTGCCTTCTTCTCTGAATGCACTCAGCTATCCTTAATGATCAGCAATTATTCTACCTACGTGCTACATGCCCGGCCCATGTCCAACTCTTCTTGATTTCAACTATGATATCCATAACTCCGGTTTGTTCCCTGACCCACTGGGCTCTCTTCTTGTCTCGTAAGGTTACACCTATCATTTTTCTTTCTATCGGGTGCTGCATCATCCTCAATTTAAGCTGAACCCTATTTTTAAGCCTCCAAGTTTCCGCTCCATGGGTAAGTACTGGCAAGATGCAGCTGTTATACACCTTCCTCTTGAGTGTTAGTGGCAGATTATCATTGATTATTTGAGAATGCTTGCAGAATGTGGTCCGTCCCATCCTTATTCTTCTAGTTATTTAACTCGTATAGTTTGGTTCTGCTGTTACTACTTGTCCTAAGTAGATATATTTCTTTACAACTTCCTGTGTCTCTCCACCAATTTCAAAGGGCTGTTTTCTGACCTGACTGTTTCACATTACTTTAGTTTTGTGCGTAATGATTTTCAGACCTACTCTGCTGCTTTCCAGGTCCAGTTCAGTAATCATGCGCTGTAATTTGTTCCTCGAGTTACTCATCAAAGCAATGTCATCAGCAAAACACAGGTTACTAAGATACTCTCCATTAACTCTTATCCTCAACTCTTTCCAATGTAGGGCCCTGCAAACCCCCTGTAACCACGCAGTGAATAGATTTGGAGAGAGCATGTCTCCCCGCCTTAAACCCTTCATTATTAGGATTCTGTCGCTCTCTTTATGGAGAACTATGGTGGCTGTGAATCTACTGTAGATTCCTTCCAGTAGGTTTATGTCGCGTACGTCGATGCCCTGATTCGGTATTGTCTGCATTACTGCTGATGTCTCGACTGAGTGAAATGCCTTCACGAACCTATAAAAGCTATGTGTAGGAGTCAGCTGTATTCTGCACATTCAAATATGGGTGAATAAATGAGATTTTGATGTAATTAAACAACACACATGCTGAATTGAGGCAGGGAATCAGCCTGAATTATGCAATTTTTCAAAATATTAGGGGCCAAATTAATAGCCTTTACTGCATTGCTTAACAAGTGCAATTATTTGCAGGGATCATGCATCTGCGTATAGCCTTCTGTCTTTTAGGTTTATGTTTTTATGGCATTGTACAGGTATTTATTGCTTGGGTCTTTAAATGGGCCAATAAAGGCAGAAATAGGGTAGTGAGATTAATGTAAGGGCAAGAACATTCTAAGAAAGCGCAAAGATGGGCCACTTAAGTCATAACCATAATTCCCATGGCAGGTTATTTGTCAGTTACAATCCCCTAATTCCCTTTTGATAATTTTGTGCTGGGAGCCTTATAGGAAGATGCTAATACCACACAACAAGCTGAATAGAGCTAACTGCAATGTGCACGTTGCAGGTAAACCCAGGCCAGCTTGTGGGCAATCCTGGCCAGGGTCACCACCCAATGAAGTGTGGTCCAGCAGCATGTTCCAGCAGTGCCACGGTGGCAGGTCCGGCTCAGGCGGGCGAACTACAGCTGACGAGCCAGCTGCCCACGAGGTCAGAAGAGCCCATGGTGTCTCCGGGTGGTACGATGCACCTGGTGCGCACCAAGCAGGGTGCCATGCGCGTGATGGGGCACGCTCCTCTCCGCAGGTTACCAGATCATCTCGGACATGGTAAGTGATGGGCCACCAATTGCCCGCCACGCATTTCAGAAGCATATTTTTTTCATTTGCCGCATTGTATGGAAAAGTATGTCAAGTAGATATGTGGCCCATATTTTCATCGAATAAGTGAAGTGCGTAAGCTGTCAAGAGCAGTGCATTAGTACATTCAAATTTTATATTGAATGTTGGATGCATTGCTCGTGAAGATAACTCAGAAGAAATTCTGCAACAAATATGTGTAGGATATATAGTGCATTAAGGTAATGTATATTTTGTTGTTTCTTCCTCGCCAACATGAAGCTGGTGAGTTGCCAATATTGACCATTCATCCTATTTTGAAGCGTCATTTCAATTTGGAATCCCAAGTTGGGGGCGTTCTTGCAGTTGGAGCACCAGTGTGGTGGGACACACGAGATATTGGGTACTCTGTGGAATGATTGCAATAATACGTTTGCTTTTCAGTTTTCTATTTTTCCTGGTTTTTTCTCTTTCAAGTTAATGAGGTACAGTAAAACCTCATTAATTCATAGTTACTGAGACGGTGAAAAATGTTCAAATTGAGCCATTTTTTAAATTGAGAAACCATACATAAAGCAGGATGTAAGGAGCTTCGAATTACTGAAAGTAATCGGAGGTGGTCGTTTGGTGTGCTGGCTAAATTGTAACTCAAAAGCTTATATTATCCACCAATACCTAGTCCCGGTTTCGCTGCAACGCCGAGAAAACGGCAGGTCTCGCTGCTGTCAGCTGAAATGCACGCCTTTGGAAAGAAAGGTCTGCTTCACAGCAATATAGTAATGACATGCTGGGAGCACGTAATTTGCTTATCGCAGCGTCAGCATGTCGTGATGCAGTCATCTGCCTTTTTTTAATTAGGATAAAGAAATTATTTTCCAGAAAGAAGCCGCTGTGATGAAATTCGCAATGCATTTTAGCTGAAAACCATGATACCACCAATCAGACCTTTCATACATGGTGAATTCTGTCAGACCATCTCTTCTTATTTATTTATTTTTTCGTGAAAGAATGGGTGAATCATAACCATAATCATGCTGCAGTGAAGCACGTCTTCTTTTCCGTAGGCACCCATACATTTCACTTGATGACGTATTTACGGGGTAGCACCCCGGGCCCTGCTCCCCCTTTCCAAATACTTTTTCGCCATGGCATATAGAGTGCAAAATAATTATTTTATGCAGTTACCCTCCCCACTTTTTTTTTCGAAAAAATTTCAGCTAACGCATCTGATCTCAGCAAACCACTAGACAGCTTTGGATTTAATGTACTGGCAGCACCACAGTTTTGTCACAACTGCAGGGTCACGACGTATCGTAAGATAAGTCGTGAAGTGCGCTTTGAGCCAGCTGAGCGACGAGGGAAGACAGTGGCCATGCTGAGTTTTCACTCTTCTTCGCCTGGCTTCACCATAATATTAGCCGCATGACTGGTGGAAGTGACCCACATAACTTTCAGTTGCCACGAACAGAAGCAAAACTTTCGAGAATCGTATTTCAAATATGACGTGCGTGATTCAACTGAGTTGTTTTCAGCGCTTGCAAAAGTTGTGGCTTTGAGATTGGCATTTGTTTTTACCTTCGCATTGGCGTGAACTCGTCATCATTATTCATCGGAGTAGTACGCATAGTTCAAAGTCGGACCCTTCGCGCTGACTGTGTTGCGCTCAGTTTTTTTATGCCTACCACTGTTGGTGTTAACAAAATTGCGTACGGTGGTTGCATGTACTTTAATTGCACCGTTCTTAGCTCTACAGTTCTATCCTTAGGCTAGATCGGTGCTAAGTGTGCCAATGCTTGCACCATGGATGAAGTTAGAAGTTTGTGATGCAGAAGTGACTTTCTTCGACAATCTGTATCAGGAATACTCTCACTTGCGCAAGGTGTTGGACTATCTACTCCGAGTCATGGCTGTCCGACACTGCCGACTGTGCTACGTTATCTTTCGGAGACACCGATGCATCCCATTACAGTATCGCAAAGACATCACCAAAAGTGATCGCTTGACAGAAACCGTCCTGGCACTAGGTTTATTAAAAGGACACAACACTGCATGCAGTTGCCCGAAAAAGCTTTTTGTTCTCCTCGAGTATGAGCAAACACACCAGGCAACGTCGCACGGTTTTTTCTAGCGTAAGCTCTCAAGCAAACTTTTTACAAGTAAATTTTTTTTTGTTTTTCCTCTTTCTCAGTTCTTGCGTTTCCGGGCTCGTACGTTTAATTCTTACAGTTTTTCCAAAAATGCATCAGTTGGGGTCTGCTGTAATTCGTTTTGTATATTATTGTTCATGGCATGGTTGATTGGAATTAAGGTCTGCTTACCTTTAGCTGACGAATTCTCGTTCCTTAATCTTTTTAAACAGTAAGCACTGGAGTTGTAAAGCACAGCATGTTGGTAATTTTTGATTGTCTGTCCCTGTGTCTTAGGTGGAGATCGAGTCCACCAGCATCGGCCAGGCCACCCTTACCTGCAGTGTAGGGGAGATGGGACTCATCCTATAATGAGGCTCATCTCAGAATTCGGACCACCTCCAAAGGCTACCACCTACAGAATCAGAAGCCTGGATCCATCACGCTGACCCCTGTCTCAATAGAGAGACAGCTTGCAGCCACCGACCAGACCCTAGTCATGACCTATAGAGCTTTATCTTGGACACTGCCCAGCATGATCAGTTGGCCTAAGCATTCTGCTGCAGTACTGACACAAGTGAACAATGATGGAAGAGGAACTGGGCCTGCTATCGGGAGTTTCCAAGACGCACTTTCAGAGTCTCCAAGCCCTTGGACTGACGAAGGGCATCCTGTTATTGGCAAGCCATCACCTGGAAGGGAACGCGTCTCGCAAGACAATAGTGGACAGGCTGTTCTGGCAGAAAAGCACTCTTCAGTACGTTTGAGATGCCTCTGTAGGCAGCCTAGCAAACAAGTTGTATAGACCTTTCTTTTAGACTTTTAGAATAATAAATTTTATGTTCAAGCGAATTGGATTTGTATATATGACATCTGAAGAAAAATCATGACCTAACTAACCTGCACAATATTTCTTTTATATAAGGCCTCTATGCAAATGCATTTTTTTTCATATAAAGAAAGACAAAATGACTTAATAGCAGGATTCGGCTTTCTGTAGAATACAAGTGATAACTTTTAAAATACACAACATTTTAAAATTTATTACACTTGGAGCATATAAGTGAACATAGCAACCTTTTTAACTTTAAAATTGATTTGAGGGTAATATGTTTATATAAAGGGTGTGGTGTACACGTATCCCGAAGAAGTACGGCCACCAGCGTGGGTCCGGTCTTATCGAGCCGCAAGGCACGCGTTAACCGTCGCCGTGGCTAGAACACGATACTGCTTAAAGTCGCAACACTTTATTGTGGCAACACCAAACGCAGTACAGCCCGTTGCAAAAGCGCGGCGGGAAAGCAAATAGGCTTATCCACGCCACGGGCATAAAAGTACTACATAGGGTGCCACGAGCACGTCTCCGCAGTAAAGGTGATCCACGGAGACACCGGGACCAAGGCCCGGTTGCTCGAGCGAGGGCAAAGGCTCTCGCACTGGCTTCGGAGGGAGACGGGTCGGCGTAGCTAGGCCACGCATTAGGACACCATACCGACCTTCGGCCGTGCGTACGCAGTGGGGCAACAAAAGGTGAGTGTTCATCTCGGGCGCGAGGTGCCATCAGCAAATTTCGACGAGCCCCGAGCTACGGGAGACGACGGACGGAAAAGATTGCGTGGCTCACCGTTTGCAGTTCCGGAGAGAATCTGTCTGCCTGCTCTTGACACAGCGCACGACAAACTCTCGGGAGACTTCGCGCGCGGGGCCACAGTCAACATCCGCTACCGGGTGAGGTAGTTAAATGTCACTCCGCTCTCACAGCGTGGCAGACAGCAAAGGAGGGCAGACATGTCGGGACATGAGAACGGCAGAAAAGGCGGCAAAGCCCGCGCAAAGGCAGCGGGCTAGCCTCAATTTCCACAAGGGGCCCTGCAACACTTTTTCAAGTAGCCATAAAATAGATTCACTAAAGAAGCTTACTGCCTCACAAATTCACTACCGCCGCAAAAATATTTAAAATCCTTCCAGTATGAGCGGAGTTGCAAAGATTTTCCACATGTTGCATTTGCATTCTCTCATCTCGTCCCGACGAAGGCACTGGAAGCTAATTGGTGAGGGCTAGCATGGGAAAAAATACATCACGCATGCCTTGTGACCTTGATCACTCAACTCTTTGATGTCTGAAATATGAAACTGCCCAGCGAAATAAAAATTGTCTTAATTTTTCGACTTTGGGTAGCAACCTTTATATGATGTCGCAGTTAAACTATCTAAAATGCAACTTTGATGGATACTTTTGTGTAGGTCACCAATTCTTCAGATGCCACAGTAGCGACTAGCTTGCAACAACAAACGCACTTCAGAACTATGTGAGATGTTGTGTGCCACCTCTCGAGTGCATACACAGCAAATAAACAAAATTATTGAATATAGAACTCAGGTCACCTAGCTAAGAAAAAACGAAGTGAGAGCTCATGCACGCACTTAGCGCTTGCTATCAGCTTTGAAAGAATTGGTTCTGGCTTAAAATACCTTAAATGAGGCTGCACTAAATTTTTCATGCTGAAAGCTACATGCCTCGCAAGTATTTTACACTCGGCATTAAAAGTGGGACACATTTCGCGACTTATTCGCTCAAATTTTTTCTATATGTCGCAAATTCATGACATCTGGCAGTAAAGGGTTAAAAATGATAGTCTTTCTCTGCATACCTCAACGCAAGAATTTTGACCCTGCTGTCGTACTGTCTGTCGACTTGTCTGTCTGTCAACCAAAATGGCTTAAGTTCCCCTTCCTCAACATCCACAAATATTGATCTGGTTCCTGCGCTCAGACTTGCACGCACTGCAGACTAAAAAATAAATATTGAACGTATCTGAGGTGCAATATCAATTCCGTTTCCTTATACTAGTAGAGGCATGCATGATTCGAAGAACCGTAGCATTTATTACACGGCGCTGATAATACGACGCTATGCACGAAGAGGCGAACGTTTTCTACGCCTTGCTAAGACGATGCGGTGCTGCCACCTACCCGTGATGTTGCTTTCTACAAAGTGTGGCCTCCGAGACTGTGCGCACTTGCTATATCGGAGGCCATCCTTTCGTTTTTGAAGATTACTGCCTGATGGCACTATTGTCTCACACAGCGCCTCGAGAATTCCATTCACCCACTTTCCCATGCAGAACATCAAATAAATGTTCTATTCACTCTTTCCAGCTGGAAGACTATCGTCTTTCGACATTTGCAGTGAAACATGCAGATACGGGGCCAATTTCTTGCTCTCTCTCATTTTTTCTTTGAATACGTAGTTTTTCAGTGTGATCGCACACACATGGGTGGACGGCCTCCCACGGCGGCCCCAGTAACGACTGAGCCTTCTATGCGCAAATCAGCTATTTGCTCATGCAATGGCTGTGACGAGTGATTTTTTGAGCTCATGGGATCATTTACTAAGAGAAAAAAGCAATTTTAGCTCGCTATAGAAATTTGTTGGGGAATTTCAGGCCGCGTGCTGCACTATATTATTTGGCTCACGTGTTCTCTGTAGCCTTGACCACCGACCGGCAGCGTTTTCTGACCAAGCTCTAAAAGCGTTGCAGGGCCCCTTTAAACTTGAAATGGAGCTTTGCGACAGAGTGAATTTCTCCTAGATAAGTGTTTTTACGGCTTCCTACACTGCAGTGAAGCTATTTTCACAGGTGGTTACATGTGGGATGATACATTCATTGCGAATACTCCAAAAATTTTCAATAATCTGAATTTTAATCAAAGTGAATTTGCATCCTCTACTCTTGGTTCGTATATTCGAATATTCGCACAGGCCTACCTTTTTTCAAGCACACAAGCGCCACCAACGGGCGAGCAGGCGCTCATGGGAAAAAGTATATGCTGCAGCAGCAGCCGCGACAAGTGCGCAGTTTCCATGTTTCAAGTTTTCGATTGCACTGTGCCAACAAGTGAAATTGGCAAGGTGAACATTGGTGCGTGACTCACAAGCTTTAGTGTTTAGCTGCGGCGGCTTGTCTACGATTTTGACCTGTCCTGCTGTTAAACCAGTTGAGCGGCTCAGAAGTGTCATTTTTATTATCGTTGAGAGGCGGTGTGCCTTCAGCATAAATGAGAAAAAAAATACAACTTGGTTGCCTTAACAGGGCAGGACTGGTTCATAGTTTGCAGACACATTTGGTATCAATGTCTATCGACTCCATTGACGTGTAAATTGGAAGGTTCTGGGATTTAACGGTTGCAATAGAAATAATCGGATTTCATAAAATAAAATACATTCATTAGGCTGCCTGCGTGTCTCTCACACCATATACAGTCGAGCCCATTAAAACGAACCTAAGCCTGACGCGGCATCCGTTCGCTGTAACCCGAAGTTCTTACTAAATGGAACACAGCTTATGAAAAAGTTGCCAGAGGAAACACAAATTTATTGCCCAAAAATTCGGTGACGCACCTGTTTCGAAAAGTAGAATTGATAAGGGCGATCTGGTGTTACGTATTTCAAACGGCAGCGTGCTCTTCCAGAGGCCCGTGGCATAAGCTGCGTGTGGCACTGGCTCCAAAGTTTCATCGTTCTCGCAATCCGATTACTTCGAATTGCTCTTGCCGTGCATTTAATTCACAATGCCTGTATCCGTGCACAGTTTCGCGGTGTCGGCATTATCATCGGCCATAATGAAACCATCACAACGAATGGCCCAACCGCTCTCTCATTTCAATGTGGACAACACGCTGCCACAAATCGCCGCCACAGTGGTCCTGTTTGGAAGCTTCAGGCTCAGCATCGGGCCTGACGCCGACGAAGTTGGCCTCACGAAGACAGTTTCACGCGCATGTAGCCGTCACCTTCGCCCACGAAATTTTCACCATCTCCACAGCTGAATACCGGGACCCCCAAAGCGACAAGTTGGCTGCCAGGTGGTCAACAGTTATGATCAAGCACTCCGAAACGCGGCACCTAACGTGCGAATTACGCCCAAGCCAAGCGGTTCCACTTTCGACGTTTTGTTGAGTGGCAGAAAAAAGCGTGCAAGGCCTCCCGCCCGCCATACTGACCACACATGAGCACACCAGGAGCGAGCAAGACACGCACACACGACAGAGATGCCAAAACGCATGATGCATCTCTGGGCCCGTTTCCAGCCAGAAAACAAAACTTCTGAATTCGAGTCGCGGAGCGGTAGAGATGGGCGAAGGGGTTTTTATCAAGAGAGGAGAGCAGATTTGCGAAAGAAGGGGGAGTTATTTGCGATAGGGTAAAGAGAGGGGAGGGTACGGCTGGAAGGTGACCTTGAACACGCGGAAAAGAGGCAGGTTGGGTAGCTGACTTGAAAGTTCTACGAAACACGCAACTCGCGCGTAGAAAAGAGTGCCTGCATGCGTAGAGGTCAAAGCACGGCTGCCTGGATCAGCGCGCGGGGCGGTGTGCAATGCATCGGCGGTTGTGGTCAAAGAATCGTTTTGTTGTGCCAGTGGGTTTGCATGGCCTCGCCGACTTCGATGTTTCGCGATTCGTTCTGCGCAAATTAACAGCCATTTTTCACGCTTCCGCAAGCGTCCTGAGGGCATGCTGAGCCGAGTGCGAAGTGAGCGAAAACAGTTCCTAAACACAAAACGAATTGCCAATTATCAGAGTCGGTGGGGTAGCGCATGCGTGTGCAGTAGAACGATACGATAAGACACGGTGCAGACAATCGGATACAGTCTGTGGCCGACGATGTTGCCAAATGGTCTGGTCACTCCAGGCCAGCAACGCCAACGACAGTACCAGCGATCAAAAACAGGGGAGATGGCCAACCGGTCTTTGAAAGATCGGTGGCTGTGTAAAAACACGAGCCTCGTCTGGCAATGTGGGGTGCTCAGGGTAGCGGGGAAGACAATGGGCGGAGGGGTGCGTAACAAACAGCGGTCGGAGAGAGCGGCAACTAGAGGGGCGCAGAGACAGGTTTGGCGTTTAACAATAAGAATCTATAGGCCCATGCCAATGCCTGATTGGTGAATGAAAGTGGTTTCCCAGGAAGTTGGCAGAGCGCTGACTACGTTCGCTGTAACCGATCGGCGGCACTTGGAGACGTTCGTTGTAAGTGGGATTTTCTGCCTTTGAAACAATACGTATTTTCATGGTCATACGGATAATGTTCGTTTTAAGCAAAAGTTCGTTTTAAGTGGGGCCGTTATATGTGGGCTCGACTGAATAAGTAACAAGCAACTTTCACCGACCGATATACCATGGCACTGTAATTACATGTTAGAATAAAACTTACACTGCAAACACTCACTCGCAACTGAAAAGCTATTGCATGAGCTAAAACACATATATAAGAAGAGTAGGGTAAATGGCTCTTCTCACAAAGAGGCACGAAAAGGCTTGTGTGTACAGTAAAAAAAAATGGCATATTGCACGTAGTGAATATCGATGATATGCGAAGCACGAATAAGAAAGGTTGATATGTCACTTTAAAACCAGCACAGTGTTGTGAGGCGAATGTAAATTATGCCGTACATGATTTTCATGTTTGCACCTGGTATTTGTGTTTGTCGTTCCATCAAGTCACCTAATACTAAATTTGGTATACGTGTAGCTAGCGAAACGACCGAAAGCACACTATGAGTGTGGCATGTAGTCAAGTTTTACATTTATTTTTATTTATTTATTTATTTAAATGTACTGCAGTCCTAATGCAGGGCTAAGCCAGGAGTGGATGAGTTATACAAAACTAATACAAACAGAGCAAGAACCATAAAACAATTATAAAACTGAAATACATTACAGCAATACCTAAGAAAACATCACTATGGCATTGCAAACACGACCTTTACATATTTTCTAAATTGGCAATAGCGGCATCAATGAAGTTTTGTAATGATAATGAACGAATACTGCCCGGTAGGGAATTCCAGAGGTCTATAGTACGTGGGAAAAAACTAAACTTGAATGTGTTAGTACGAGCAAATAAAGGCTTTATGTTTAAGATGTGGAAGCTGCGGATGCACGATTCTTCCATAAATGCGATGTAGTTACCACCAAAGATGCCAGGAGTAGAGTTGATGACTGTATATAATAGTTTTCAAAATTCGATGCAATAACGAGATTGTAATGGTACAATGTTCAGTGATTGCAGAGCCTGTGTTGGTGAGAAGTTGGGGCTGCAGTTACGGCATATGAAGCGGATGGCCTTACGTTGAACGCTATCGAGGATTTTTAGGTCACCTTGTTTGTGAGGGTACCAAACAACAGATGCGTCTTCTAGAATAGGGCGAATGAACGTTTTATACAGAACTAATTTGGTATCACGGGGGGATTTAGCCAAAGTATGGCGAAAATAACCTATCTTTTTACAGCATTCGCGCTAATATATTCAATGTGGTGGTCCAGGAAAGATTTTTTGTCAGAATCACACCCAAATATTTATATTGTGAGACTCTTTTAAGTTGTATACCATCCAAGTAATAATAAAACGAAAACGTATTCTGCGCATTGGTAAATCACATGACGACTGTTTTAATGCAGTTGACGTTCATCTGCCATTTTTCACACTAAGAGTTGAAAGAAATGAGCGATTGTGAAAGACGGTGATGATCTTCCGCAGAATTAATGGCTTCGTATAATACCCAATCATCAGGGTAAAGTCTTATTTTAGATGAGGTGCAGTGAGGTAAAACGTTAGAATATATGAGGAATAATAATGGACCTAATACAGATCCCTTAGGAACACCTGAAGTGACGTCAACAAGGGATGACTCCACTGAGTTGAAGGAAACAAATTGTGAGCGATAATGAAGGAAACTGGCGATTCAAGAAACAAGACAAGAAGTATTGAGTATGGTATCTAAATTCTCTAGCTACTTAGAATGAAGAACAGAGTCGAAAGCTTTAGAGAAGCCAATGAAAACGGCATCTATTTGATTTCGTATGTCTAGGTTAAAGGCGACGTCATGGACAAAATCGACTAATTGTGTAACCGTGCTGTAGCCACGACGACAATCGTGCTGAGCAGATCTTAGAATTTCATTGAAGTCGAGGAATTCAATTATATGCTTGTGAATGTGTTCCAACATCTTGCATGACTGTGGTGTAAGAGATATTGGCCTGTAATTGGATAAGAGTTGTTTATCACCAGATTTATACAAAGGCAAAGCTTTCGCTGTTTTCCATGAAAATGGTACTTCACCACAGTCTAGGGATTTCTGGAAAATTACAGTGAGGTAACGGGCTGTCCATGCGGAGTATCTCACTAGAAAGCAATTCGGTATGCCGTCAGAACCAGAACATTTCTTGGTGTCGAGATTCAAGATTAAGTTCAATACACTCTTAGTGCTTATTACAAGATCACCTAGTTTATTGGTTTGTACGTCATGATTGAAAATTGGAACAACAAGATTGTCGAGGGTGAAAACTGACTGACTATAAAAGTTAAATGCATTAGAAACTACAACGGGGTCGTTTGTAATGGCGTCATTAATCTTGAAAGAGGAACTGGTTGATGTACTAGGCAAGACTGAAGTCCAGATCCTGCGAAGATTGGATTTAAGTGATAAAGGTATTTGTACAGAAAAGTAGAAGTCTTTTGTGTAAGCGCGAAGTTCTGCCTTGGCTTTCTCCAAAGAAGCTTGTAGCTCAGGGTTAGCATGTATTGTTTTACACAGTCTGGCAACACGGCGAGATAAATGCAATATATCCCTGTTAACCCAAGGCAGATTTTTATTCAACTTTTTTGTTTTTAATAGAATGTAATTATAGATGCAGAATTTCACTAATGTCTCAAAATAACCAACAACACTGTCGACAGGAGACGCAGTGCTAAGTGACAAGAAAGGGTCAAAGTTATCCGCCAGAGTATCAGAGATAGACGTATCATCAGCTTTGTTGAAATCCCGAAATGTAGAGTACCTGTAACGTTCATGCGGGATAGGACAATTAATGTGTACAAGGACGGCGTCATGGTTCGAAGTTCCTTCTAATATATCGTATATAAAGCCTAAGTTAGCTAGACTGTTACTGATGAAGACTAGGTCGAGTATAGAGTTCTGCCGCGTGTTCTTTTCAAGTAATTGTATCAGGTTATGGGACGAGGAAAATGAAATTAAGGCCCTACAGATATATGAATTAGTGGTGATTTGACGAGGTTTATTAGTCGATAACGGCAACGGCAAGACAGCGTGAAGAACCGTCCATCAGAGATCAGCACAGCAGCGAGCCGAAGCACGAGCCGAGAGAGCCGGGCGTTGGCGATGCTGCTCACCGCAGGCACATCTTCTTCTTCACAATCGCCCCCGCTGAAAAAGGAGCCATCCTGGCGACTTAAGAAGTTTCAGACAGAGGCTCATGATTTGTTTTCAGTCGGGAAACATGGACGATGTCACATGCGCGCCGGCGCATGTCGTCCGATCTGGAAACTGGCTCAATTAGGAAATTAACCAGAGAAGTTTTCTCCAAAACGGTGTAAGGCCCCTCGTTCCGGGGGACAAGTTTCGAGGAGAGTGCCGGTGTTTGGTGTGGAATTGCGAGCCACACAAGAGACCCTGGGGCATAGCTGGAATCTGAAAGGGCGGTGCTATGGTGTTCTTTCTGGCGTTGCTGCTCTTTTGAGGTGAACGCACGGGCGAGCTGGCGGCACTCTTCAGCTTGTCGAGAAGCATGAAGACAGGTGGGCACTCGGAAGCATCAGGACGGAAGGGTAGTAGGGTGTCGATTGTATGGGAAGGCTCGCGTCCATAAAGAAGAAAGAAAGGTGAGAATCCCGTGGTGGTTTGAACTGCGGTGTTATATGCGAATGTGACGTATGGGAGAACATGGTCCCAGTTGCTATGATCAGATGCCACGTACATTGAGAGCATATCACTCAGCGTGCGGTTGAACCGTTCTGTTAGCCCGTTAGTCTGCGGGTGGTATGCTGTCGTTTTCCGATGAATGACGTGGCATTCCGAAAGCAGAGTTTCGACGACCTCGGGGAGGAAAGCGCGGCCTCTGTCACTAAGGAGCTCTCGAGGTGGACCATGTCGAAGGATAAAGCGACGTAAAATGAAAGAGGCGACATCCTGAGCTGTAGCGCTCGGCAAAGCGGCTGTTTCGGCGTAGCGTGTCGGTGGACAACTGCCAATATAATCCACCGATTACCATTTGATGTCAATGGAAGGGGGCCGTAGAGGTCAACGCCGACGCGATCAAATGGCTTGGCAGGGCATGGAAGTGGCTGCAATGCGCCAGTCGCTCGTGGCGCTGTTGATTTGCGTCGCTGGCAGTTAGGACAGCACTGCACGTATTTGCGTACAAAATTGTACATGCCGCGCCAGTAATAGCGATGGCGAAGGCGTTCACATGTTTTGAACACCCCGGCGTGGCCACATTGCGGATCGTCGTGAAGAGATGCACATACTTGTGATCGTAAAGTGCGTGGAATGACCAGTAGCCACCGGCGGCCATCGGGAGCGTAGTTGCGTCGATGAAGGAGTTGATCGCGGATGGCGAAAGTGAAAGCTTGACGTCGGAGGGATCGAGATACTGGAAGGTTGGGCGTGCCAGATAAATATTCGATAAGAGAGGCGATCCACGGGTCACGACGTTGTTCGGTGGCAATCGAGTCGAGAATTGGGGATGACAAGGTCTGGAGGCAAGTGTTTCCGCACGTCGGATCTGGTGATAAAGGTGAGCGGGACTGCGCATCAGCGTCAGAGTGTTTGCGTCCGCAGCGGTATACGACGCGAATGTCGTACTCCTGGATGCGGAGTGCTCATCGTACAAGGCGGCCAGAAGGGTCTTTCAAAGTGGAGAGCCAGCAAAGCGCGTGGTGATCAGTTACTAGATCGAACGGGCGGCCGTATAAGTATGTCCGGAATTTTCCAAGCGCCCACATCATAGCCAAACACTCTTTTTCTGTCACGCTGTAATTAGTTTCGGCTTTCGTCAGAGTGCGGCTAGCGTAGGCTACAAGCGTATTCTGAATAGCCGGGCTTTCGTTGAGCGAGGACAGCGCCTAGCCCGACGCCGCTGGCGTCAGTGTGCACTTCGGTAGGAGCCGTCGGGTCGAAGTGGCAAAGAATAGGTGGGGAGGTGAGCAGACGGCGTGGAGTAGTGAAGGCAACGTCACATGCAGGGGACCAGGAGGAGAGGTTCACGTCACCGCGAAGAAGCTGGGTTAATGGTGACATGATAGATGCAAAATTGCGAACAAAGCGCCGGAAATACGAGCATAGGCCTACAAAACTGCGAATTTCTTTCATGGTCGTCGGCTTGGGAAATTCTGCGACTGCTCGAAGTTTTGCCGGGTCAGGTAATACGCCGTGTTTGGACCCGATGTGGCCTAGTATGACGAGCTCGCGTGCAGCGAAGCGGCATTTTTTCAGGTTAAGCTGCAGGCCAGCGTTGGTCAGGCAAGTCAAAACGTGCCTGAGGCAAAGGAGGTGCGTAGGAAAATCATGGGAGAAAACCACGACATCGTCGAGATAACAGAGGCACATATTCCACTTGAGGCCACGTAGCGTATTATCCATAAAACGTTCAAACGTGGCAAGCGCGTTACAAAGCCCAAAGGACACGACGTTAAACTCGTATAGTCCGTCTGGTGTAATAAATGCCGTTTTTGGCGATCGGCTTCAGCCATTGGGACTTGCCAATAGCCAGACCGCAAATCTAGCGACGAGAAAAATTCTGCTCCATGAAGGGTGTCGATGGCGTCATCAATGCGCGGCAAAGGATAGACGTCCTTGCGGGTTATCTTGTTCAAACGACGATAGCCCATGCAAAATCGGATAGATCCGTCTTTCTTACGCACGAGGACGACAGGAGACGCCCAGGGACTGTGAGATGGTCGAATGACGTCTCTACGAAGCATATATTCGACTTGATCGTTGATGACGCGGCGCTATTCAGCGGAGACACGGTATGGTCTTTGACGCAGTGGCTGGTGTAGGCCGGTGTCAACATGATGTTTAACTTGTGACGTGCGGCCCAGTTGAGGCTGCGACACATCGAAAGAACTCCTGAACTCTTGCAGAAGATCCAGCAGGTCGGCATGTTCGGTGGGAGTGAGAGTGTCGGCAATGGCGCTAGAAAACGTATCGTTGGACGACTCCTCGAATGCTGACAGTGATTTTGGGTGGTCGCAGTAGTCATCCGTCAACCAAAGCCGAAGGGTCGAGATCCTGCACGTGGCCGAGACATTCCCCCGCAAGCAAAGTGACAGGTGTGGAAAGCGGATTGCTTACGAACGTATTGCTTCTTCCAGCGGCAAGGTCAATTGTTGCGAAAGGCAGCGGCAGAACTCGACGACTCTTGAAGATATCGGAAGGCATAAAAAGGCATGTAGCGTCAGTGTAGGCGTTCCATGAAACGGGAACAAGGGCAAAGTTTCCAGGTGGAATATAGGTATCTTCGTGAACGAGCAACTTCGCCGGCTGATGAAGAGCGTCAAGTAATGGGATATCACACAAGGGTGAAAACTCAACTTCGGCGCGAGCGCAGTCGATGACGGCATTATGGCGGGATAGGAAGTCCCACCCGAGGATGACGTCATGCGAACAGACAGCGAGAACAATAAATTCCACGATGTAAAGGTTGCCTTCGATGGACACTCTTTCAGTGCAGGCTGTGAGAAGCGTTATTTGCTTGCGCTTGCGGTGTGGAGCGACAGTCCCGAAAGCGGAGTCGTGACTTTGCGCAATAAATGGCAGAGATTAGCGGCAATAACAGAAACAGCTGCACCGTAGCCTAGGATGGCCGGGGCAGTTGAACTGGGGCGACGATGCCGATGGGTTGGCGTTGTCAGTCATGACGGGCGGTAGCGTGCGGCTTAGCAGTTCCAGGGTGTAGTGACGGGGATGAACAGCACTTTCCACCAAATGTGACGAGGTTTATTAGTCGATAACGGCAACGGCAAGACAGCGTAAAGAACCGTCCAGCAGAGATCAGCACAGCAGCTAGCCTAAGCACAAACCGAGAGAGCCAGGCGTTGGCGATGCTGCTCGCCGCAGTCACATCTTCTTCTTCCCAGTGGAATATGTGAGGAAAGGCCAATGAATGCTCGGAACATTGAAGTCGCCAAGAATGATCAAGTTTGTGCTGTCAAGGCTATGGTCATGAATAAACTGAGAAATATTATCGAAGAAGTCACTGGAGCTATGAGGAGGGCGATAAAGACCACAAGTTGTTAAATTCTGCTTATGCGCTAGTAACCTGCAACAAACTGATTCTACATTATGAGGGCCTGAAAAAATTTGTAAATTAAAATCAGCGCGCAAGAGTAAGGCGACGCCTCCTATTTTCTTATACTGGCGGTCGCACCGGATGACGATGTAACCAGGAGGAGTGAATTCCGTATCATGGATATCCTTACGAAGCCATGTTTCAGTGATGCATATAATATGAGGGGAAGATGAATAAACTAGCAAAAGAAACTGTGGAAATTTGTTAGTTATGTTGCTAGCATTACGATTCAATAGTGCCAGCTGCGTAATAGTTGAATGGGATTGTCAACCTAATGAAAATGATGCATTTGGCGGTTTGGTGCTTATAGATTCAAAACCAGGAGCTCGAGCTAAGCTATTCGGGACGCTGTCCCAGTTATAACGGATATTATCAATGAATAAGTGATCAAATCTCATTTTATTATTAGAGCCATTGTTACGTTGCTCAATCGAAGCATCCCAAACTTTCTTGCGTACTGAGCACACTCTAGATGAAAAATCTTCGGAGAGCTTTAGACCGGTCTGTTTTAGCTTATGCGCGTTTTTCAGCATTGCCAACTTTTCACTGAAATCAAGCAACTTTATAATAATAGGACGAGACTGTGCAGGGCGCATTCTGCCTAACCTGGCGAAGCGTTCCATCCACGGGCACTACAGAGAAAGCTTGTTGAATACGTTCGAAACCTTGGACCCCAGTGTGTCATGAGACTCGTTCGTATTTTCAGGTATACCATGAAGAATAATGTTATTACTTCGTGAACGACCTTCTAGATCGTCACACGTTCGGCAACAATGCGCCTTAAGTGAACCATCTCAGGGCGAAGCTGATCTCAATCTTGATCCATCAGCGCCTTGGAAAGCGAATTCTCGAGAGCAGCCACACGCGATTCCAAGGTATCAAAACGAGTATTCACGGCAATTTTTATATCTGATATGTCTTGACGCATACTTTTCTGGCAGGCAACTAAATCAGCGATCATCTTCACAAGAGAAGGGTTGTCACAACTAGACATTCCCAGTTCAGCTGACACCTGAAGGGAGTTAAGAGGGCTTGCCAGGGATTCATCAGATTTGGTCGTTTTAGAGGACACAGGTTTCCTGGGACCAGGAATTAGCTCAACGTCACCGCACATGTGAAGACGACCAAGGGAATTTATAACGTAAGAACGATTGCAAATAAAACTACTACTCAAACAATCGTGAGGGCAACACAGCAGCAGCAGGAATCGATCATCAGAACCAATACAATACGAATTGTCGAGATAACGTACCTGTGTAAACAAGAAGAAGCTTTTAGGCAACATGCTGAAGCTGCTGCTGCTGCTACATTGCCCACTGCCGGGACACTTGGCAATCGGAGCATTTATACTGCCGATGCTTGACATCACCAATCTGATGTCGTCACTTGTCGGAGTTTTGACGGTAGGGGCGTCCAAATCATGACATGACACGCATGTCATGATTATCATGTTTGGACCAGTCATATACCTTTGTCGTCTATTCATGTTCATTAATACCAAATTTAGTATGCATGAAGCTAGCAAAAGGACCATGAGCGCATCATGTGCGCGGTGTTGTCATGCTCTTACATGACACGCATCTCATGATTATCATGTTTGCACCAGTCACGTACCTCCGTCATCCATTCACGTAAAGTAATACCAAATGTTCTATATGTGAAGCTGGCAAAAAAGCCGCGAGCGCATCATGAGTGTGGCATGTAGTCTTGTTGTTATATGACACATGAGAATCATGTTTGGTGCAAACATGATAATCATGCTTGCACCAGTCGCATACTTTCGTCATTCATTCACGTCGTGTTATACCAAATTTGGTGTATGTGAAGTTAGTAAAATGGCCGCGAGCGCACTATGGACATGGCATGTAGTAATGTTTTACATGATGTGCATTTATGATTATCATGTTTAGACTTGTCATATACCTTCATTATTCATTCACATCCCGTAATAGCAAATTTGAATATGTGAAGCTAGCGAAATGACTGTGAGCGCACCATGAGCGTGGCGTGTAGTCATGACTTGCATGATATGCATGTCATGATGTCGACGTTAGGGTCTGTGACTTACATTCACCATGCAGTCATGTCATACCATACCAGTGTTGCAATATGCCATGTGAACGAAAGTACCACAAGAGCAGCAAGACCATTAAATGTAAATCATGATATTCATGACATACATGTCATGATTTTCATGTTGTGATTAGTCACTTATACTCCTCATTCTCTCATGTTATGCCATACTAATTATGGTAAAGATACCATTATCGGAACCGCCAGGAGAGATAAAAGTTATAGGCAGCTAGACAGACAGACAGACCGACCGACCGACCGACTGAAACAAAGCGCATCATCTGACAGCCAACCTCACACTTAGACACCAGTCTCAACATGTTGCATTCTCTCAAAGTAAAGATGAAGAACTATGCAAAGCAGAGCACTTTTTGCATTCTAACAAGAGGAGCATATACGCGTGAATCAACGCCGCACTTAGTCTGGTGGAAAGAACCCAGGCGGCTTACTTGTGAAGAGATTGAATGGCGACCAACACGTATGTCATCCAACTCTACTGACCATACTACAACTTGGTTATGATGTCATTCCTCAAAGGCGAAGTGGACAAGTGGGCCCCAGTGCAGATATACAAGCCAGTGTATCATGCTAGATGAAAAATGGTTCGAAGATCGGCTAAGACTATGGAACATTATTGAAATTGAGAAGGGCTGACAAGCAAAGATCCTGTACTTCGAAAGTGCCAGATGAAACTACTGTCACAGGGACCATTCAACATATGCGCCCACTGGCATGAAGTTTTTTTTTTGAACTTTTGTATGAGGGGCAGTTTGTTGTAAAAAACAACAAAGAAGACGACGAACTGTCCTGCCTTCGATTCACGCGCTTTGCCTACCAGTATGTTTGTTTCCCTCGACAACCCTACCTCGACCATCACAAGCCCTAACGAGCCTCCTCAGAGGTTCTGTCCAGCCTCGGTGATGGCTCTCCCGATGCCCTCGTGGGAGTTGCTGAAAAAGGCAAGAAGGACGGCACTGAAGACCATGGCAATGACCTATAGGAATAGCTTCCGGATGTTGCCGTTGTCATGAAAATTGCGGGGACTCTGCGGACTCTGGGGTGTGAAGCCAAGAAGGACTGTTCCAGCCCCAGCAACTTCGAAGGGGCATTGCCATGGCCATCTCTCGCTGTGGTGACTCGAACCTTCGCAGCACGCCTGTTGGTGACCACATCTATTCTAGCCTGCCTCCGAAACGTGTAGACAGCTTACTTGCCAGGCAGGTTGCTGAGGAGGCTCACGTATTCGACCACATGAACATGGTGACGGGAACATGGCGATGGTGTAAAGATTGAAGACCACATAAACAGTGAGTTTATCGTTTATTCAATGTAGTTATGCATCAGATTTGACCTGTTAAACAAAATCACGTTTCTTTACTCAGCTCTATTGATTTGTTTGGGGCAGAGTGAGATTTCCTCATTATTAAAGTACTGTATTCACTCACGTAATGAACCCACCCCCATCTTGGTTCTTGAAAAAAAATATTTTTTTCTAATGTATCTGTTCGTATTATTTTGGTGTGATAGCCAGTGGCATTGCAAAATAAAACAATATTAAATCAAGGCATTATATCAACAAATAATGATGCAATAAAAGTAAAAATACAGTTAGGCAATCATGCTTAACAGTTGTGAGCAAGGCGAGCGGGTGGGATGACGTTAATCAAAACTTAAAAGTCGCACCTTTTGCAGTAGAGTGCCGTCTGTCAAATGCAGGAGAAACCTTCTTGCTTTTAGAGCCATGCAAACACAGCGGTACGAAAACAAAGCAAGAAACAAAGCGCATAGCCTCGAATATGACGGGCGCCTGGCATGTCTTTCTTGTCGCACGCTCGCCATCTTGGAGGCTATGCAAAGTGCAAACTGTGCTGACGGCACACTGTGCACCCACAACGTTGGTGCGCCACCATATGATGCTTCGTTTTTGTTGTCAGATTCGTCGTAGTAAGTTTAGTTGTACACCTATTGCTCAAGGGACGTTCGGACGATACGCTAGCGAGACGGCTGCATGCACTGGAGCATTGGAATAGAGCGCTTGGATGACACTTTGGCGCTGATCCGTGCGCGTTCGTTTCGGGAGAATAAATTAAGAGCTTTGGGCTACAAAAAAGATTTGTTGCCCGTTTCGCGGGCCAAAACAATCATGCAAAATTTTTGCTGTTTTAACTAAGGTGACTTTTTTCTCCCGCGTAATGAACCCTCTCCCTAAATTCACGTCAACTCTTTTGAAATAAGATGGGCCCATTACACAAGTAAATGGGGTATGTGTTCGATGTTTCACATACCTTGAGTTATGAATCCGTCTGTATGTTAACAGTCAACTAAATAGGGCTTATAAGCACTTTAGCAAAATGCACAATTCACTAACATACAACTTCTAAAAAAGACCACATATTTCTGTATTATAGCTTGTGTGCAATTCATTAAGTTTCTATTTATCTTTTTCTGTACGATTTACTGAGCTTCTAATAATTTTTGTCTCTTCCTACTTTCAGGAATTGCAATGGGAAAACCGTGCATAGGAAAAATTATGAATGAATGGACTGCGCCACCACAGGTAAGCTGAGAGAGAGAGAGAGTAAGAAAGGAAAGGCCGGGAGGTTAACCAGACATTGGCATCTGGTTTGCTACCCAGCGCTGGGGGCGGGGAAGCAGGGGCAAGAAAGAGGGGGTGGAAAGAGAAAAAAACACAACCGCACTAATGAAAAAAAAAGAAAAACACACATAGGAAGGGCGTCCTAGCTACAACCGTTCAGTAAGGCTGGTCCATCGCAAAAAGTGCAGTAGCGCTTTCAGGGCCCTCTTCTGTGAAGTGGCATGCTGACGATACTGCAGAATTCCCTGCTCCGACAGAGGTCCATCATCTAATTTGTTGAGTTCCTTGCGAAGGCATAGTCGTTGTTTACTATACGCTAGGCAGTCACAAAGAATATGTTTGATTGTTTCCTCTTTGCCACAGTGGTCACAGGCTGCGGTGTCGGCCATCCCAATGCGGAAAGCGTAGGCGTTGGTAAACGCAACGCCCAACCACAGCCTACATAACAGGGTCTGGTCTGCTCGGCAAAGCCTCGACGGGACTTGAAGACTTAGCGTAGGGTCAAGCGAGTACAGTCGGGCATGCTTGAAGTGTGGCTGATTACATTGTGATGTGGTTTGCTGGCGAGCAAGCCTGCGGAGCTTTCGTGCAGCATCTGTCCTAGAAAGTGGTAGTCGCAGTTTATGATCTTCTGAGTGGGCTGAGCGGGCAGCTTGATCGGCCCGTTCATTGCCGATGATTCCGCAGTGACTGGGCAACCACTGAAATGTAATTTGGTGCCCTTTCTCAGTCAGGTGGTGTATAACCTCTGCTATCTCTAGTACCAGCTGCTCGTGTGGTCCACGGCGTAAGGCTGATAGTAGAGACTGCAGTGCCGCCTTTGAGCCGCAGAAAATAGTCCACTTGCGCGTAGGTTGATCAACTACAAATTGCAACGCGGCACGAAGTGCTGCCAATTCTGCTGCCGTTGATGTCGTTGCGTGAGATGTCTTAAATTTAATTGTTGTGGCCAACCTTGGTATCACTACTGCTCCTGTAGAGCTGTCCGGCTGAACAGATCCGTCAGTGTATATATGTGTTGAGTCTTGATATTTCTCATACAAGGGAAGTAGTGTGAGCTGTTTAAGAGCCGGTGACGACAAATTGGCCTTTTTCTGGACACCAGGTATGTTAATATTAATCATTGGTTGTGCGAGGCACCATGGCGGAGTCACAGGTCTAGCGGCCGGAGAGAACGAAGTTGGGATCGACTCACCATGTGCGGTCACTGTTTTGCAGTAAGATGTGCATGGTCGGACCACTGGTAGAGAGGCTAGGTGATGTCGAGGGGTTCGAGCAAGGTGTCGTATATGTATCCTCAGCACTTGCACATTAATGTGGGCCTTGATGAGGTTGTCCCTTGTGATGGCGATAGTGGCCGCTGTTGACGCACTTTGGGGCAAGCGTAAACATATACGGAGTGCTTGAACCTGGACACTTTGAAGCATTCGTATACTTGTTTTACTTGCGTTAGTTAACACAGGTCGGCTGTACCGAAGGAATCCAAGGAAAAGAATCCTGTATAGTCGCAGCATAGCTGTTGTGGACATTCCCCAGTTCTTTCCAGCGAAGAATTTGAACAAATGACAGATGCCTGTCAATCGCCTTTTCATGTATGATACATGTGAGCTCCATGAGAGGCCTCTGTCAATTATAACACCTAGGAACTTGTATGATCGGAGGTGACGTACCCTTTCGCTGTTTATCAGAACGCTGTAGTTCTGCATTGGTTTGCGCGTAAATGCCACAAGTGCACATTTCTCAGAGGAAATTGCCAGACCTCGTTGACGGAGGTAAAAAGCAACTTGGGTGGCAGCTTTCTGAATTCGCGCTCGCAGCTGTAGACGTGTTACTACAGACGTCCAAACGCAGATTTGAATGCTCTTGTGCTTCACTTTTTCCTGTATACATATGATATGGCGGGGAATGAAAAAGAAAAAAAAATAAAGGACCCCGCCTGGTGGCACTACGTATAACAGGCCTAATTGATTAAAAATGAAAAGAGTAAACGAAAAATAGATTTTGTATTGTAAAATCTGTGGGGGGGGGGGGTGACTGCCACCTGTGAAACCAAGCCAGGGGTGCGGGAGAAAAATCAGCGGCTCTTATTTTCAAAGTGGTTATCGTCAAGTTATACAATCAAAAGGCTTCTTTCCTCTTGATTTACAACTTGTTTCGTAATCTTGTCTGGTCCTGTATACAGTGGAACATGAAAATATGTCGACGAAGTCTAAAACACGCGTACGTGCCACCATGAACGGCCGCTGTTTACTAAGCGGGGGCTGTCATTGCTCGATACCGATGGCAATGAGACTGCCCTGCTTTTGCACTGGCTTGATTCCGAAGCACAGACAATCCGAAGCTGAAGCTCAGTCGCTCAGTTCATAGTTTTCTTCACCAGCTGCTTTGTGCAAATGCCAATGCTTTTGGTTTTTTTTTCGCGATTGGCCAGTGTGGTCACTAATCAGAGCCGCATTTGCGTTATCAAGAAAGCGGGCCTGCTGCAAGTGGTGGTTGACCGGAATACAGTCTAACCTAGCTACAACGTACACCGCTTCAACGAACTTTCCGCTATACGACAAAAAATTCTCGGTTCCCCGTTGTGAAGGTGTTAACACTTCTTGTAAAGTTGCTTACGCCTCGTGGCGCGCTTGTCCCACGTAGAAGCCGCGTTTCAGGTTCGCAATCATTAAGCTGTAGGTGGCGTGCTCGCAATTGTTTTTTATCACCATCATTATCATTGTCATCATAGTTAGATCGGTAGCGCCGGTGGTTACATCTGGCGGCAAGCCTTGGTGGTGGCACGAGAGAGTAGAGCGAGCCTTTTTGGCTCATGGCAGTCGGCGTGAACGGTTCTCTCGCGTGGGTCTCCGGTTCATGGCACCGCGGGCCATCTGCCGGGTGTCCTTGTGGTGAGTCTAGTGTTGGTGCTGCCACCTTGTGTTTGTTATGCTGTTGAGTGTTGCATAATTATATGTAAGGTTGTCTTAGCGTGTTAGAGCACAATTGATGTATAATTATTCGGCTGACGATACCATCGTTCAAAAGAGATTTAAATAAATGTGTGTAGTTTTGGTTCGTTCTGACCGCGTCTACTGTCGTCTGATGCTCCAAGAGCCCCACGTTGGACACCAGTGTGGAGTCTCAATGTGGAGAGCGCCACCACGCTTTTAGAGTGAACGGACACACTAGGCGCGGTCTACTGTGTAGGAGACCCATAAGCGTAAGTCCTCGCCACGCCTCCATCTCGGCGCTGTCAGATAACTTTTGATGGTAGACAGCTACTGGTGTTATCGTGTTGGTGCAACTGTTAGGTTTGTTCACGAAAGCCGTTGTGGCCATTGTTGCGGCGTGCTTTTTAACATATGCATGTGTGAGAATCGCGTCATCATGCTGCTGAAAACGACAGGGAAACAGCCCACACTTCTGAATTTTTGAAATACAGTCGAACCCCTTTTTGACAGACACTGAGAGACACTAATAGGCATAAGAGACACCAGCGTGCCAACAGTGAAATACGGGTTGATAAAAAAAACACATACGAGGTACCCTGTTTATAAGAGACATCTCGTATAATAGACAACAATTGCCACCCGAACCATGCCTGTTATAAAAGGGTTCAACGTATTTTCGTTTTGCAAGCTCAGGTCAGCTGTAATTTTTTTTATTCCACTGCAACAAAACTTTTTCCACACGCCGTCAGTTTTGTTGTAGCAGAGTTCGACTGTAGTATTGAAAGGGTGTGTGCGAATTCGCAGAGAAAGAAATCAGATGCAAGTGTTATGAGAATTCAGTTTGTTAATCGTTGTATAATTCAGTGACAGATCTATGCAGCGCCACCTGATAGTTAAAAGGAGGAATTGCTTCTTCTGGCTCTCCCCAAATTGCCTTCCCTTTTGGCAAATATGGACGTTACATTCACATTGTGAAACCAAGTTTCTACCGGTTTTGTCTCAGCAGTTTCATTCTGATGGTAGTTGTTATATTGAATTTTATTCTTCTAGACATTTCAGCTATTTTGATGAATGTTACAAAGCTTTGTCACAAACTTTGTGTTGAATTCCATTGAAGGAATGAGGGAGAGAGTTAACTTTAGGGCACCTCTTACGGGTGCAGGCCCAGCAGCTCTGCCCAGGTGGTGACTGTTAGTCGGAGCTGCGACAAGCGGCACCAAAATAACAGAAAGTGGCCATTGAACGGCTGGTTCACACCTAGTTGACAGGCATCAAGCATCGCCCATCGCTTCACATTCAATTGACGTTTGAAACATGTGACGTTTGAAAAAATGTTGGTGTTGGCGGGGGGCTCTTCGGCTCTTAAATTATCTTCGATAATCTTTTTACATTTTAAGTAATCGTGTGCATCGTGTTCAGAATGCCGTCAAGATCAACAATGCCAAACATGGCAGTGCCAGGAGCTGCAGGTGCCCAATGAAATCTGAAAATATATTCCTTCTCCTTTTGAGTTCTTTTGACATAATTCATCCCGTCGAGCGTTGGCCACGTAGTCAACATGCCATTGGCTCGCCATCTACAAACCTGTAATCTGCTCATAGATACGTGCGCTCGCCACTCTTCCTCCTCGGAACGGTGAGGAGGAGCACTTGGCCAGGTGGAGAGACACGGTGACGAATGAAGGAAAGAGCAAAACAAGCGAGGGCCTTTTCCGTATCACAATGACGCATAACTATACTACTATGGCACCATCTCGAAAAATTCTCGCGTACTGTCTTCATTGTAGACTCGTTCACAATTACAACACTGCTGCTAAATTTTGATCTCTAGGTGGTTTCGGAGCCTTTCAGCTCTTTCATGCAGACAACTTCATTTTCGGTAGGAAGCACAGTTTTATTGAGAAAATAGCAAACATTTTTTCAGAAAATGATTTTCTCATAAACGAAAAATTGGCAGTCTTAATTCAAAAGATATGAGGCGGTCATTTAAGGCAGCCAATTTGCTGTAAGGGTCCACTGGTTACTTCTGGTGAAAGGCCGCAAATAATTCCTCCCACTGGAGCAAAAAAGTAGGGCATAGGATGTAGGGCCTGTTCATCTCATTCTCGAGGTCACTTGTGTATACCCTGCAAAACAGCTCCGTTAGAACTATGAAAAATAATATACCATCACCCTTTTAAAAGGCTTCATGCATGAGAACTATAAAAAATAGTATACCATCACCCTTTTAAAGCCTTCATGCATGATGATCACCCCAGGTGATCAATTTCAGTGTCATGGTGCTAAAAAAATAAAGATACAAGTAGAGTGCAAGAAAGACAAGACAGGGAGACAGGTTGTGTCTCCTGTGTCCCGTCTTTTTTTTTCAGACAATTGTTTTTATTTTTAGACAATGCACTGAATTCCCCAGCAACACACTCCTTCAAGGTATATTTCTTCATGTTGCTAAGCTCACTAATTGAGTACTGCTATTCATTTCTAGATTCCTTAGTATTGGCAACTTGGACAACATAATTACCCACTCTATCAAGATAATAAGGGCAAAACATGAGTAGTACACTTGCTATGGGCCCTTCATTTATGTTGGTGGACTAAAAGTGATCTGCTAGACAACGCATAAGGTCAATATTAGGAATCGCACAAAGCTTTCTTTAAGTGCGTTAGGTAGCTTCGTCGAAACACACAGTACGTACTGGTTCCCACCTCCAGAACAATGTTAAGGCTGCAATCTTCAACAGCAGTACCAAGTGAGGAGTACAAGGTCAGCAAATATGTAATGTCGATTCCACATAAGATACAAAAATAGGCAGCGACTGTGGTGGCGGGGCCCATCCACGCTGTACTATGGCTAAAGCGACGGGGTCCGTCAGCACAGTACTAACTTTCAACTCGAGCACGTCAGCCACGGACTCGTGAGCAGCTGCCGAATAATAGTGTGCTGGAACAAGCGTGACCAAATAAAAATGGTGGCTATGACGTCATCATAACTTGCCGCACCGAGGTCTTGTGAGGGAAGTAGGGGATCCCCAAGGGTGTCACTAACGTGATGCAGTCGATCAGTCGCACAAACTTCAAAATTATTTCAACACACCTTCCAATCTATAATTGCAGTTGATATTTTGTGGATGATATACGCATGTTCACAATCATATATCCAGCAGGCCATCACGGCCGTGGAATTTTGTGTCAGTACCCCTTTAACAGTTCATGCAGACCACATTGTGTTAAGTAGGACATCCGTTCAACATATTAAATGGCTTAAAGCACAAAGCAGTTAAAGGGACTGAAAATCTATATTTATAGTAGCAGTTTCTTTTGTGAAACAGAAAGATTTTTATTCAGGGTGTCTAATCAAGAAATTAAGAAAGAAAATCTATAGGGCTCGTTTCGTTTTGTTTTACATGACCTTAATGGAAACATGGAATAGTAGCACAGAAAGTGGCATGAAACATTTTAAGAATTTTCGAATCTCTGGCTGCTATGAAGTGTCACACAACACAGGCTGCAAATGGTGGGAAATGAACATGACAGCTTTATACATTTCTGGCCTGCAGTTTGCTGTGAGAGCATGCATTTCACATGCATAGGGAGCACCTCGATATGTCCCACAGTTTTCCACGATGGCAGCATAGTGTTGACTATGCTGTCGTCGTGGACTAGCCAGCACAGAATAATGTTGTGATAGGTAATATAGATATATACTGCAACTTTGAGCACTATTTAAGAACAATAATATATCAGATTTTATACAGTAAACGAAGAGGCTGCATGACATACTGATTTTTAGGATCATTCGCGCAATATTAAAATGTAATGCTACTCAAATTTCAAAAAGAATACACTCCAATTCGCAGATTTTTATTTCCATTTCCAATCACACGTTCTTGCCACTTGTCGGTCTCGTTAACGAGAAAATCCTAATCAAAATTATTAACTGAGCGAGTTCGTGCTGATGTTCTATAATTTCATGCATTTCTTGTGAGAAGAACAACAACAGTGGTGGAAGTGCTGCTCCAATTTCTCCAAACTGTTCCAAAAGAGAAATGTTGCTCCAAAGCTGCTCCAAATTTACACTGAGAGAATGAGAGTGGCGAACTTTGCCTCTTTGATCAACTCACAAGTCCTTAAAGAACTGAAAAGAATCGATGTATACTTATCCCACTGTGCTACTAGTGTGCAGAATTATTGGCTCTGATCCCATCTGTGCAACAGAACTGTCATATTGACCATATAGGCCATTTGGCTGTTTTTTTTCTCAGCTGGACGTGCAGCTGGACCGAAATGTTAAAATGAGCTGGATTGCTTTTATCTACTGCTCGTTTGGCAACACTTGTAATGAACTGTGGTTACTATTAAAATGGGCACTACGCTTTTCGAGTTTAATTTGATTTTTGCCCCAAATACTAGTACTATTTCAAATTGTAGCACATTTCACAGCACATTTTTTTACAACCTTCTATTGCTTGCTTCATGAAATTTACCTTGATTGTTGTCTGGTAAATACATTTCATAATTAAAAAATTATGAGATGCTTTGGCCAATGCTTTGAATTCCAATTAATGCATGGCAAATTTGATATCGGCTTCTAAAACACTAGTAGCTGCTCTAAACTAGCATATTTTTCTGCTCGGAAAACTCTTATGGCTACTCCAAAGTAGGAATTTTCCTGCTCCAAAGTATGCTACAAAAAGTAAAAAGTCGCTTCCGTCACTGCAACATTGTCTTGTGTGCAACAGATGAGACCATGTGGGCTTTTTTCGTCCGTTGTCCTACTCATGAGCACTGCTTGAAAGTGATCAGGAAATCTTTTTTGCATATTCTTCAGTATAGCTGCACCATCAGAGTCAGCATGAGCCAATCCAATAAAGTAGCCCACGGCATCCAGCTAATGTTTTTTCAATGTGCAACTGAAGTCACAGTTGTGCTGGATGACCTTTTTTTACATACGGTACATAATAAACTTGCACCTTTAAAGTCAAGGGCAGCTTTTTATGGATTGCAAATACTTGCAAATGTTAGGCTTTAAGTTTGACAAGTGATTCCTCAATGTGCCATGAAAAAATGCATGTTTTCTTCTGCGAAAATTTGGATATCACTATTAACAATTCTAAAGGCCTCATCTACGACTTTGTGCAGGTGTTGTTCCTAAGCAGAAAACCAGGAGCGGCGTTAGTCTCCAGAAAGGACCAAGGACCCCCAAGCTCTTTTTGACACAAACGGGAACGTGACTGTGTGGCATTGAAAACCAGTGCCACGACTGCCTTACCAGTACACCATGCAGCTGTTTCATCATGGAGAACGAAGATGACCACCCCTGGAGGAACTTCATGCTTTGCATTGTGAGTGCCTCAGTGGTTTTGTTTTTGTGCTGCCACAAGTGAAGAACTCATGCGTAAAATTCAGCCATGGTGTCTAGAAAGAATAGGCTGACGGGTTGGGACATTTATCTAGCCATGTGATTTCTTAGTGTGCCTTGAGAAAATGTGTGTTTTCTTCTGCAAAATTCGGATGTGATTATTTACAATTCTGAAGGTTTCATCTACAACTTTGCACAGGTTGTTCTTAACACACAATAAATAGTTTTCTCCAGGTCACCTGGATTGCTTGCTACAATATTTTGCTGGCCAGTACCTGTCATAACTCTGAGATGAGCTAATAATCACCAATACGTGCGAAAGTTTCAGTGATCTATCGTATATGTCTGACTTAGGAACTTTGTGCATCAAAAAACATTTATACATCGCTTCCTGACATTTTATACACTACAGCACTTGAAATGTCCTGAAACTGTACACGGACCAGATTTCCAACGCAGTGCACAACACTATTACAGAATATTGTGAGGAACATGACCTCCACAAAACGACCGGCCACCCAAATGTTTTTCTGTACATCTTTGAAATGGTCCTATTCACCAAACTTGATGAGAAGCTTATGACAAAGTGCTTATGATAACAAGCCCAAACTTACATGTAGCGCCTTAGGCCACTTGTGTAAGTAAAATTATAGCATTTAATCTATGGAGGGCTTGTTAACACTCTCAAGCGAGGAACGAAACTCCAGCACAATGCAGAATGTTGGCAGCTATGAGCTATAGAAAAAGCTAACGCAGCTAATCTTTCCTGATGCATCTGTACATTTGCAGAGGTGACGAAGCTACAGTAATCTGCGGAGGTAGCCTCTACCCCTTAGTAACTTCTGAACAGCAGCAAAACTTGGGGCCACTAACAGGAGAAGCACAAAAGTGCTTACCAGGACCAGTGCAATTCTTAACAAGTCGAACACAAAAGAAAACCAAGAAGCGTTTTAATGCTTGCTTGGGCGGCTCATCACTTCTTCCTCTCTCTTCTGCCTCAGTCCCACACAATCCGATTCCACGATCGATTTCATGTAGTCATGATGGATTCTAGCTACAGCGGGCCATTGTCTGCTAAGAGGGTGTACGTATTTCGAACAGTTTTATGGTATGCGTTAATATAACCGAAAAGAATTTTTCCATCACAGCCATTGCGAATGTCTCTTGACTCAAGGAATTTCCTCACTGCATTTTATTTTCCTGAATCTGAGGCTACAATATTCATAGTTGTAGTTTTTCTTCTTATACTGATTTCGGGGGCAAACCAAATTTTACACATGTTATGCTTACACAAAATACGACTCCACTAATACTTTTGTTAGCCAAATTTTTTAGGGGCGAAGCTCCTTATGGCGTGGCTTGGGCGTCCCTCGTATGTAACCACCAGTGGCTCATACCCGAAATAGGTATAACACCTGACCTCCAAGGTGGTGCCAGCGAGAGATTTCTTCTGTGCGTTGTTTAACAATAAAAAATAGTGCTCAATGTACATGGCAATGGCTGCTAATGGGGAATGAGAGACATGAGCATTCGGCTTTTAGTCGACGCGCACGCTGCGATCCCCATTAGCAGCCATTGGCATGTACATTGAGCACTATCGGACGAGAAAGGGATGCTACATTATACTCGCTGGGTGTTACCTCCTTAGCTTTAGAAAGGTTTAGCGAGCGTTGAGCCGCAGTGCCATGAATACAATGAACTTGTATATACCATGAATGAACTCAAGGTGGTTAAAAATGAGAAGTAGATACGAAGCGCAAGCCGTAAGAAAGTAAAAGCCGAATTCTCCTGTCTCTCATTTCTCATTAGCAGCCATTGGCATATAAATTGAGCCCTATCTGACAGGGAAAGGTTGCTACGTTATACTCGCTGGGCGTAACCTCCTTGGTTTTCGAAAGGTTTAGCGAGCGTTTGGTCTCAGTGCCATGAATACAGTGAACTAGAATATACCATGAACTCGAGGTGGTTAAAGGTGGGAAGTGGACCCAAAGCGCAGGCCGTAAGAAAGTGTGCGTGTGCCACCTCTCGTTTAGTCCTTGGAATGCCCGCTGGATGGCGGTGCTTCTATATGGGAAATATATGATAAAAAGATGCGAGATGGTGGGACTTGGAGTGTTGAATAGATGAACGAACGGACACACAAACAGATGCATGGATGGACGCATGAACGGACGCAGGAGCGGATGCACGAAAGAACGCAGGGACGGGCGCACAAACAGACGCATGGACGGTCACACAGACGGACGCATGGACGGACGAATGCTTCGCCTCACTCTCCATCATTCACTCCGTGGATATGCTGCCATTTTTTTCTGTTCTTTCCTAGTAATGTACCTCTGAACTTCCTATCCTTTTATGGCAGCTAGGTTGCGAGATGTTGGTCGCTTTGCTTTATTTTCAGCTTTCCCCCCCCCCTAATTTCAGTTTGCAAATTAGTCTCTCATTGTGCTCGAGCAGAGCGTTGTTCCATGTAGTTTTTCTTACTGTAAATTTAGATGACCTGTAGAGTGGAGCTCCGCTTACATGTTTTTGAAGGGGCCGTGAGAGATAAATGCGAGAGCTGGGAAATTTAAAAGCAGAAATGTTGTAAAAGTGAGAAAATATTTAGTGATGCAGAATGTTTTGTTTACGCTTGAAACTAACGCGCAAAATAGACCTCTACCAGGGTACGTCACAGTGCGACGTCCCTCGTGAACGTGCAAGGTGGTGGTTGGCAAAACACTCCCGCTGGTGGCGGAGTGCGCTGCAGTCGCTCAGTGCTTGGGGCGACGTTCGTTGGCTTGCGGCAAGTTTTTTTTTTCTTTTGAAAGCTTCATATTCATCTCACAGTTGCCATATTTGCTGTGGTATGTGTCAAGAAACATCTACGTGTGTGGTAAAGTGCGTGATTAAATATGTGTCACGCTAGCTGGCTGTTTCTCTCGAAGAAGTGAACACACTTGGGGGCCTGTGCAAGAAGCAGTGGCATCGTCTTCGAAAATGTGCAGCGTTGACTGTGGCTTATAGTGTGCGTTGAAACGCATCGACAATGTTGGTTCACCTGTACGGACGTTGAAACTGGGAATATTGTGGGTGGTGTGTGCAGTGTGAATAACGCGATGCGTCCTGTTTGCGAAAACACTGCTATTCGTTGTGGGCTGGTTACAGTAACCGGTTGTTAATGGAACATTACGATCTGACATTTTAGTCAAGGTAAAAATGCATTGCATTTGACGCGATCATCTGCGAGTGGGTACATCTCAGCGTATGCACAGTGTGCAGAAAAATAGAAGTGCTTGATCTCTGGTTGATATATACGACTACTCATGAGCTATAAGAATGTTGTAGCGTTGCCGAATATACATATACGCTTCACTATGGCTATAACTCATGTTATCGGATACCTGATACGTGTTAATGGAAACAGCGGAAATTTTCGTTTCTTATCTACTTTCTACTTTTACGGCTGGATTCTTATAAGTCACATTGTTTATTAGAAGTTTGTGACTCAGTCCTAAAGGAGCAATATGGGTATAAAAACACGTTATATGTGTCAAAAAGCAGCAAGGTAACTGCCAGATAATACTATATGTAAAGGAAAACTACCGATCGGCGAAGAAACCAGACCGAACGCCGTTTCTCGTTTTAAACTTTTTCTTTCTTGCAGTACTAGCCTGCACCCGTTTATTCCTTTTCTTTTCCAACATACTCCCGCCCCCCAGTAGCGTCGCTCAATTCCAGTCTGTACAATTTCTGCACTGGTTTTCCGAAAAACTTCCCGTCTTGAGCTTTCACTCAACAAAGATAGACTGTTTGGGGAGAGTGTGTGCAAGCTGCAGTTGTTCGACGTCCTTCGCGAATACTTCCAGCTGAACATGTCGGACCGAAAACATTTCAGACTTGCTTAGCTGGCGTGCCAAAATTGTCTCACTGAGCAAAGTTTGAAGTCCACAGCATCGATCCACAAAGCGAAAGACCCAGGCGGTGACGCGCAAGAGCTTCTGCAGGTCACTATGCTTCCTTATATCGATCACCGGGGGAAATGACGCTTGAAGAAAAACATGTTGCGTCTCAATCTCTGCCTCTTCGTTTATCGGTTTGTACTGGTTAGGTTCTGGAGGCCAGCCTAATTTTTGCTGGGACAACCATTCAGGTCCATACTACCAATAGAGACATGCACGTAGAGTCCTTATCGGTATGCCTCTAGTCAGTACATCCACCGGGTTGTATTCGCCAGGGCAGTAGCGCCATAACGATGTTTCCGTAAGTTGCATTATTTCAGTCACTCTGTGTTTTACGAACTGACGCCACTTGCTATGGTTTCCGCGGATCCAGCTCAGTGTGATCGTGGAGTCAGTCCACATGACGCAATAGAAATGCTTGAAATCCCACGAAGAGCAAATGTATTTTAGCAATCTGTCTCCCACTACCGCGGCCATAAGCTCGAGCTTTGAAAGCGTCAATGTCTTAATAGGTGCCACTCTTGACTTCGCTACTATGAGAGAGGTAGCGGAGTTTCCACGTTCATCAAATGCTCTCAAATAGGCACATGCTCCATAAGCCTTCAGGCTGGCATCAACGAATATATGCAGTTTCGCCTCTTTAAGTGCTCCATGCAGTCCGTATCTCACGCAACGCGGAATCCTTATGCGGCCGAGCTGTATTACATCGGCACACCAGGCTGCCCACTGCGTCTTGATCTCCGCGGGCAATTCTTTATCCCAGGAATGGCCTAAAACCCAAAGGCGTTGAAACAAAAGCTTCGCAGTGATGGTGAATGGTGATAGAATGCCAAGCGGGTCATAAATTCGAGAAGCAACCTTCAGCAGTGTGCGTTTCGTGTCGAGCTGGCCAGCCACTAAATACTGGGCCACATACTTGGAAGAAAATTTGAAGTAATCATTTTCTATATCCTATTGCAATCCCAACACCGCAGCTGCTTGTCCGGATGCTCCTTCTACTTGCTCCTCCTGGTTGTCAAAAATGTTCTGCAGCTGATGGTCATTGGTCTTCCACTTTTTGAGCCTCATGCCAGCATCTTTCATAATTGCTTTCGACTGCTCATAGATGCGCCGACCTTCATGGAATGTCTCCGCACGCATCAATAAATCGTCGACATAAAATGCCTTCTTTAATGTAGAAGCGAGCTCTTTCTCTTCACATGCGTTATCTAAGTGGTAGTGAATAGTTGCCATGAGCAAGAAAGGGCTTGACGTTGATCCAAACGGTACCCGTGTCATGCGCCATTCGACGAGCTTACGGTGTTGGCTTACGGAAATAGAGTCAAACCAGAAAAACCGGACTGCATCTCGGTCAGTCACCTGTATCTCAATTTGTAAGAATGCCTTTTCGATGTCGGAATTGATGGCGACAGGGTACCACCGAAAGCAAAGAAGGACTTGCAGCAATTCTGGATTAAGATTCACTCCTTTATCCAAGCAGTTGTTAAGAGATGGTACACCTTGGGTGTGTGACGATGCGTCGAACACTACAAGCAGTTTGGTAGTTAACGATTCCTCTTTTATTACTTCCCGATGTGGCGTATAATATATGGTGTGATCTCGATCCCGAGGAGTATCGTTAGGCACCACTTCCGCGTGACCCATCTCCAGATATTGCCGTATTACTGTCATATCGCTGCAACATTCCTTCCATCATTGATAGCCTCCGTGTTAAACTTTGTAGACGTGATAGCGCGAATTCCTGGTTGTTCCCCAGGAGCGGTTCCTTATCTTCCTTCCAAGGCAATGCCACTGTGTATCTGTCGCTTTTCTTGCTAATGGTTTCATGTAATCGTGCAACGGACTCATGGGAGGAAGGTGCCGTTGCATCTGCGATGCCCCTTGCTTCTAGTTGCCAAAAAAGATTGCAAGTAATGCGAGGTTGATTCGTCATCAACAATTGCTTGTACCTTCAGAATGCAGACCATTAGGCTATAGCTGCAGTCAAGAAAGGCTTTTTGGTGACTGGGTCTTTGTAGCGTTCACACGAAAGCTGTATCTATTGCTACCAGTCCCGGAACTTCTGCACTTTTGACGATGCGTCCCGACATGATTTGCCAGAGGTGGTCAGCACCGATCAACAAGCTGAAGCTATTTTCCGTTTCCGCATCAAACTTCTTTTCGTCCGCAATGACCTTGCCTTCAAGACGCAGGTTCTGAACGAAATGGCTGTCAGCTTTCGGAGAAGCAGTATCGTGGCAGATAACTGGAACAACGATTGCGCACACCGTGCAGGTGTCAGAACCATGTTGGCTACGCAGAGGAACTTCCACCACATGAAGTCTTTCCGCTGTACTTTGTGATGAATAGTTAAACGTATTCAGCGCAATTTGAGTTTCTCCCAGCACCTGTAGGTGTAATGTCTTGGCGAGATCTTTTGTGACGAAGGATCGCTGGCTCCCTCCATCAAGAATCCCTCGGACATACCTTGTTTTGCCGTCTTTGATGACAAAGGCGCGAAACGTTTGTAGATATACTTCACTGTGATTTGTTGTGCCCCCGCTCAGTGAATCCTTCTCAGACAGCATAACTGATTGTGACGACACCATTACTACTGTGCTGACGGAGGAGTAAACTGGACGAGAAGGTGTCCCTGTTTGGTTCCATGTATAGTGCGGGTCGCACATACTTGATGCGTGCCTCCCGTGGCAACTCGAGCAGGTGAGTTTGACGCGGCACGAACTTGCCTGATGTCCTCGGGACGTGCATCGATAGCAGCGGTTGTCTTTCGCAAGCATTCCTTTCTTCGAATCGATGGCAAGGTTCGCGTCACAAGCGCGGGTGCCATGTTTCTTCGTCTTGCAGAAAAAACACTCACCCCAGCTGTTCGATGTGCTGTGTAGTACGGAAGCCGTGCTGGTGCTGCCGCTTCGAGTCCTCTGTGCATGGTCTTCCAGCAGTCGGTCATTAAAGGGCTTCCACTGCCCCCGACTTTCAAGCTCTATACGTGTATAGGTGAGCAGCTCCTTTAACTCCGCATCAGATGTAGCAGCTGCCATGCTTGGCTCAAAGACATTGGCAGCAGACCCGTTTTCTCTTAGTGCCTGACTGCTCTTCGCACGTGTGTAGGCCAAAATGATGTCGTACGGTAGGGCTTTCTGTAAAATGTCAATCAGCATAGCGGAAAAGCTAAGCGTAGGAACATTTAGTGCAGTTAGACAACGGATATCCACTGCACAGCATCGTAAAGTCGCCTAAGGCCGCGGACGTCGCTCCCCGACTTCATGTGAGGTAGATTGCGAAGCGCTGCTAGGTGGTGTTGCTCGATGCGTTTTCGATCTCCGAAGCGTTCCTTCAATAACTCGATGGCGTCTAACAGGCTTCGGAACTCGGAAAACCACATATCGCAGCTGCCGCTTCACCCGCAAGATAATGACATAGATAGAAGAACTTTGTCGTTTATGACAAAGCGTTGTTCAGATGGACAGTTTGCTCAAACTGCTCCCAGAAAGCCGACCATTCATGTATATCACCTCTAAATGTTGGCATGCAAAGGTTCGGCAGCCTTGGGCCAATTGCGGTTGGCACGTCAGATGGTGATGTGTTTGCGTTCTGAGGAGCAGCCGCTGCTGTACTGTCTTCATGTCGCAAACCGTCTATCTTGCAGCGAATCTCAGCGAGCATGCTTATAGCTTCGTCGTTATACTGTGCTGCCGCGATATACTCAGCTTCGAGATCCTCGTCCGCTCCGTTTTCCAACACTATATATTAATATGTTGTCGGGTATTAAATCCCATGAATTTTCATTGGGTTATTGAGAAACGCAGTGGCAGAATTTTTCTTTAATTTTCACGAGAATATGTTAACCTCACCCTAACGCACGGCAAGAAGTGCTTCTTTTTTTCATTCATCTCCGATCAGACGTTTGTGCAATGAGTAAGAATCTTATCCGTGACGTCGCGCATAGCAGCTCGAAATCATGCTGCCACCAGTGCTGTTCTGCCAGTCACCGTGTACTTTCAGAACATTCGTTTCGAAAAAGATCAGATTTTTTTATGACTACCATCTTTGTGGGTGAAGACTACTGTGTGATAGTCACGTCTCTCAATACACTTAATAAAGTTTCTCTATCCATCCATTTACGACGAGCAAATTGCCACACTATGAACAGTGACCCTTCCGCGACCCCTTTCTTTAAAAAGCTGTGACTTTAGACATAGCAATGTAGAAATTTCTCTCGAAGGAATGCAGACACGCAGCTCTGATCTGCAGAAAGATGCCACCGGCGGAACTTTCTTGTCAACCAGCACCTGCTCCGAGAGAGGGTATGGTGGGCGGTGTGCTCGCAGTCACGTCACACTGTTTACAAACAGGGAGAGGCCTATTGTCTTGTGCTCATGCCCTGCCAACACGAGAACTTCGAGTCCCTGCAGTGTCTTATCTCTTGAATAAATTTAGCGGCATCCCCGCCCACAAACTCCTCACGAATGTCAAAATACCCTTGAAAGCAATTGTTGAAGAATTTACCCCTGCTTCATCAACTCCTGAGCTTTGTCACTGGTACATGCATTGGTCTGCATGCAGCCATGCTCTTGTGACATATAAAACCACAAAGCTAAAAGTGACATCGTCCACAGAAATCTTGTCAATGTTTGTGGTTCTATTGCCACCAGAAGTTTTAGGCGTCAAAGGACTAAGTGCAACGGTACCAGCACAAGTAATTTGACTGCAACCATGACGATGAACTGTACAAACTGAGAAATAACGACAATTTCACACCAATGCAAAAAGCAGAAACAAACGTTGGTCTTCACGGTCTCATGCGGCTAAACAGTCAAGCCAGGCGAAGTGTTATGAAAAGTCAAAATGACCGCTTACTTCTGTGGTCACTCGGTCGGCTTGGAGAGCACTTCGTGGCATATCATACAGGAATGGTCCTGCAAAACTTTAAACCCAGTGAAGCTTTGCTGGGACCGGCGGAAAGTGGCGCCATAGGTGGGAAGAACTTAACTGCTGGGTTCTTCTGCACCTCGAAACTAAAAAAAACATGGCTGCATGGATAGGCATGCAAACAAGCGCAGATAGATTGTCAGGGCTCTCACCTGCTCAATATTTGTGTTGCCCCGTGTAGACCATGAATCATTGACACATGGCTTCGCTATAGCAATCATGCCTATGTGGTGCGGCCACATATATGATTATGAACATTATTATGGAATCATGTTCATATATCATATATGATAGATGAATATGATTATGTACTCATCAGAGCCTCCTCGCATAAGTGCTTGCTGTTTGTGACAGCAAATAATCAATAAAAAGGTTGCACTTGTCTCTTAGTATACCAGTATGTGCCTCGGGTAAACTTCTCAAGATGAATGTTTTTCGCTGCTGTTTCTGGTGACCAATTTATTCAATATGGGAGCAGCAGATGACTTCATTGATGGCATCACTTGCTGCTAGCGTGTCGCTGCACGAATTTCAATCGTAGGAGCTTATAAAACGTCTCCGCACATTGTGAACTTTGTCAGACCTGCCTTCTTTTTCTTCCTTTCCTACGCCGCCCTTGTATATAAGTATGGCAGCAACAAAAAGGCGATAATTTGAGCTTTCGATTGATAAGAATTGCCAGCGGGAAGGGTAACTGATGCCTCAATACACTTATGTTGTTGGGCAATACGGAAATCGTATAATTGCTAGCAGCTACTAAATCAAGCCCTCTTCGCAAGTTGAGGCCTACGAACAACCCATACGCAACCAGAATATATAGTCTCTAGAATCATCCAGTTTCACCGTTTTTAGGCTTGCGCAGCGTAGTTTAGTGCAAGCTTTGTATCAGATTCGACCAACAGGCTTTTCAGGAACATGCATTTTCAGTTAATGGTATGGCACCAGCTACCTAATATATGAGGGGAAATGTAGAGACAAAAATAAATTACAAAGCATTGAAGATAACAAAGATGTTTGCTTACTATCTTTTTCTTGTAATTTTTGTAGTGCTTTGCTTAAATGCTGCGCTTTGTGTGGCACAGTGAATGCAGCCCCGCCGCGGTGGTCTAGTGGCTAAGGTACTCGGCTGCTGACCCGCAGGTCGCGGGTTCGATTCCCGGCTGCGGTGGCTGCATTTCCGATGGAGGCGGAAATGTTGTAGGCCCGTGTACTCAGATTTGGGTGCACGTTAAAGAACCCCAGGTGGTCAAAATTTCCGGAGCCCTCCACTACGGCGTCTCTCATAATTAGAAGTGGTTTTGGGACGTTAAACCCCACAAATCAATCATCAAATCAAATCACAGTGAATGCAAAGTCTAGTGAACATAAGTTTTAAAGGACGACCCACCAGGCTTTGACAATTTTGAGCTGACAAGTGCAATACGTACATGGGGTGTTCAGGATCACATGTGCCCAAATTTGCAACACTACACGCTGCAGAAATGAATCAAATTCCAAGATGAATGCTGCTCTCTTTTTCTTTCACCGGCGCACGTCCAGAGAATGAGGGCATGACGTTCACGCATGAATTGCCCAACGCACACGGCAGTGCTGTGACGTTGGTCCCCTACGTAGACGACGGCTCTTTGACGTTGACAACAGTAGCACGTGGCATGGCAAAAAAACTTAACACATGTGTAGTTTATGTATTTTGTTACTTGAATAGATGAATGAAACAGGAGATAAATATTAAAACGCAATAAGGGAATGTGTGCGTCTTTTCCATTTCCCCCCATCAATTGCAATGAGATGCGGGGCTGATGTTTCTGCATTTCGCATGCGTTCGTGTCCCTGAAATAATGGTCCTGTGTGGTCGAGCACTCATTATGCTTATCTATTCTATCGCGTCTATGCCAGCGTTTCCAAACCATCCCGCAGAAACAGGCAGTAGACCACTAAATAACGCTGGCGAACAAAACAACGCTGCTCGCATGATTGCAGGTTTGGCTTGTTTGAGCACGTCATGCGCACGTGACCTTTTGGTCGCATGCCAGAGGGGTTAGGGAAAAGATTTGGCTTGTGAAGGCTACGTGGGAGAGCAGCAAGGGTTTCTAACTTATCTCCTCCCATCCTTGTTTTGCACCACTTAAAACAAAACAGCTTTCTGAGCTCGTAATGGACAGATTTAAAACATTATTGTGGCTTATTGCTCCTCATCGGACACACAGCAACTTCCACAGTATAGCCAACATTTGTTATGGGGCCTGGGGGGGCCTGGTGTTATGGGCCCTCTTAAAAACCAACGTTAGCCATGTGGAGCCTGATCCTTTGTTTATAATCATAGTAGCCATTATAAAAGTTAGGATTTGCCACTTTATTGTTCTCCTGAAGATTTTATGGTGCATAATGATATCTTGAGCCTTAGTAAACTATGCTATAAAAAGGGTGCGTTCATAATGTGTGACTTTATAAACGTTGTTCAGTTTTTCTGTACCTTTACATTCCTAATAGAGCAGTTGTTCGAAATATTGGTATTTAAAATGTGATGAGCACCCTTTATGTTCTATGGTTAAGCACTTGCAGATAGCACATGCACCTATTTCTTCTGTTGACAATTCATTTTGTTACTCTTGCTCCCCTATTTTTCTTTGGATGGGCTGTAGTAGTTTGGCTAGCACAGATTTGTAATGGCAGCTGCACAATCCTGCTCACTTTCTTAGTGATTTTTCACCTTCATAAGTTGAAGCATTTCACGTTACAAGGTTGTTCAAGGTGCCATTATTGCGCACAAAAACTGTCAAGCTTAAAGGCAGTAAAAATTCATGTTTGCACTATTAAAGGTTCATTGAGGGCTTTTACTGGCAGTTCCTAAATTATAGATGGTGTGGGGAAAGCACTGATTTCACGACTTTATATGATGAGATTTCACTGGACTTTCTCTACTGTTCAAAATAGTGAAAAAGACCTAGTCGATATCCATGTGGTAAGCATGCTGTTATGTTTTATTGCGTGCAGCAGAGCTCACTTGTGCACTTTTTGCTTCAAAGATTTTCTAGTGCATAACATGAAGGAATATGGGCATTCCCTTTTCAGCCCCATTCTGTGTGTCATTTTTTTTGCTTGTGAACCAAGGTGCTCACATGTCTGTCTCACATCATATGTGTCTAACATTTATGTTTTCAGGTGCCTATGAAGGCCAGGTCAAGGTGCATGGCATTGATCTTCTGAATTCACAGCTGCACCGGAGCCTCAAGCAGCATTTGGCCGATCTTCACGAGGCGTCGAAGAGATGAACACACCTACCCTTCACAATGTCATTTACTGTTTCCTTATAGAGTTTTTTGTTTTTGTTTGCTGTTGTTGCTGTATGTTCTGTGCCCGATCCTGTGGGTGAGGTGTAACTCAAGAAATGATAGCGCATGGTCACCGCATTTGGGTACCATCAATACTGAGATGTGGCTATTCACAGCTAGAGGGTACATACGTATAAGACAAAACTTTAGTTATTGTAGCAGGGCTGCTTTCGATGTGCATATAAAATTCTTTTTTATTCAATCACTACAAAAATTTTTGTGTAATATATTAAACACTGCATTATTTTGTTGCACTGTGACCATGGCCTATAATATTTAGCATGTTAATTAAGTAGCTTTGTAACATATTTACTTTAAATGCTTATTTAGCTTGCTCATAAAGACTTTTAGAAAGATATTGCAATCTTTCATTTCCTCAACATGCAACTTCAAGAAAGAGATAATCTGAGGATTCATACGCAGTATTGTTTTTACACAAGATGTTGAAGTCCATTCAATTTCTACATTATGTTGCTTTCCACCAGATTTGAATGTCGATTTTGTTTCCACGTAATTAATGCAGCTTTCCATAATATGTGGATAACCACATGATTCCTACATCATACTGCTTTCCTTAAACGCAAGTAACTGCATCCTTTTTTTATAATACAGCTTCTCGCATAATTAGCGATTTCATACAATGCGAATTGCCACATGATTTCCGCATTATATGGCTTCCCGCTACTTAATAATTACGTATCTATGGGCTCCGTACATATGGAACATTTCAAAAGGGTCAGAGATTGTAAGTGCGAGGTGATGTTATCGATTTCAAATTTATACAGGAGCCAACCATGCCGCCGAAAATGCGTCTGGAGTGCCCATGTACCTGCTGTCTCAATAAAATTAAACCTGACAATGAATAACTATAGAAAGAGTAAAAAGTAAATCATGGGAAAAGTGTTTTGAAATTACTCAACAATTTAATTCCAATATTCCTACAGGGGTCCCCCATTATTCGCTATATTTTGTAATTAATGATTCATTTTAAGCCACCGTGGTAGTCTAGCGGTTGCGGTGCCCGACTACTGATCTGAAGGTCGCGGGTGGCTTAAGTGGCTGTGTCGCGATAGAGACAAAGCACTTTAGGCTCATGTGCTTAGATTTGGGTGCATGTCAAATAACCTCAAATGGTTGAAATTTTCGGTGGCATCCACTACGACGCCTGTGTTAATTAATTTTGTGGTTATGAAACATAGACTCCCAATAATTGTAATTGTTTTCTTATGTAATGTTTAATAGTTTGCGTGAATAAACAAGCCCTATCAGCTGGAGATGATGCGTTCCTGGAACGGCATTTTCATTACCACTGTTTTAACAGTTCCCGCCATGCCTCGAGCCCTGTAAGTTTGTTGAAGTACTTAGTGTTGCTGTACGCCTATCTCCTTATATATGGAGTGTTGATATAGGTAACAGAATGCTTCATGCTCTGAAGTTTCATACATTGTAGCTACTTTAGATGTAAAAAAGAAACAAAGTAAGCACAACGAGCTACCGGTATTTATTAACTTCTGCATTCAGTAGAGCTAATACATCAGTGGATTTTTTTTCTTGGAGAGAAAACGTATAATGCTGTAGTCTGCAGCATGGTCATCAGTTGGGTGGTGCAAAAGGGACACTTGTCCTTTCGACACACACTAGCATTTGCCTACACCCAAACTACACCACTGCCCCCTTTTCCCCAACCGCGATGCAAGATGATTTGCACCTCCCAAGACAAAATCCTGACAGAACTGAAGTTTGTTAGCATCTAAAAGTGAATCTCACTTTGTATGGCAGATTAAGATGTGCGTAGTTCACAGTTATTGGCGTCGATCCCATGCACTAAAGAAAAAGATGCCCCCACCTCCCCAAAAAGAATCGTGAGGAAATGCAAAGGCATTGTGTAGTGCCTATAAGGGGCGTTTCGCACGTGAGAACCCAGTGTCAGAAAAATAGTATTGTTTTCTTTTTTTTCCTTACACCGGGCAGCCAATAACGTCGTTTGCCGCACGTGACGTTTTTTTTCGCGAGAAACGCGGTAAGCGTATCCAGCTCTAGTAGCTAGCGGGCACAGTTAAAAAGTACTATGAAGTGAACAAAGCATATCGCGTTCTCGGCTCAGCTTTGGGGATTCACAGCGCTTCTCGAGCACACATTTTTGGAAGTTCTTGAGAGGCGCCCAGCCAAGGAACGGTCGAGAGTGAGGCGCGAGCAGGCGGGAGGAGAGAGAGCGAAGGGTGAGAGGAGCGGCAAAGCACTGCACCTACCCTCTTCTAAACTCTCTTGTACCACATGCTCTGGTTGCTAGGGGCGAGGACATGCGCGTGCGCCCACAGCTGTTTCTGACAGCGGCAGACGCTGAAGCGTGATATGGGGGGGGGGGGGGGGCTCTGGTTGCTAGGTACGCGCGCGTCCACAGCTGTTGCTATAGGAGAGGGCGGTGGACGGATCCCGACAGATGATGCCTGACGTGGCCAAACTAACAAATGCATTCGCATTTAAAAAAATGTGACTGTGGCCCAGTAAATAGTGTGCCCGGCCTCTGTAGTGGCTGGCCCAGTGGTCATAGGTTTGACTCCGGCTGACGAAAGATTTTTTCGTCTTCTTATCGTATTTTTTTGGCCTCATTTCTATGACAGGAATATGTCACTGATGTCTTGGTGGACCACGGCATAAAACAATTTTGTGTTATAAAGTCATGTTGACTCCAACAGCTGCATCGCCTGCAACTGTTGCTCTAGCCTTGCTTTGGTAGTGTGGACCGTCATATAATCCACCACCTACACGCTGTTCGAGGGAGTCATTTGGGTCCACAATCACTATAGTGCTTCTGTCAGAGTGCTGCGCTTTCACTGAAACAGACACAAATATGTTTCGTCTATAGCCATTTACTCCGATGCGAACAAGAACAGGCACGACCATCTTGTGCTTGTTGCGTTATCGTCGTCTTCTGGTCGGATTCTTCTGGTACACGCTAGCACACTACAAGACCCCCCTTTCAGTGAGGAACTCAGGAATGTGTTATAGGTGACCAGAAGCAGACTATGGAGCTGCGAAATGCTCGAGGTGAGTATGGCACTTCGAAACGATTGCAATATGAGATGTTAAAGTGTCGGTATTCAAGTATGCAGGTTTAAGACTATTGACGAAAACCGAATCTTACCAGTTAATGAAGAAAGGCAGGAAGTGTTTAGCTGTGCGTTTGATGACATTAAACGGGCCATCATACAGGGGCTGCAAGGGAGGTCACACAAAGACGTGTTGGCAGTGTTGTAGGTAGGGGCTGACACACACACTATGGGATGTTCACCCTTGTTAGGAAGCACAATAGGCATGGCGTTGCGCAAATGGTATGCATATTTGGAAACGTCTGTGGATACCGTGAGCCAGTCATTGAGGAATTCACCAGGAGCTCGAAGAGTGGTGTTAAATATCAGCTCGGCGATGCTTATGGAGGAATCGCTGCGAAGGAATGTGCGGATGCCAAGCATAACGAAAGGAAGGCATTCTGTCCAGGATGACGGGAAAGTGGAAGCCATGAGTGACGCCTTCAGTTCGCTATCAAAACATTCGATGATTCTATTGGTGATGGGGTGATGCCAGGTAGTCTTGATGTGGTTGACATTAAGAAACTGAGATAGAAGAGGTTGAATTGGCTACTACGGTCAGTTGTAATTGTGGAAAAAACACCGTAGCAGCTAATCCACAGAGTCACGAGGGCTCAAGCCGTCGACTCTGAAGTTTTGTTTTGATCTTGGTCGGCTGTCAATGTAAATTAACTGGTAGCAATGGTTCCTGCATCGAGGAAGCGGACCGACCATGTCGACAAGTAGGTGGCTGATGCGAGCTTTCGGGGAAGGGAACGTGCGAAGAGGGGGTGACAGTATGGCGGTGATGATGGTACCCGATGAGGGGTTGACTGTCTGGCTTTGGGAAGGACTGCGAAGACAATGGTGCTGGAATGCCTGGCCGCTTAGGCTAAGTGAAATGGCTTAGGCTAGTGGAAACTAGGAAGCGAGAGTGATCAAGTCGGGATCATCAATTCATGGTAACAGGCAGTCTGACATTCATGCTGTGAAACCACTGACACTATATTTCATCTGAAGCCATTTAGTCGGATGCGAACAAGAACAGGCGCAACCATCTCGTGCTTAATGCGTCGTCGTCTTCTGGCCGGATTCTTGTGGTATGCGTTAGCGCGCTACTGGCACAGTAGAACGCAAGGTGCTGGGCAGTCCTCTTCACACATACTTCACAAGTTCCTCGTGCCATAGATATAAAAATCAACGTGGCAACTCTACACAAGTGTTCGCAATGGTTTCGCTCGCGCTTCAAATAATTGGTCACTGGCCACCGTTGTTGTGCAGTTGCACCATGTGAATCACAATTTCGTTGTTGCCCTGCACCACTGTTTCCTGCATCGTTGCCCTGCACCACATCGCCCTGTACCAGTGTTCATTCTCTGTTATCTTCGTTCTTTGCACGCCTCATTCGAACGATGAGGCTCTATTCTCCCTTGCTCAAATCAGATCCTCTGATAGAATAAAGCGCGCGGCGTGTTTCACTCTGGCATACCAATCACCGTGCTAGCCGCACTCTTCAGCAAAACGACCAAGTATCGCCTCGTGCGCCCGGCTACCGGGAGAGAGGGCATTCAGTGTGAATTCCGTAAAATCACTTTAGGATTCCGATGGTGGCGGAGACCATGGCAGAAAGCAGAGTGCACGAAATTTTTTTAGGGCGGGGGGGGGGGGGGAGGGATTTTTCTTGCTCAAGGGTGGTCCATCCCTCCGGCATAGCCAGCACAGCATATCCACAGATGGACAGACGGACGGGATGGATGCTTAGCCCCGCTCATCATCATTCACTCCATGAATATGTTGTGATTTCTTTTTTTTGTGTGTACGAGCAAGAATCAACGCCAAAATCTTCTTGCTGCACTGAAGGCATTTTTTTTCTGTTACTGCATTTTTTTGGTTCAATCTACAAAAAAAGCGTGGCAACTGCTGAATTTTTCTGGTATATACCATAGTGAGGAGGTAGTATGAATTCATTTGTGGCGGTATTACTTTTTTTCATTGCGGTCCGTTTTACCTCGATGCTAAATATCCTGATTTGAGAAATATATAGAGCCATTCTAGCATTCCTCCTTTCTAAAGACGTGCATTGGTGAAGTCTGGGCGAATTTTGAATAATATTGCCCTCCTATCGTGACACATCGTTTTATTGTTTCATCGCGTACGGATATCTATGAGGTGGCTAATCAAAGTACACTTACGCTCTAAATAAAGTAGCGCCCTGGTCTTATCACTGAAGTGAGGTGATAAGTAATTTGGCCGAAATATCGTGGAAGGCTTCAATTAGCCGACCTACATTTACTCCCCTCGTCTCTCACAGAGAAAGTGCTTGAGTTGTCATCGTCTTCTTTTTCGTCTGTATTTTTATTAGGTCTTGGTAGCACCAGTGGTGTTAACTTAGCAAGAAAGTTGCTAAATTTAGCGTCTTTTCAGTCGTGCTAGTGACAATTTTATCTATTTGTAATCGTAGTAACTTCTTTTGGAACTTTCAAAATTCGAGGCAGAGTGTTCCAAAACAGGCATAGAAAATGAGGATACTGTGAGAGCAGTGGAATGCTCAGAACAAGCTTCAATGAATCAAACCAAGGCATACAGGATCAAGCTGCTTGTGGCCATTCCAAGCACTTCTGTTAAGAGTGACCCTATTCTAGATCACTCTACTCCTGTTATTGGCAAAGCGGCTCAGTTGAACGGCCGGCTCATGGACCTCATATTCCACCTCAAACAGGTGGACTACAGCTGCTCAACGTGGCTCACAGTGGCGTAGACAGAAGCTAGCAGCATAGTCCAGCTTCATCGCCACAACAGAAATTGATTTAAAGTGTTGTATAAATAAAAACAATGTCTTCACGTGCTTTATCATGTCAAAAACTAAAGACCCAGGAAAAAATCATCACCATCATCATCGTTTAGCGACCTTTTAAAATTGGCGACATTTCAGAAGCGTCCTGTCGACTTTGCCAAAAAAATTGAATACATAGTACAATAGAAATATCAGTATCGTGTTCATTTACATCCGAATCAAAGGGTCGCAAATGCAGAAAAACGGCGCGTTTTTTTGAAGAAAACTAAGAATTCGTTCATGTACACTACTGGTGAAAAAAAAAACGCAAATGGGCAACCATTCACACTGTGACCACTGTACAGTGTACTAGAAGGTGGCAGTGGATTGAACGAGGCGGCCGCGCCGCATCTCGGCTGATTCTCGGGCGGGTGACAGTAGCGGCGGTGCCGTTGTCCTATGGTACTTAAGGTCCCTAGATGAAACAAGTTTCCAAGTTAGCGACACCTTTCCCTTTCCTCTTCACCTATGTTCCTCAAGCGCCCCCTAGAAGGTTTAAAACTTTTATCCAAAAGCGAATGTTTGGGTTCTGTTGCTACGGTGAATAGATGTAAATGAAACAAAATGGAACGAAATAAGTCGTAGAATAAACAGTTACTTTTATGAACTCAAACGGTACAACACAAGAGCAAGCGGGATGTGAGTTACTCAACTGGCAACGTTGTGCAGTATACTTTACACCACTAGTCATTAAAGGTGTGCGCCGAGGCGATTTCGACCGGCGGCGGCGTGGGTGTCGTTCAGAGTCGGCGGCGGCGGCGGCGCGCGGCCAATTTTCATCGGCGGCGCGGAAACCGAAACTAAGAATTCAAAAGGTTCTTCTGCCACAGGTTACTGAATTAGTTGAAATTCAGGGATTTTCATCCAAATAGCACTAATGACACTACACAGATGTGTCGACATCACGATGAATTCTAAGCGTTTTGTAAAATAGTTTTTATTTTGCAATAATTAAAAAATAACACGTATTTCAATCTATGTCCATGTTCTACCGTAAATGTGCAGCACTTTGCTTTTTTTTAATTTAAGATGCAGCAGTTTGTTGCTGTTGTTGGCTATGTCATACTTTATGAAACCTTCTTTCATTGAACAATGAGCAAGCAGTGACGCACGTCACTCATTTCGCTTTTTCCGAATCCGATCTTACTTTTACACTGTACGCTGCACAAAAAAGAAGCACCTCTGCTTCGAGTGTTCTTATTGCGATTGCATGAAACCGCTTTTTTGAGTATCTGTCATGCTTTGAATGTAACTTTCCTTCAAACGAATCGAAATACCTACTTTTCACAATGTGAGAATCTTTTATGCAGCGGTATAGGATGCGGAAGGAAACAAATCTGCGCATTTATTCAACTATAGTTCTCAGTACGGTGTTCAATGAGTAAAGTGTAGACATGGGCGTGGTGGTGTGATAGGGGCACTTGACCCCTTCAAGTCGCACCAGCACTTGCTACCCACTCTAGCGACACCAACACGACCCGCTCCCTCAGTCGTGATGCAAGTTGAAAGAAGGGTTTGCATCCCCCCAAGACAAAAACCTGTCGATGGTCATATGTGCAGATGAGAGCAAATGCAATATTTGCTCAGATACACAGCCCATACTGGTCGTGAGCTGGGCGTCCGTTGACCACGCCCGCAGAGAACGTTGACTCCCCGACCCCTTTGTGCATGGACAGGGCAGGGGGACACCCCTTGCTAGTGGGCCCCATTAAAATTTCTCTTAAAAACGTCACAAATAAGAATGCTTGATAAGTATGTATAGAACATTAAACTTTTCAATGTTTTGTTTTGTAGCGTGTTCACGTGCTCAATACCCATCAGATGTGTGAGAAATCGAAATAGAAACTGCCACTCTCGACTTGTTCCGGAAAAGACTCAATAGAAGAATGCAATTACGAGTGCTGGGAACCTATGTTCGTTTATATATTAGATTTCTAGGCATGATTTAAATTCTTATATAAACAAAAATGAAACCTGCAACATATTAAAAAAAGGCCGCTATTGCAAGATGTGTGTTGCAAGACGTGATTTTTCTAGACTTACATCTCTGCAAGGCACATCTAGTGTCACAAATTTGCAAGTGTCCCCCTTTTTCCCCACGACATTTCGCGATCCCCCTTCCCCTCCTCTCTAATAAAAAGGCACCAATGTAGGCCTTCGTAGGCCTCCGTGATCGCCTACTGGTGTGTGGCGGGCCATTCCGGTGGCTAGGACCAACAGTGCCGATTTCGATTTGCTTTATTGGAGGTGCTGAAAGATCAAGAAAAAGCCGATATTTGTAAATTTCTTGAGAGTTCAGTGATAGTTTCTTTGTGAATATCGTGGATGATTTAACCTTACTTTGAGTGTATAATCCTCCAATGAAAAAAAGATGGTTTCATACTGTGTCACTGCAGAGTCAGAAGCCATCACATGTGCAGGCATCATTAAGCTTCTATATAATATTGCTAAGATTCAGTACATTTGTACAAATAATTCTCGTTAATTGGACATTTTGAGTATAATCCTTGCTTGGGTTAGTATGTGTGAAACATAAATTTGAGCTTTAAAAATTCTCCTTGTGGGTTTCTGCAGCAAAGACACATTGATTAAAACTGATGACTTTGGAGCTACGGCAGAGGTAACATTCGTTATGTTTTTTTCGGTTACGGTAACGGTAATGTGTTACCTTTTTTATGTATTTATATAGCGTGGAGGCGTGAAACGTTCCCCTTTTTCTTATTAGAGTAACGAGTAAGGTATTTAGTTACTTTTTACTGTAACGGATACATCACTAAATAGACTTACAGGAGTGATGTCGGCCCGCACCGTCAGTTGTTGTTGTGGTCGATAGGCTGGCTGTGAACATTACATGGATATATTCCTTTCACCCAGCACGTGATAGGGAAGGGTTGCATGACCATTGAGGATTTCGACCTTTGAGGAATACACAACAGCTTCTTAATGATATGCATATCCTTCCACCGAAGCGTGCACTTCGTTTCGTTAAAGTTTACAGTGAACGTGAGTGCTGTCGTCACGCCGTATGTTTTAGGTAGAAATTTAGCCTACTCGAAATACCCAAGGACGTCGATCCACCTTGCAACGCGTGGCCACCCGCTGACGGTTCTGTATGAAAATGGCATCCGCAGTGAAACATGTTGCATCTGCTGAAATTTTATCGCAACAATATTATACTGCCACGCTCGCTTGTATTTTTATGTCACTGTCTTGCGCATAGGCACTGCCGTAGTGATTCAGTAGCTAAGGTATTCGGCTTCTGACCCGCAGGTCGCGGGATCAAGTCCCACCTGCGGCTGCTTTATTTTTGATAGAGACGAAAATGCAGTAGGTCCATGTTCTGCGATTTGGGTGCATGTTAAAGAACCCCGGGTTGTCAAAATTTCTGGAGTCCTTCACTATACGGCATCTCTCATAATCATGTGGTGGTTTTGAAACGTTCAACACCACATATTAATCCATTGCCTTGCGCAAAGGACACTTGGCTGTCTGCGAAAACTCTAGATTATTTTAGAATCTTCTGATAAGCTTGAGACACCTACGATATGGATCCTACGTGTATAAATGGCGACGTACCTTCGCGCAGATCATATTACCAACGACCAATGCTCTGATTACCACGATCTGTGTAAAGCACGAATTTCTAGTACTTTGCACTTTCCTATGCACATGCTCACTCAATAAAAAGTGTCGTCTTGAGCAACCTACGTACCATCTTCTTTGACGTCGCAACCACAAGGCAATACCATAAGTGAAATGAGAATGCTGAAATGATCGATACGAAACAGTGAGATGGGGCGTAAGTGCACGCCCAAGTTTGATTTGAGATGCGTATACCACAAGCTACTTTCTTCTATAGAACCAATATGGTGCGGATTTGTTAAATTACTGTGCAGTTGGATGACCAGAAAGGAAGAATACGAACTTGGAAAGAGACAGTGGAGACGAAAAGTGATAGGTATTGACGCAAAGTTTCATCGGTCAATCCACGCCAAACGTCCGAGGCGTTTTGGCGACGATCTCAGGTGTATTCGAAAAATGTCGGGCTGATTTACTCTATTGAGAGCAGTCAATTGCGAAAATGTTTTGCAGAGAAAAATGTTTTTGGTCACCTATATGTGACCGAAATTCCGGCAATAGGCTGGGCCCTATATCGAGTCCTAAGATAAAAGAACATTTGCTGAGTGAGTCTATGTGGGCTCAATTTTTTTTTGCCGACCTATGGTTCCGAATATTTAAAACCTCCCACAATGGCGTGCCTTGTTGTCGTGTTGACGTTCCGGCTTGTAAAGCCGAAAATTTTATTTTTCACATTATAAGACTGTTCATATCTCCCCCTCCCCGGAACTCGTTCTAGGGTTGGTCTTTTGATAAAATCCAGTCTTATATCTTAAAAAAAATGCTTGGATATCAACTATTCATAACTCTCATTAAAGATGTGGAAATGAAATGGCCATCACTAAATGACTGATGAGGTGAAATATTAACATTAAAAAGCATAGTAAACGTGACTAAAAAGCTAATTCTACAAAAACAATGTAACCTGAACTAATGATGTCACCACATATCTAAAACCTCATACAATGTATATTGCATACCTGCAAGGTGCTGTTATTCGAGTGCTTTTTGTAGTGAAATTTGGTCACGGAGTTAATCCCGTTCACGGTGGTGCTATTTTTAAATTTAACGGTTGAATATCTAACGAAGCATTAGGAAATTCTTTGCGTGAAACCCGTATTTTTTTGCGACGTAATTGAGGATTGTATACATTGTGCTGGCACAAAGTTCAATGCAGGTGATGTGTTTATAGAGTACACCGTTCGGTGAATGTGTTAAAATAGAAACAGCAATTTATGTTAATTCATGCTACAAAACTCACGTGACCTGCTCCCAGAGAACAGAAGAATGCATAACGAAGGGCGTTACTAACGAACGGAAGAATTAAATAATTCTCGGTCTTTAATGTTGTTTCTGTAGTCCAATCTACAAACGTTCGTATTAAACGAGCATGACGGTACGAAGGCATGGAATTGGGTTCTGCAGCATGTTGTGACGCATGTGCCACTTCAGGTCACCTTTATTACGTGACATTGGAATTCACACTGAGCTTGATCTATGAATATGTACCTAATCAACGGAGAATGAGTGCTAAGCTCCGGTTTCATTATTAATGTGGCTTCAAAGACAAGAAAGCAGCACGATTCGCGAGCAATCGAGCACCCGTTCTGTTTTTCTATTGCGTTGAACTGCTTGTGCCTTCAGATGCCACTTCAGTTTTTTCTTGAATAATTGTGGCGATTGGGAAAGTTGTGAGCGCCAAACAAGACGTTAACAAGAACCAGAGAGACAGGACGGATGCTTGTGAACGTCGTGTGGAACCATTAGTTTGCGCTCAAAATTAGCCGATACCAATGTGCCATCTGGCTGGATTTCAAGTTTTGTTAAAATGTGGCGATGGCACAGACCATGGGCTTTTGTCATGCAATTTACTACCATTTAAACAGCGGCGGCGTAATTTAGGGTACCATGAAAATTGTCGAGGTCATATTTCAAGAAGGAAGGAGGCAGAAACGCACCGTTCATGCCATACGTGATTCTTCATCACACGCGGAAATAAATTTATTCAAGCTGTAACATGGTTGAAGAATTCTGTTACTTCTCGACAATCAGAGAGGCTTTTAATTCTCGAGTCTCTTTATGAGATATTGCTGCCATCTTTTTTCCAACAGGCCTGCAGTTTTTTTTGTACCGACATAGCAACGCCCAAGTTTTTGAACATTTTTTTTTTCATTCCCATTCAAAAACGATTCCATTCGTAGTCATTTTTGAAGCGCGTAAGAACTTCCTGTCATTCGTCACCCGTCGTTGCGTTCCTCCAGTACACACTGCAAAAGGCTTGATGGCAAAGTTGTTTTCCATGTTCAAGTTCCTCGTACCCATCCAGAAAGACTACAAAAAACGCAACGAGCTCTACACTGTGCCGTCGGGACTGGTATGCATGGCGCAAACATGTCACGAGTGGTCTCGCAGTGTTCTGCCATTGCACTCCGTTCGCTGTTCCCAGAGCTCAAGTTGGGTCGACACGCGGCGTCGTTGCGGCGCCATTGGTGTTGCGTTTCCCGTGTCTTTTCTTATACACAGTGTTCTGCGAATAAATGCTTCTGTGTAGCCGCTCGTGCCGAGGTCACGGATTACATTTCTCCTTCCTTCCGCAGCTGTGGTGACAATCGGTGGTTGGATTATCGGTTGTTTATTTATTTTAGTTTTCTCGTTTAGCTAGTTTTCTGTATTCTTGCCCAAGAAAGGTGGTCTAGGACATTTTTTTTCTTGTGGGAATGGCCGTAGGTATGTGCGTACGTGGTTGCAGCTCCACATTTCCAAGTCGTACGACTCGGACTGCCCTGCCAACGGCCCCTATTCTCTTTCTGCTCCGGCAGCCATGGCCGTCACGTTCTTCCTTCCTTCTTCTAAACTCTTTTCTCCACTCCACCCCCCCCCCCTTCCCTTCAAGCCACTGAGCCCTGCTCTCGCAAGAAAAGATAGCGTCTTTTTTTCCTTTTCTTCAACCACAGACTCATTCATTCAGGGGAAGCTTGCATGCAGTAACTGGTTTGGAAGGCAGGTAAGGTTCGCGGAAATTCACCTCACCCTGAGCTACCGAGCACAATACAAAGCTTAGCCGAGAGTCATGAGAAGGCTAGGTTACACAGCAAGTTGAAAAGAGAAGATATTTTGCCTAATGAAGTATTGCGAAAGCCACTGGGGCAATCCTTTCCTTTACCACCATCTATTCGTATATTGAAGTAATGAGAAAAGTCCAACCAATACATATTAAAAAAAACGACGTCTTGAAGCCAATCCCTCACCCCTGAAGAAGAAGCCGGACCAGCTTCGAAACATCGGGTTTTTTTTCCTTAAATATATTTTGGTTGGAGTTCTCATTCCTTCAGTTTCTATCCAAAACAGACAGGCTTATGTCGATTGTTCACCTTTGATTCCTGTCGTACATTATATCCTCGCTGCTCCGACAACTTCCCTCACACCGAAACATTTAGAGAAGCAATGACAGGTGCGCAACCCTAAACAGCCCCTCTTCCTTCTTGTTGTTGTTAGTGGTTCATGAGGAAAAGGAAGAAGGCACCTAATTTCTGTCTGCCTACAGGCGACACGGCGCAGTGCCTTTGGGGTGGGGTGGAGGGGGATGAAAGAGGATAGGAGAAATAGTGTGTGGTGTGTAAGGAGGGGTGTCCGGTCCGCTTCAGCGTGAGCAGCAGGCCGTCGGCAAGGGCAAGGGCAGCAGCGCTCCTGGGATCAGTGGTAGGCAGCAATTCCTGACTCCTCCGCGAACATCGCCAGGCTGCGGAGTGCTGCTGGATGTGGGCGTGCCGGGAACAGCAGGTTTTCCAGGGTGGAGACGGGCAGACCCTGTCTCCTGTAGGCCGTGTAGGCCCTCAAGCGTTCCTGTGCTAAGCCAGGGCAGGCACAGAGGAGGTGTTCGAGGGTCTCTGGGTCTCCGCAATGGCTGCAGGCCGGGGAGGGACAGAGGCCCTTGGCGTGGTGGCGGGCCGCCGTCCACACGCAGCCAGTCCGCAGTCGCAGCAGGGAGGCCCGTTCTCTCCTGGTGAGGCCCATCTCTGAGAGAGGCTTTGGTCCTCGCCCGCTGGCCACCCTCGGGTCTGGGTGGACTGTGATGAGGAGCCTCTTGAGACGGGCCTGTGAATAGTCCCTGGCCACCACGGCACAGGAGTAGGGAGTACCAAGCTGGTGGGCAGCCTTGGCGAGGGTGTCCGCCTTCTCGTTTCCAGCGATGCCCACGTGGGAGGGCAGCCAGTGGAAGGAGACGGACACCACAGCGTCAGTGAGGGCGCGAACCTTGGCTCTCAGGAGGCAGGCCGTCAGTCCAGCACAGTGGGAGTTGGCCAGGGTCTGCAGGGCCGCCTTGCTGTCACACAGGACCGCGGCCGGCTCAAGGGGGATGTCCTCAGCCAACAGGTCTACCGCGAGATGCAGTCCAGCCAGTTCCGCAGCCGTGGAGCTCGCCGGAAAGTGTAGCCTGCACTGCCTGCTGCTGGCTCTGGACGGGATTACGCATGCGACCGCTGCAGTCCCGTCTGGCATCACAGATCCGCCCGTGAACACCTGCAGCCGTCCCTCCAGTCGTTCCTGGAGCTTGCAGGAGGCCGCCTGTTGCAGTGCGGCCGCAGGCATTCGTCGCTTGGTTGCCCCTTCCAAGCAGAGGTGGACCTCTGGTGGCTGGTGGTGAGGTGGTGGAGAGGCAACCGGGACTGGCAGATCTGGAACCATCTGGTGGTAGAGCAGGCAGAGGCCTCCCATCCATGATGCTGGCTGGCTGCGGAGACGCTCCAGGAGGGCCCTGCCGTCGGTGGCGCGGTGAAGGCGGTCAATGTGGCCCAGCGCACGTCGGAGCATACGTAACGTCAGGGGCCACTCTCCTGCCTCTGCGAGAGTCGCTGCCACCGGCGAGCTTTTGGGAAGCCCCAGGATGGCCCTCAGTGCACCCCTGTGGAGTCCCTCCAGCAGGCTTCTCCTGGCCGGTGTCAGGCTCACCAGCGGGAAGGCGTACAGGAGGACCGAGGACGCCGCAGCCTGGTTGAGCCAGAGGGCCCCCTTGGTGGAGCAGCCGCGGCCACGCAGCTGCAGCCTGCTGATGGCGCCCTGGACGCGCCACACCTTGATGGTAGCAGCCTTGGCAGCCGGGATCTGGGTGAGTCGGTGGTCGATGGTGAGCCCCAGGTACTTCACCACCAACCTCCAAGGCAGGCTGCGATTGCCAATCCTCAGCCGTCTCACGTGGGTGCGAGCTGCCGCCAGCGGGTGAATCAGCAGGGCCTCAGTCTTGGTGGCAGAGACCTTAAGCCCGATGCCTCCGAGGTAGGTTATCGCTGCATCGAAGACCGCCTGCAGTGATCTCCTGATGGCCGGGATGGACTCTTTTGGTCCCCGGACCCAGAGTGCCAAGTCATCTGCGTAGACAGAGCAGCGGGCCGGGAACCTGGTGTCTGTTGGGAGGGACGCCGGAAGTCCTGCTAGTGCCATGTTGAAGAGGAAGGGGCTCAGTACTGAACCCTGTGGGACACCAGCAGTGATGACCCTGGGTTGGTTGGTAGCCCCTCCAACACAGACGCGGAAGGTCCTCCCGGACAGGAAGGCAGTCACGAAGCCTCGGAGGCTACCGCTGATGCCGAGGCTGTCCAGGGCCACCTCGATCGCCACGTGTGGGAGTCCGTCGAAGGCACTCTCCACGTCCAGCAGCAGCAGCATGGCCACGTCCCCGCTGCTCCTGGCGTCCTCGAGGGTAGCAACGACGTCTGAGATGGAATCTGCCGTGCACCGGTGTCGCCTGAAGCCCGTCTGCTGCTCCGGGAAGAAGCCCAGGTGGTCGGCAATCCACTCAAGTCTCTCCAGAGCCACCCTCTCCATTACCTTGCAGGGCGCGGAGGTGAGAGAGACTGGCCGGTATGAGGAGAGAGCCGTGGCCTTTCTCAGGGGCTTGAGGATTGGCGTCACCACCACAGTTCGCCAGGACTCGGGTAGGACTCCGGTGCACCAGACGTCGTTGTAGTACTCCAGGATTCGTTGACGGCCACCTCCATCCAGGTTGCGCAGCATTTGGAAGGTGATGCCGTCGGCCCCTGGAGCACTTCGTCGCTTGGTCCTCTCGAGGGCTGCCACCAGCTCGTGTATCGCTATGGGCTCTTCGCACAGCTCCCGCACCTGCGCGGACACCCATCTGGGATGATGACAGGAGGTAGGGAGAGGGAGGGCAGCAGGCGGTGGTGCAGCAGGCAGTGGGGCTCTGTCTCTGGCAGCAAACTGGTCAGCCAGCTGCTCTGCCAGGTTCGCAGCCGTGATCGACAGGTGAACAGCCAGGGACAGTCCCTGGTTCAAGGCCCGGGGCGCCATCAGCAGGCACTTAAGCAGGCGCTAGGCCTTGGTCCCATCACGTGAGCTGTTGATCGAGACGCACACGCCCTGCCAGTACTGGTTCCGGCGCCTGCGTGCATGGCGTCTGCAGATGGCATCAATTCGCCGGAAGACCGTCCAGAGCTCCGGTTGGCCCTTGTTCAGGGCTTGCCACTCTGCACGTCGCCGTGCCGCCCTCAGAGCCAGGTGCCGGAAGTCTAGGACGGGCTGTCCCTGCTGTACCTTGGCAGTGACTGTTGCTGGCCTCGCACTGTGGGCCACCAGTTGCAGCAGGTCCCCGCTGCTTGTGTCCTGCTTGAGTAGTCGCCGGTAGGCCTGCCAATCCACCACGCGGTACTCGCGGTCCCGTGGAGCCCTACCTCTGAAGGGAGACAGCAGGATGGGCAGGTGGTCCGAGCCCCAGGTGTCCGGGAATGGCGACCAGGCATACTGGCAACCTTCCGTGGCCACGCTTAGATCTATGTCAGTGCTGGTGGCCCGCTACCCACGACGGAGGAAGGTGTTGGCACCCGAGTTGAGGATCGCCAGCCCCAGCTGCCGGAGTACATCACGCACCCCTCTGCCTCGAGCGTCAGTCCTGTGGCCGCCCCACGCTGGGTGTTTCGCATTGACGTCCCCGCAAAGCAGGAACTCCCTGCCCAGGCGATGCGCCAGCTGACGGAGGCATCTGGGTCCCAGGGCTGGCCCGGCCGAACGTAGATGCTGGCCACAGTGGTGTCCTGCCCCCCGATGCGGATGCGGACGGCGCAGCATTCAAAGGGGCCCCCAACCAGGTCAGCCACCTTCACCTCTGCCTGCGGGAGCTCCCGCCTGGCGTACACAGCACATCGGGAACGTCCTTTATGGTGGCTGTCGTTCAGGCATGGGGCATCAAGGCAGGTCGCCAGGGTGCAGCCAGTCCTGCTGCTGTATCCAACGTACCCTGGCAGGCGAAGGTCCTCGGCCCGGGCATACACCTCCTGCAGTGCAAGCACGTCGTAATCGCTCCGCAGAAGGTGCTCTGCCAGGTCGTCTCTTCGCCGCTCCAGCCAGTTGACGTTCCACTGCAGAGCGCTTGGGCGGCGGCCTCGGCGTGTGTGTGCGCGGGGGGGGGGGGTAGAAAGAGGAGTACTGAAAGAAAAAAAAATGTTGCATCTTGTTTTTTTATTTGTTGCAGCAGGTGGCTAACGACCTAGGCATTATTTTTCTTTTGAGGAAGCAGCATACAATACAACACAATCATGCATACCTAAAAAGACGCAAACACAGGCGCTGTATTGCAACTGATGAGTTATTGTCGAAAGACTCAGCCTATGTAGGATAACACGTACATGTGCACTAACACCAGTGCATCCAATGAAGAAAAGTTTTTCTTCTAGTGTTTCGCAGGAAGACTTCATCAATAATGAACCATGAATGCACGTTACCTGGTACGAAACTCGGGACAGGTAACAGGCTTTTTAAATAACGCGACCCTGTCAAGTCATGGTTCTCAGATTTTCTGCTGACAAAAATTTTATATTGCAGCATTCCGCACTATGACCAAATTACAAGCGTGGGCGAGTGTATATACCAGTATAATATCACCAAATTTCAAAATAGCACAGGTATTTACAGCAGTCAATTCATATGGTACTTATTGTATTTAGTGCTATCAGCGCACATGTGTCTGTGGCGGAAATTGCATGTAATGTCAAGTTTCTCTTTAATATTAATATTTAGAGGCAGTGGAAAAACTTGTTGTATGTCGAAAGCTATTATATATATATATATATATATATATATATATATATATATATATATATATATATATATATATATATATATATAGGTTGCTTGGCAAGTGAAATTCTTTCACCTGTGTTTTTTAATGGTGCTTTTTCGACATTTATTGTATGAGCCGGACCAAGTCGAATATCGCTCATTTTCAGTCCAAATGCGTCTGTTTTAGAAACATTAGGCGAGTCTATAAGTCCAAGTAAGTATGCTGGAACAACGTTTTGATTAGTCTGAATATAAGTGGGTATATTTGAGGAAAATATTAGTGGATCCGGCTGACAAAAATATCGGTGAGTCTGAGTCTGAGTGAGTTTAAATAGAGAGAAATTTCGTTAGTCTCAGTCCGAGTGAGTCCAAAGCAAAATATTTTTATATATGGTTATTGAGTTATTCTGACTGAGTTCTACTTTTTTTTGCCAACCTATGCCGTACGTGGGATCTTTCCGTATTTCGCAGAGTGTAGTCTGAGTGTTGTTAGTAAAAGTTACTATAACCTTGCTCGTTTGAATGGCGAATTTGGTTTTCATGTTAAGCAAGATCGTTTGTGCCAGGTGTTAAAATCTGAACAATATTGCTGCTATTTTTCTGTCATACAAGCAACCAGAAACCTTGCCGAAATCTTCTGTGCATTTTTTCCAAGTAGCGGCGCAAGGGGTGGGCACGGGGGAGCTAGAGCTACCCCCCCCTCAATTTTCACTCGCCCCCCACTGCCCCCCCCCAAAAAAGAACATAGTCACAACACAATGACTAACTTCCCTGCCTCCCTGCTCACCCTTAAGGAACTCACTTATCATGAGTGCTCCACCAGTAGAATAATCCTCACGCTGCCCCTGATTTATTTCTTTGTGTTGTTGCGCTATGCATAAATACCTGACTAAGAAAATGCTTGCTCTGGGGAGAGTATATTATGCCTATATTTTTAGGAGACTAAAGTTCTTTTTTTAGTAAAAAATACCGGCCTAAGAAAATCGTAATTTGGGTCCACATTGAGACAAACTTTACACCACTTGGGGCTCCAAGTGAAAATTAACTTTATACCTCAATCTAGAGCAAACAAACAGCTTTATGTGGCAAGTGTTATCAGTGGGCTATTTCACGCCATCTCTCCAAACCTTGGCGCTCGACTATTAGAGATTAGCTTTAAAAAATTGAGGATCATATATTTATAGAGCAAGGGATTTTCCCTTGAAATGTTTCTTGACATACATTTTTCAGTACAGTAAGACGCATGCGAATTGTTTTCGGAAAGCTTGAAGCTTGACTCGTAAAATGTATTGCCAAAAATATGTTCTACATTCTCAATAATATTTTCACTAACTCACTCCTATATTAAAATAAAGAAAAGTTTGTCGAATTGAACAGGGGTGTCCTTTTAACTTGAAATAATTTTTACGAACCCTTTCATGAGTGTTTATTGCTGCCTTAAGGAAGAGAAATATGGCCCATATTGGAGATTTTTTCCATAGACAGATGATAGTGACATGAGATAGATTGTATTAACGAATTGTCAAGTAGTTTTCCTGTAGGCGAAAAATAATTTTAAACGTACGTAATGCAAAATAGTGTGGACAACTGGCGTCAAATTTTGCTCAAAAAGCGTTTTTTTTTGCTCATAAGTGGTCGTAAGTTTAACGTTGACGTGTTACAAGTAAAATATAGTGAACAGTTGATTTAGTAGTGATTTTTATTGCGTAATGACTGAAAGTTGTTGTTTACTTTTTGTTTTAGGTGAGAAAATTATTCACTAGTTAGCTTCGGCTTATCTAAGTTATCTGTGAGCTTGCACGTGTTCATACCTTCTAACAATGAATCCTAGCATGAAATACAAGCTGTGTGGAAGCGAGGAGCATTTAGAAAACATATTAAGCTTTGTTCAGGCTAATTGAAGTGATTTATTAGGGAGTATTAGCTTGGGTCCCTATCAAAATGTCAAAAATCAAGACGCCGATTTATTAAAAGGTCGAATGTCAAAAAGCTGAAAAATTTTAATGCCATAGAATCGAAACACCTAAAACGGCGAATGCTAGAAAATCAAAATGCTGAAAAGACGTATCGCCGAAAATTCTTTGAACCATGCACGCGAATACTCCCGATTCGGAAAGAAATGGACGAAGATGTGGCGGGGTGTGTTACCAAGAAGGAAAACCAATACTTTGTTGCAGTTGTGGTTATGTTTATGTTGTTGACAAGAAGGTTCTAGGCACTATTGAAGGTGCGAGAAGAGAAGAGACTGCAACGCCAGAGTGACTACCGACCTTCCTGTAGAAGGTACTTGCATGACAATCTCGAAGAAAGTGATCTACGGCAGCCATGCAATTTCGGTTTATTACATCCATGAAGAGGAAGCAAGCCAGACTTGAAGGCATCGTCAAGGGAGCGACAACCCCACTGCTTACAGAACAAACTGTTTGCGATAAGCAAGAAATCACTCTGATGTGCGATTGGAGTTGGAAAAATTTATAGTTTGCTATTTTTATGAAGGTTTGAGATAAATGTAACGGGACAACTGGAAATGAGGGCGAACGTGTGTGCTGGTGTAACGTCTAATTTGGCTAGATACTTCATCTTCCAGAATAGCTAGGTGACGCAAACATTTTGATATTTCGGCGTTTGGGTAGTTAGGTGTGTTGATTTTTTGACATTTTACACTTTCGGTATCTTGTATAATCGGCTTTTTAATTTTTCGGTGTTCTAAATTTCGGCATTCCCAAAGTTCGTCATTTTGATTTTCGGCATTTCGAGTGCCACATTATTATAGCTTTGGTCGAAAATAAATGCGAACCCTACCCAGGTGCATGCAAACCACGTGCCACTCTCCGCTTACCGGGAAGTGATACCAACCTGTGCGACAAAAGCAAAGAATCCATAAAATTAAAAAAAAGTTGCATGTCAGAGAAGTCACAATTATGAACTAACTGAAAAGTATTTGAAGGACCATGTTTAATTAACCAGTAATATTGTGTTGGTTTTTAATTGCAACTTATCCGCCGCGAAGCATACCTTTTTTATTTTCGCGGATTCTTTGCATGATCGTTGTGCTGTATCGATTTATAATCTTCGGGTGTAATTAACGAGGAGCTTGACACGTCGGTATCCTTTCACAGTGTCAACATCTCTGCTCAACATCTTTCTGCAGAACACCACAGTCTAGATGGTGATGGTCTACAAGTCCTTCAATTAGCAGAAGTGGTCTCTTATGATGTGGTTTACTTTTCCAAGTGTGTCAGGCGTATAGTCTTCTACGCAGCCCCCTAGAATAGGGTTAAATAAAGGACTCATTGAAGAAGAGATACAAGCTAGTTTTATCTTTGTACCAGCACCAAATAGCACATCGGCACTACTGCCGCGTGCTCCACATAGCACCTCTCAAAAATTTTATTCAGAAACGCCATGATGAAAAATAGCAATGGGCAAAGTGCATGGTTTAACCCAACATTCTCAAGACTAGAGGTTTTCGTTACACCGGATGCACAGACAATAGCATAAAGGCTTTTACTTGCCGTCTTCGCACTCGCCATTATCAAGAGTTACAACATGCAACATCTGTGCACCGGGCCCCAGTGCATAAATCGGGTTTTCAGCAAAAATATGTCACTTTTTAAAATCAAAATATGCCAGAGGGAAAATGCCTGGTGATCGTATGCTAGGTAGTCTGTAGAAATTACTGTATCTGCGTTGATACGGCTTATTGTACACCATTCTATAGAAGTGGCAGCGGGGCTTAACACCTATGAACCATGGAAAAGCGCAGACAGAGAACAAGTACTCCCACGAGCAAACTTAGTTTTAAAAATGTTGGAGCGATTTTCTTTTTCTCGGAGTATCATTTCTAGAAGTCATGCGAGGCGAATAAATATTTCTAGTACTTTAACCCAAATATATGCGAGTAACAACCGCCTCATACCTCGGCTATATTATGAAAATATACTAGAATGATAATACTTTAAAAAAAAGCTATCGCATACACTGCACGCCTTTTTATAGTAGATGCACGTTATGTACGTCATTGCGACCACTACCAATTCCCTCTTGGAGTGAAACTGTGCGTGCTTATGTGCGTGTGTCTGTAAAAGATGTTAAGATCGGCCTCCCTGGCTAGGCGCCGCTTGGACGCGGGGGACGATTGCAGCTAAGCCTACCCTGATTTGTTTCGGATCAACGCTCTCGAGGTGCGCCAAAAGCGGTGACAACACGAAATTCATTCTTCAAATTCTTTAGGGCTGTTGGCTCCCCTCGTCAAAAACTCTTTGGACACGCCTGACGGACTGACGGCCTAGGAAGAGCTGTTTGAAATCGAGGCTGCTTGATTTGTTCGACGTGCCACGAGACGCGCTGAACAATTGGCCGAGAGCTTGGGATCCCTGGTCAGGTATGTTTCCCACACTCTGTGGTGCTTGCAAGTCTTCCATTCTCACAAGCCCTAGCCTGCCTAGCGCTGCAGACCCTATTCTGCTCATGCGATGCAATGTTATTGCACTGTGATGTGCTGTGCGTATTATTGCACTGTGACCGACGTTATGTTTCTCTCTCGCCGTGTGACAAACTGAACGTGCACCTTCTCTCTTTCCTGGGTTGAAAAGAAGGCAGTGTTTGACTTTCTCTCTCTTTCTCCTTCTCGTTTTTTTATCCTTATTCGCTGCGCCGTGCTCCCTGCTGGGCTGCGAAATTAGGCGCCTTCTTTTAACCACTACCCCCCCCCCCCCAACCCCCTCATGTGGGGGACGGAGATGAAGACGCCAATTTCTTTGGACTGCCCTGAACTGAATGGACATGCAGTCTGTCGGTTTACAGTGATCTGCAAAGCGGCTTTTCTGTGAGGTTTGTTTTCTACCCAAAAACTCTCGTTCGCAGACTGCTTTTATTTCTCATTTTGAGCACGCGAGTACACCCAAATGTCACCTCTCCAAATTCCAGTGAAGGCACACGAGTACAACAAGATCCAAAAAAAAGGAATGGCAAAAACGAAATGAGTGAGAAAAGCAGCCTGTGAACGAGAGTTCTTGTTTGAAAAACTAACCTTACAGAAAAGCTGCCTAGCAGATTATTGCAAACTGTCCATTGTTTTCTCCTGCAGAGAATTTTTGGAAGACCAGGGCGTAAAGCTCGAGCACCGAGACGCTCTGAACTAGCTCTCAGAAGCTCCCATCAAGCTTCCATGATGCTACCATCAACGTATATATATTCATATGGATGTAAAACGGCATCATTGTCAGTCCTAGATGGCAGCTATGATCGTGCCCGAAACAGGGCGTATACACAGAAGAAATGAAGTGGTAGCATTGCAGCACAAATGCAGCGCATTAGGTGAAGAACTATACAATATTATATTTATTTTTTGTCAATTTGTCCATTATGTCATTTCATGCAGCGGCCGCCGAACTTGTGCCGCAGTTCATAGTGGTACTCTCGGTCTCTGAAGCTGGATGAAGATAACTAAGAAGCATGTTTTTTACTGGCTACATAAATGTGAAACGAAGCTATAAATCAAGATGAAAAAGAAAAAGACAAATCTGTGAAAATTCGGTACTGGTGCATAAATGGCGCGCCGATTGCGCCGATGAAAAACGGCGGCGGCGGCGGCGGCGGCGGCGGCGCGCCGATCAGTTCGCGTCGGCGACGACAACGCGGCGAAAACTCTCGGCGGCGGCGCGCCGACCAGTCGGCGCACACCTCTACTAGCCATGGCGTCTCGCGTAGTACTAGTAGAGTGTACTAGAACTTGTGAGTGGCGCGACCGAAACGCTTTCCTCTTGCTTTCTCCATCCCCAACTTGTGGCGAAAGTAGCGGCGGCGCTGCCATCGCCCAATCTACCACAGAACGCTGGTAGGTGTTCTGTGGTTTACTCGGCTGGCTCGGCGGCATGGCCGGCATCTCGGTTTTAGTCGCGAAATGACGAAGAATTAGCGTCTAAACAATTGTTACGCGCCAGGTTGCACAAGTGGATATCCGCGTGTGCAACAAAGTCAGATGTATCACTTTTTAAGGCCCCGAAAGACAAAGAACGACGACTTCTTTGGGAGCGGAACCTCCATCGGCTTGACAAGCAGCTTGACGCCGATTGTGCTGTGTGCGAGTTCCACTTCAAACCGCATTTCATTGTGAGAGACTACGTACATGTTATCAATGGTGTTCAAGTCCGAATTCCTAGGGGAGCGCCGACACTCGCCCCTGATGCAGTCCCGACGATCTTGCCCAACCTGCCTGCATATTTGACGCTCAAAACTCCGGCTCCGCGGACCCAAACAAAGCGGCGTCATCAGTGAGTGTCGGCTGAGAATGACAACAGAAAACAGCGACGCATTAGCACTCCTGCACAGCTTTTTGTGGATACCAACGGTGCAACTTCTGCAGATGGCGACGAAGCTGACGAGGCAAGCTCAAGTCCCTCGTCTGACGCGGTTGTCACTCTCGGTGACCTTCGTGGTCGTGTCCTACTATCAAAGTCATGGGCGCTGCACGAGTTTCCTGGATTTGCTGGCGTGTCGTACTAGCATGCTCACTGAATCCTAGCACTCGTGAACTTTGCATTCAACGAGCCGTATACTTCACCTGTGCAGACAATGAAATCGTGCAATGTGAAGCGTTCGTGCAAGAGAAACTAATCAGCAAGTCCAGTTTAGTAACTGTTCGAGAAGCCTCAGATGCTCTGCAGCTTGTTGCAAGCGTCCCACTCTGTTGTAGAGCAGCAGAAACTTCATTTTTGCCACCATCGGACCTTACCCACGGTCTACACGCGCAAATGAAGTTAAGATGAAAAATATTCTACAGTGTCAAAAGCGCACAGAAGCACCTAAAATTGAGTAGGCTATGAATTGCTACAGTGGCGTTTTTAAAGGATGTCATTTTTCGTGCATATTTTCTTACACTCTTAATTTTTTGATGATACACCAAGAAGAAAAGCAATTTTTCCTAGAAGAGGCTTTTAAGTGAGAGAACGTGCAAATAATGACGCGAAATCTCAAAATAAATCTTTGATCTTGAATCTTTTTGTATTAAACCTGTGATGGTAAATTTAGCAACATTAGGTATCTCGGTGCATATTTCATCGATCTAAGCCAATTCATTGTTGCACTTCAGTGTCCCTTCAAACGATCTTTCGACCATAACAGCTTTTTTTTAAAATGCATTTTGGAAAGACAACCTTAACACTGTCATTCCGTTTGCTTTGCTTTATGTTATCTTTTGTATCCTGGCTTTATATATTACGTTTTTTACAATTTACCTAATTGCAAATGTATTGTTTCATAAATATGTAAACCTTGCATTTTTATGTTATCAATTATGATTAACATTAGTTACTACTCTGCTTTGCAGTGTTGCGTTTTTTAAACTCTCAAAATCTTCCACTACTATGTTTCACCTAAGACATTCTTTTGCAGTATTACGTATTTGCATTTCTGTGGGTCCTACAACAATGAATCTATTCCCATATTTTAAAACCAAAGGGATGTTTGGAAAAGCTCTGCTGTTCTTCAAATATTATCAATAAAGCCTACTTTTTTGTCGTGTGTGCACGCAGCCACAAGCAATGAGCCTTTTATTTGAGTCCAACTTTGTTGTTTTACGTGGAATGGACCAAGAGTTCTTCGTTTTGTGTGCACCATATTCCTTTTTTGGGGGGGGGGGGGCGCTTCCGGTGTGTACCCGCCAGCTGGTTTCACGTCTAAAATGTGTACACTTTAAAAATAAAAAAAACGTGCTCGTTATATTGTACAATGTGCTATGCTGCTTCGGGCTGCAGTGCGGGCCTCAGCAACTTCAATAACAATAATGTCAAATAACCTTTATTTGCGCGAAAAAGGGGAGGTATGTGAATAAGAAAAAAAAAGAGAGAGAGAGAGAATAAACATTTATTAATAACAAATGGAAACTGAGCCTTCTTTGGGTGGGGCCCTCAGTCCAGGGCTCCATTGCCTTGCGCGACCCTGCGAGCCCGCTGGACCAGCTGCTGCTGTTCCTGCCGGCGTAAGCTGAGCAGTGCAGACTCCCAAGAGGAAGGGGTGGGATTGGGAATGGGAGGCACGCCCTGTGGCGCAGAGCATTCCCACGTGGAGTGGTACACCGTTTGTACGGATCCACAGAAGGGGCAGTAGGAGGGGTAGAGAGTCGGATGAAAGCGATTTAGCATATAAAGGCAAGGAAATGAATTGGTCTGTAGTTGCCGCCAAGCGACAGCATCTGCTCTGTTAAGTGAAGGATGAGGGGGAGGATACGTATAACGGCTCTGTCGATAGTACTGCAGCGTAGCGTTGTAGTTTAGTGGTTCTGTCGATGCGTCGTCTGGATTGGACAGCTCTTCCAATGGAGCCCGGCCGGTCAGCTCTCGGGCAACCGCATGAACGCGTTCATTACCATGGAGAGAGGCGTGTCCAGGAGTCCAGACGATGCGCACAGGACGTAATGCGGACGGTGAGACAGAAGAGGATATTGTGTGTATGTGCAGCCACAAGTCCTTGAGCGAAAGCACGGCAAGCAGCTTGTGAATCTGTTACAATAGTGACAGGGAAGTCATGTGACAGTGTCGTAGCGTAAACAATTGCCAGAGCGAGAGCTCCCTCCTCTGCCAGACCACTGTCTGTAGTGCGAAGTGTGGCAGACGCAACAAGGGCGTCTGTGTCATCTGTCACGGCTAAACACATGGCTGACTTCTCTGGGTAGCGTGCTGCATCAGTGTAAAGTACTTGTAAGTCTGATGTACCATCACCAAAGACGCGTGTCATAGCCTGAACTCGGGCACGTCGACGACCGGCGTGGCGGGAGGGATTCATATTGCGTGGAATCGGAGGCACTTTGATGAGTGCGCGGACAGTAGAAGCAAGTTTATATCGCGGTACTTGTGCGGGTTTTTGAGGAATCGGGTAGCCAAGGCGAGACAGGATGGCGCAGCCCTGACGGGTCTGCCTGAGCCGTTGGAGCTGACTATCGTGCTGGGCCTCGATGAGTTCGGTTATGGTGTTGTGGACTCCTAATTGAAGGAGGCGTTGTGTAGATGCGTGTGGAGGCAAGCCGATAGCCGCCTTCACAGCTGTCCGCAGAAGGATGTCCATCTTTTTTATTTGAGCTAGAGTGAGATTGTGAAAGGGAAGATGATAGGTGAGCCGACTAACTATGAGTGCTTGTACTAAGCGGAGGACATCTTTCTCACAGAGGTCTCTCCTGCGATTGGTGATGCGTTGGATCATGTGTGTAATTTGAGTTATCTGCTGAGCCAGAAGGTGTGTAGTGTACGAGGCCTTGCCGTCGGACTGAAGGTAGAGGCCTAAAATGCGAATTCGTGGTACCAGAGGGATAGGATGGCCATCAAGAAACAGCGAAATGTCAGGAGAATCAGCGGTTTTGCGGCGCCGCTTGTATACTAATAACAACTCCGACTTATCCACTGAGCACGTAAGGCTGCCGGCAGCAGCATAGTCTTGTACCACAGACACAGCTTCCTGTAGGGCGTCCTCAATGGTTCCGTCTGATCCTTTGGTCACCCAAATTGTAATGTCATCTGCATAGATGGCATGCTGGATGTTGGGAACCTGTTGTAATAGGGAAGGGAGTTTAGCCATAGCCACGTTGAACAAAGTGGGCGAGAGAACCGAGCCCTGTGGTGTTCCTCTGCCTGCGAGACGAATGACGTCCGAACGGAGGTCTCCAATCCCAATAGTGGCCGTGCGGTCAGAAAGAAAGGACCTGACGTAATTGTAGATACGTGAGCCACACTGAGATGAAGCGAGATTGTCAAGAATAAGGTCGTGGGAGACGTTGTCAAAAGCACCCTTCAGATCCAGGGCCAGAATAGCTCGGACCTGGTTTGAAGTGGGGCTATCCAACACGTCCTCCTTAAGCTGTAATAATACGTCCTGTGTAGAGATACCAGGACGGTAGCCGAATGTATCAGGAAAAAAGTGATTGTCTTCGAGAAATGGTTGTAGTCGAGAGAGAACAACGCGTTCAAAGAGTTTAGCTACACATGAAGTTAAGGATATAGGGCGAAGATTCTGGAGGGATAGCGGCTTGCCAGGCTTTGGAATAAGTATGATTTCTGCGTGTCGCCACTCCTGTGGTAGCGTGCCGTTTTTCCAATGTTCGTTGTAAAAAGCGGTTAAATATTCGATGGACTGGTCATCTAAATTACGCAGAAGTGTGTACGTAATCCCGTCTGTACCGGGTGCTGTGTTGCGCTTAATGCTTTGCAAAGCTGCCCTAACCTCTGCTTCTGTAATGTCCTCATCTAGGGGCGTATCGTGTACGTGTGGATAATCACGGTAAGCGGGACGGGGGCGCGTGGATACATAGTGTTGCTTTAAGGTGTGCAGCAGAGTGTTATCGTCGAACCCTGATTTGTGGAGAATGGTGCGGATTGCGTTAGCAGTGTGTGATTTTGTCTGCGTGGGATTTAAAAGAGCACGGAGTATACGCCACGTTCGAGGTGTACTTAGTGAGCCGTTGAGTCGATCACAGAAGTTATGCCAATTGTTGCTAGTGAGGATGTTCGCATAGTCCTGTGCCTCAGTAGCTAGTTTGGCGATTCGGAGACGAAGTTTTCGGTTATGTTTCTGTCGCCGCCACCGCCGTGTCAAGCCTCTGTGGGCACCCCAGAGATGTAGCAGATGCCGGTCCACATCCGGCGTTTCTGTCGTCGCAGCGATGAGTTTGGTAGCTCTTTGAAAATCGGAGTGAAGTTTTAATATCCAAGCCTCTAGGGAAGGAGAGTCCTGATGGGTAGTTGTACGATTACGCCTAAATGCATCCCAATTCGTTAGTTTTATGATGCGCTCTGGGGCACGCGTGGCTGCTAATTGGAGCTCTGTAGTTAGTATATGGTGATCACTGCCTAGATTCACCATGAGGTTGCACCAGGAATGGTGACTAACGCCCTTGACTATCGTGAGGTCGGGGCATGTGTCCCTGCTCACACTATTACCTAGGCGAGTGGGTTGATCAGGTTCTGTCAGCAGGGTCATGCGATGAATCGCGAGAACCTGTGCGAGTCGTCGGCCTTTAGGCGTTTCTGTTGCGTAGCCCCAAGCCGGATGGGGGGCATTGAAATCTCCTACAATAACTATTTGTTTACCCAACTTGCAGATTTGTGCGAATAGATTACCGAAGTCATCGTTCCTGGCGTTAGGTGCACTGTAAACGTTAAGCACGTACAGGCTGCTACTGGAACGAGAGCACGGGACTAATTCGAGAAGTACGTGTGAGATGGAGGTGCTTTGAAGGGTGTGTTCTATGACAGTGACATGCTTAGAAACTAATGTAGCTGTGCGATGTGGTGTATTGTTCGTTACGTCCGTGTATGTGGTGTAACCCGGAAGCGTAGGAGTACATTGTACTTCTTGTAACGCTATGACATCGAGAGTAATCTGCTGCGTCGCAATGAATTGCATTAGAGCTCCCCGTTTCCTACGATACCCCCTGCAATTCCACTGCCACACACGTAGGAGTTGAGGGGTGTCACGCGTTGACCTACGGTTTCTCGCCATGATCATGCAATAGCGGGGCCTCGGTAGTACACGGAGGCATTTCGGACTGTGCCAAATCTTGGTGGAGGGTGGTGGGAAGAGGGACTGCAGCAGCTGCGGCTGTTGGGACGGTTTTTCGGGACGGTGATAGGAAACGGGAGGGGCGTATGTAAGGATGCGGTCGCTGTGTTTCACGTGTCGGAGACGTGGTGCGTTTTGGTGCAGATGGCGAAATATCAAGTTGGCAAAGTGCAGCCGATATCTGCTGTTTAACATCCGTTACAATCTGCTGGATAGCAGGTTGCAGGGCCTGTTGGATCAATTGTTGGAGTGGAGCTGTTAGTTCAGCCATAATGCTATCCTTCATTTTCAGCATTTCTACCTGCATCATAGCTGCGAATTCGTTCCTTAAAGAAGTAGCCATTTCGTTCAACGCCTCTCGTGTGCAATAGTTGGATCGTGCCGTAGTTGACGACATGTCAGGGTGAAGCTGAGTGTCTACTGACATGGGTTGTGGTAGTCTAGGTGGCGTTGGTTGTGGTGTTCTTTCCTGCGTTGATGTTTGTGTGAGGGAGTGGGACTGGTGTGGAGAGGGAGAGAGAGGAGGGAACTGCCCTGCCCAGCTTACCGTTTGTGCTTTCTTGTGGGAACCGCTTTGCTGGCCATGATGATGCGTTGTCCCGTCCGTGTGCCAGCCTTGAGATCCCGGCTGGCCAGCGAAACCACTCCGCGATGACGAGTTTCCTCGCTTGGGCCCCGACTTATCCCTGGAATGGCTCCTTCGCCTGGCTGCACTCCCGGACGCACTACTCTGCCGTCCGGGGCTGGGAGATGGTGACTGGGCCTTCTTGGTGGGAGTAGCTGACCGGGGTGGTTTGCGTCGGTCGACAGGTGGCAAAAACCGCTTTGGGCATGGTTTGGCAGCCGTCGGGTGGTCACCACCACAAAGCATGCAAGAAGGGCGGCACTCGTGGTTGTTGGGTGATAGTGAATCCCCGCACACTCGACATTTCGGTGTGTCAGGAGGCTGTGGGCACATATCCTCGCGGTGTCCAGTTTTGTTGCACTTTCTACAGTGGGGAACAGTCCGTTTGTAGAGGTAGCAGCGGAGAGCCTGTCCGTACGCGTTCACGAAGAAAGGGACTCGCTTGCCACAAAATGTGAGCACCATTGCTCCGGAGTTGCCGAGGCGTCTGCACGTAAGGACCTCGTAGCCCGGTACTTCAACTTCTGTCAGGAATTCGTCTGGTGTGATTTCATGGCCTATTCCGTTGACCACCCCTTTGCACGAATTATCAGGCGCAATACCACAAGAGGTTATGTCGTAGGTTGCTGCGTGCGCTGTAATTTTGGTGATTTGTCCAAGTGCCATGGCGGTGTGTTCAGATGAGGTGCTTATTGTTAGTACATTTTGATTTTCGTCAACTCGAAGCTTGATATCAGGCTTCTCACTGCGTATATTTGCGGACTTGAACTACGGCGAGAAGTAATGTCTTGGGGCTAACCTTGCTGAGATTTAATCCACCATGGGGACGGATTGCTAGCTTGTAGTCCTCGGCAGGGAGTGGTGGGAGTCTTAGTAGACGCGTCTTAGGCCGGCTATGGCGTAGAGCGGGCTCAGACGGCGTGCTGGGCAGCTATTGAGTCGGTACGGTATGGTGTTGCAGCTGTCGGCGTTTGTTCGCTCTCTTGGTAACAGTGATCCATGGGTTTGCCTTGTGCTCATCGCTCACCTGCGTATCGGCGTCTTGACTGGTCTGCGTATCCATCATGTGGTCCGTGGAGCGAGAGGGCAATGAGTAGAAAAAAAAGAGGGAGATCATCTTCACACTATGCGCGACAGAGAGGTACCAACACGTACGCGGAACGCCTGCCAGCCATCCGCCCGGGAAGATTGGTCGACGCCAGCGCCACCGCATCATTCCACGCCGAAGCGGCCGCTTCCAGGCAGCTGCTCGCGCCACTCAAAAGCTTCTAGTACACTCTAGTACTAGTACATCGTAGTTCCAAGGCCGTGGTGTTTCGTCCAGTTCTAACTAGTCCACTTCTCCAATTGTGTTTTGTTCGTGCTGTGACACAGTGAACGTGCTTATTGCTGGATCTTGTAAGTGACCACAGGTCGTGACGTTGTGACTATTGATTACAACCGGCTTGTGCACACGCAAGAAAAAACTACGACCAGAGTGGTACGAACTCTCGTCCAGCAGCACTGCGATGACGTTTTTTTTAAATGTGCCCATTTGGACAATCGTGATGCCAAGTGATTCTGATGCGGTGCTGGGAACTTTCTGAAAAGTGAGAGTTCTACTGGTGAGGTGTCTCGAAGCAGCGCGTTTCGGCTCAAGCGGGAACTGGTCAAGAGTGAAATGTTTCTGAAGGTGCGTTGATTACAACCTACAGCTGCTCTGTATACGTGCATACCCACATGCATTTGTACCAACTGGCATGCACTAGACACGCATTAGACGCGCTCCTGGCGTTTCAATAAAAACCGACAAGTGAACTCGCTTCGCAGATCCGCGTCGACATACGTTGACGGAGTTGCACGAAAGCATTCGCGTGAAATGGTTCACTTCATGATGCGCTTCATCTCAGAAAGCACGAGGTAAGTTGAAGAGAGCGAAACCGTTTTCTGTTGTTTACGGCAACGCAGCATTGCTGAAAAACGCAGATGTTGCATTGAACGAGCATGGCGAAACAATCTTGGTCGACTTAGCGCACACCGAAACGCTCCTCCTCTTCAGTTTATTTTCTGGCTACGATTTTGTCTTTGGTCACGGCGAGAATCCGGCTAGAGCCATATGCGCATGCGTACTCGTTTTGAACCTTTTGCATAATAATAAATAGGTCCGTTCGATTCGCCTGCACCACGTGAACCAGTTCACGGGGTGCTGCACTTTGCCATTCGTTTCAGCGGTGCAGCATTGACGACCTCTTAACCCTGTCATTCGTTTCAAAAGGTGTAGAAGAGATGCAGCATTGGTTCACGATTTTCTTGCACCTCCTACGCTGATGGTGCCGGCTTGGTGCAGCCGCGCGTGCAGCTGAGCAGACGACGCAGCACTTAGGCGTAGGCGCCGTACCTACCTATACTAACGCGGTGTGTTTTTCCAAGATGTTTGCGCCTCATGAACTGTCCCCATGTGCGGTTCGCCATCGTTCCGTGTTAGCTGAACTGTGTAAATTAAGCAAACGGAAATAAGGCCTGCATTTTGTTGGCACATCGTCATTCGTTTCGGGGGTCGCGCTGTGCCTGCACCGCTGAACTCGCGCTGCACAATTTCTGAACTTCTCGTGCACAGCCGTGAACCGGTTCTAATTGGTGCAGGTGAATCGAACGGACCTAATAACACCACCAGCCATTTGCAAGATCATGTGCAAGTAATGCACCAATCACAGACGCGGATGGCAGAGAAAAAGAGGAGTAATCGAGAGAGTGAGGAGGACGGCTTGAGAACAATGAGTGACGCTACCTTGGAAACTTGTTTCAACTAGGGACCTCAATAGCACTGAAGATCTCCGGAGCGTCTGCATTAGGAGCGCGCGTGCCCGAGCCTGCGAAAGCGTCTAATTGCTCGTTTTTCGCGCGTTTAATGCGTTTCTGAGGCTTTATCTGGGGACGCACCTGCTACGCGCCATGGTGCAGGAGTGAATATGCAGGCACACTGAAATTGCGTCGATACATTCATTGCTTAGAGAGCCTGCCAACCCACAAAAAAATTAGTCAATAGGAATGTGCACAGATCCGCCTAGCTTCTCACTCAAGCAGCGCTTCGAGCTGCGTTACATTATAAGTGGCTACTGGCGAACTACATAGAGAGGAGAAGTATCAATACTGCTATTAAACGATACGCTCGTTTTGTCGGCACACTCTACGATATGCAGAGCACAGTGTTCCTTATATGAGCCTACATGAGCTCGATCATTTCACGAGTATAAGTAACGCTGTTACGACATTTATATCGGTGACGACTCAATTTTATCATGCCAGTTTTGCGGAAGATAATAATTATTGCTTTCTGAAAAGCTTATTACATATTGAACATATTAAAAACACACAAGCATATTTAAAAGTGCCAATTGTATATATAGCCTGTCTGCTAATCTTCATAAATTCATTGTAACCAGTTCTCATTTTGTATCGACAGCTTAAATTGCGCTCCTCTCCAAATAATCTATTGGCGTAACGCCATTGCAAGCCAGCAAGTTTATGACGATGTTTTGGATTATAAGCATAGTTCTATTGTCAAGTGCCACTGTGTAGGCAGGCAGTGGTGCATCTTGTTTTGAGAATTTCTATATGTACCCGCTAATACACACACACACAACATACATATATATATATATATATATATATATATATATATATATATATATATATATATATATATATATATATATATATATGAGATCTAACAGACAATAATGCCAAGGAAAGTATAGGGGAAGATATTAGACCAAATTGTAATGTAAATATGAAGAAAAGTGGGTGAAAAGATAACTTGCCGTGGGCAGGATCCGAAGGTCGCAGGTTCAGATCCTGTGACCTTCGACCTGCGATCACCCACGACGAAACACCCACGACGAAAGAACCACTTGTGTGTTAACCCGAGAAGATAAAACTCAAGGCCAAGCCCACATATTTATTAGACATGCGTGCATTTGTACGAAGTGATTTTACTTTGCAGTATCCTACATTTGCGTGATACAAGTCGTCAAATTCAGTCTCAATAACACATACATTTCAATATACGATAGCTACAAACATATCGCATTGTGTCCTAACACACGATGGCAATGCAGAGTATCCACGTTGCATACACGTACTGCTACGCCCAGAACGAGCATTTCGACTTGGGGTTCATGGGCGCCCCTTTTGAGCAGGAGAACGCGGCCGCAAACTCGGGCATGTTTCGCAGCGGCACAATGCAGCGAGAGCGGCCGGGCCAGTAGCGGCTCGTGGGCCGCCTCTTGGCGATCAGGTCGCACCACTTCAGGCAGTGCGCCACGAAGAAGGTCTGCTCGGCGGTGAGCCCCACGTCAGGCACCACGGCCAGTCGCTCACGAGGCTGAAGGCGCCTGTACGCCGAGTATGCCAGCTGGAGGCCCGTGAAGTCCGCGAAGCCCTCAGAGTCGACCTTGTCGTCAACCAGGACCATGGCTCTTTCCGACTCCGCCTGGGACAGGCGTCCAGTGAAAAGGACCTTCAGCTTATCCGCAAAATACCCAGCTGTTAGCCGATTGCAGGGTTACCAGATGTGTAAAGACAATTAGGTGAGGTAGTGGCGTCACCTGGAAGCTCTTTTCTCGACCATACCGTGGGCATTATTATACCCATTCTATTTATTTGTACATTATCACCATCATAATTCGTTGGTTATGCATCGTCATCGTTGTTTTGTGTGAGCATCGTCATTTTGGATTCACCGCAGCAGTCAAATGCCCGGTTCTTGGGCCAAATAAAAGTAATCCCAGCGAAGAATACAAACACATAGCAATTGCTGAACTTAGCAACTACATATGGCTTTACTGATAGTGTATACTTGGATGGCAGCGTGATTTGGCATGTTGGCTCTTCAAATGTTTTGTTTTTGACAAGTATAAAATTATAAACGTATCTATCACTGAAAAAACTTGACATACCCTGTAGTGAGAGTGCTTTTTGGCCCGCCTCGTCCACTGCCCTTGCAAACAAACATCTCTCAAATGTGCTGCCCACAGGCCACCGACCATGTACAGCTTCAGCAAGCTGCTTGATAGCACAATTATCACCTTTAAAAAATTGTGGACGCGGAATTTTCAGTGTCACTTTTATTAGCATTTAAACGGACACACCATCAAGCGTTAGTATTGCCGGTGCTGCTGTAGGTGCCGTCGTGCTGCTCCTATATGATGCCCGAAATTGGCGCGATAAAAGGCCTCCAAAGGAACGATATGTCTATGTGCTCGAAAGGAATGCACATGTGAATGCATTTTATTTGAGCTAGTTTTGATGCATGACCTATCTTCATTCTCTTGCAACAACAACAACAACAAAAACAGGCTTTCTTCATTCATAACACCAAATAGTAGCTTCTTCTAAACACCGTATATAAACACTAGACGTGTGCGAATGTTAGAAAATTTCAAATAATGAATCGTATAGCATTGCATATTTGAAACACCGAAGATTTTTCTAATATTTTTAAATAAGCTGTACGGACGGGGAAACACCGTATTACCAAAGCGCTCAAACAGCGAGGGGTCTTTTTTACTGGTTTTAACGACAACATTACCGAGATATCATGCAGCGGCCCCGCCGCGGTGGTCTAGTGGCTAAGGTACTCGGCTGCTGACCCGCAGGTCGCGGGTTCGAATCCCGGCTGCGGCGGCTGCATTTCCAATGGAGGCGGAAATGTTGTAGGCCCGTGTGCTCAGATTTGGGTGCACGTTAAAGAACCCCAGGTGGTCGAAATTTCCGGAGCCCTCCACTACGGCGTCTCTCATAATCATAAGGTGGTTTTGGGACGTTAAACCCCACATATCAATCAATCAATCATGCAGCGTCAGATTTTAAGTGACTACCGACACTTTTCTTATCGTTGGATGAAGGCGTTATTGCTTAGAACCGCTTTTTCGTCGAAGCGAACGTGTCGCCCCTGTACGCCATCATCACCGTATAATTGCTCATGGGGCGGTGGGGTTGCGGCTGCATTAGCTTACAGAAGTATTTCTTTGTACACGCTTGCACGGCTAACACCAGACGCAAGTGTCACGTTCATGCAAACTTTTTTGGAGATCATGTATTCAACAATGATGTTTACCTTCCTTTGCTACTAAGCCCATGATGTGGTTTTTATCTCTAACATGAAATGCTTGTCTGAAATAATGGTGTTCGGTTCAACATTGCCTAATTGTTCTGGGTCAGTTTTATTTAAAGGCTCGGAACAAGGAGCCTCATTGAGAGTGCTGTAGTCTCTGCTGTATATCAATCTAGTGTTACTAAATATCTCGAATGCTTTAGGCGCTGGTGCGTACAACCTTACATTAGTTTACATATTTCTAGTTGTTCTTGTCTGTTCGTAGTATCTCCTTGTTGAACTTTTTGTGAGTATTTTTTGCAAGTTAGACGTTATAAAACATAACTGTTACGAAACGGTTGCCTTACTATTAATAAATTATTCAAACAGTGCTTGATTCATATTTGTAATCGTATCGGTATCATAACTATTCTATTCATGATTGATTCGGGGTTGAACTTAACTATTGACACACCCTTACCAAATACATAACATGTACTCCTTGTTGGGCAATAATAATAATGTAATACGTGGAGCTAAGCGTCCCAAAACCACCATATGATAATGAGAGACCCCATAGTTAAAGGCTCCGGAAATTTCGACCACTCCAACAATACTAGACATCTTGATTTTACCTCTAAAAAATATGGTGACATGAAATATGGCAGAAAAAGGGCGTTCTTAGCTCCGTTCACTTGCTACGCATACGGGGTGTTCTTTTTTTGAGCAATACAGTTTTTTTAGAAACTATAATAGGTAGGCAGTTATCTTCGCAGCCAATTTAAAGGCCAAATCGGGAAGATTTCGCCACTAATTAGATCAGTCAGAAATTTTGAATAAACCTTTTTATTATCAGTTTCAGGGAGGCTGCACTGTTGCTATGGTGAAGTTGTTCTACGTCACAAATTATGGCGAGCCTAGCTTTGAAAAATCGAAAATCTCTCGAGTATTTTCGAAGATCCATCGTCGAATTTCCAGACGCCATTGCGACGCCGGAGCAACAAGAACTGAACGCACCGGATGCGCCAAAAGCTACCAGGAGGGCGGTCGTTGTGCTGCGTCACGCGCGAACTTCCCTTGACGTAATCCCAGCAATACCGCCGTGGTGCGCGAAACATTAATCTGGCTCCGTTTCGCATACTCACTCTTCGCGCATCGTGCAGAGGCTCTCCACGTTCCATGGCTCATAAAGCTCTTTTTATCCGGGAGACGCCACATGTAGGGGGCACCTTGCCAGGTTACCGGACAGCGGCCTTGGACCATAATATTCGAGCCTTGCAACTTGCAGAATGAAGTTAAGATTGCAAAGAATGAGAAAACCATTGCACACCACGCGCGAAGAATGATGTGCTCTGCTAGCATGACACAACGTCTCTCGCGCGATGCGCCATCATTTGAATTGCGTTAAAGGAAACTCGCGCGTGACACAGCACAGGGACTGCCCGTTCGGCGCACCCGGTGCGTTCATTTGCTCTTTGTCCGGAATTGCGGTCTGCAAATTGGACGATTGTTCTTGGAAACCACACGTGAGACCGCCGATTTTTAAAAACTAGGCTCGCCATAATTTGTGACGTAGAACAACTTCGCTATATAAAAAAACGCCCTAGAACTGATAAGAAAAAAGTTAATTTGAATACTTTAGTGACGAGGCTCCTAAAGCCGTGGGTCTGTCCATGCATGTCTTTTGTGACCACTTCGTAACTACCTAGTCGTATGACCCACTCAGGAGGTAGCGCTAGCGTGACTGAATGACAGACGGACCGACGGACGTACGGATGGAGCTAATTGCCAATGACTGCATCGTGCAGCACATGCTTTTCAAATACGCACTCAGATGTATCCATACGCAACCTACCACGATCCGAGCAACGTTGTTACAAGCTGCCACTCTAGCGTCGCCAGCGCGAAGTCGGCGACGGGAATGACAACAGGTTGGTTCGTTCCGTACGCAAGCAGAGACAGTGAAGAGATCAGAGACGTGAGAAAACAAAACAAACTTTACTCTAGTGATATTGCAGCACACGGGATCTAATACAACACTTCAATACAACTAACAAAATACATCAACACTTGATACAATAAAAAATACTTATAAAAAACAATAAATCAGCTTACGCAAGAGAACTATTAAAAAACTAAACAAACTAACACCAATAGACTACGCGGGAGAAAGTTCGAAGATATAAACAGGTGAAGGCATACGTGTGATGACCGGCCGCGTTGCGTCCCCGACGATCGGATGCGAGAAGTCGAAGAGAGTTCTGGCACGACTGCGATGTCGGCGGTTTTGCAACGCTCGTGGCTCCGGGAGGCTAGTGCTTGCAGGTGACTTCGAGCAGGTTGAGCTAACTCAAGGCGAAGTCCCGATGTCTACGTTGCAGACGTTAATATCGCGTCACAACTAGACGAACGGCTAAATTTAGGTGGCCAGCCGATCACACTAAAAACTTCTAGAAGAGATGCTTGTTGATCTGTTTCTACACCATGTTGGTCAGCGACTAGACTGCCTAGCAGGGCAAAATCCTGCGCTGAAATCCCCCTCGTGTCTCCTCGCTCTCTTCCTTGGGGACAAGAGACCTCTACAAGGGTCCAATCATGCGCGTTTAATTGATGAAAACTCCGCCCCAGAAATATTTTGACCCTACCCCTTTTTAATTGGGAGAGGGCCCTCAACTAGCGAGAGTGACAACCTGTTGGGTTGTTATACGGCTTGGCCACCAGAGGTTTTCCCACGCTTTTCCCCGTGGAAACGGTCAAAGCGTTTGGATGTCAGCCGGTGCGTCTCGTAGTCTAATTCTTGTTCGGGGTACATCGCGGCCTTCTACGACCTTGCAGACGCCGCCGCAGTTACAAAAGGATCAACCGTCGGCGGCGACGTTCTAAAAAGAGCACACCATTCTGCACTTCTCGGCTGCCTTTCATGCGCCCACCGTTCTCACGTCAGTGGGGAGTACGGCGCCCGTAATTGCCGTGACGCGGTGTCACCGAAAATGACCGTCCGTGACATTGCCCCCCACTTTCGGAATGTTACTCATAACATTTGTTCACACGGAGGGGAATTTTTCGACAACAAGGAACAAAACACCACCAACAAGGGAGACATGAGGACTGTCCCTCTCATACACAATATAAAAAGACAGAGTGCATCAAAGTAACAACAAAAGGAAAAAAAACAATTGTTAGAGTACCAGCTTCAGTTACACGCAACAATATCAATGCGCCATACAAACAAGAAGAGGAAATAGCCGTGTACGGCAGCCATCAATACAGAATACACTGCACGAATGTATACTACGAAACAATACGGAACAGATGCGCTCCTCTACTGTAGTGCAATCCTTCAATGTGCATTACAACAAGTAAAAACAACCAATGCACCAAGGAAAAAGAAAATAACTCAAAATACACTTCCTATACAATGAAATACGCACATACAAACAGAAAACAGCCGACGAAAGGAAAAAAAATAACATGGTCATAGACCTCAAGAACTATATCCGGCTCAAGTATTCGGCTCCCACGTTCTCGCTTCCCTTAATATGCGTAATAGTGAACTGGTACTCTTGGAGTAGTAAACTCCATCGAAGTACTCGATCGTTCAGCTGTTTCGCCTGTTGGATATAACTCAGAGGCTGGTGGTCTGTCTGGACACAAAAATGTACTCCATCTAAGTACATGGAGAACTTTTGAATTCCCCATACCAACGCGAGACATTCGCGTTCGATGGTACTATAGGAAGCCTCCCGTGGAAGCAGCTTTCGGCTGGCATAAGCTGTGGGGTGGAGCTTGCCTTCGTGGGCCTGCATGAGTACGGCTCCGAGACTTGTGTCCGATGCGTCCGTTCGAAGTACGAATGGTTGGTGCAAATGTGGTAGCCGTAGTATCGGCTCCGTCGAGACATGTTGTTTGAGACTTCGAAAAGCCTCCTCGTGGGCTGGTGTCCATTTTACCGAGTTAGCTTCGCCCTTCCGAGTTAAATCTGTAAGGGGAGCGCTGACTTCTGCGTAATTCGGGATAAATTCCCGATAGTACCCGGTCAAACCGAGGAAGGCACGCACTTGTCGCTTGGTTGAAGGACGTGGTGCAGCTTCGATCTTGTCGAGTGTTTTCCCCAGTAGTTGCAATCTGCCCCTGCCAACTCGGTGTCCCAAGAAGTCGATTTCTTCTACACCAAGTTCGCATTTACTGGGGCGCACTGTAAGCCCGGCCCTCTGTATGCACTCAAAAAGCAGTCCTAGAGACCTCAGGTGCTCTTCCCATGTCTCGGTGGCTACCAGTACATAATCCTAGTAGTGGTCCACACCGGGTATACCTTCTGCAACCTTCCGCATCAACTTAGCAAATACAGCAGGTGCTGTCTTCATGCCGAATGGCATGAAGCGGAACTGATATAGTCCAAATGTCGTCGAGAAGGCCGTCTTCGCTTTGGACTCATCGGTCAGCGGGATCTTCCAATAGCCCTTCACGAAGTCGAGCTTCGAGAAATACTTCTTCTTTCCCACCGCGTCAGTTCTTGTCATAGGTTCGGAGTCGGCCACCAGAACGTTGTTCAGGCGTCGAAAATCGATACACAGTCAATTAGTCCCGTCGGGTTTCTTTGCCAAAATGACTGGTAAATTATAAGGTGACTCTGATTTCTCAATGATGCCGAGCTTCTCCATCTCCCGCACCTCTTTCTCTACACCTTCCCGCGTTGCAAAGGGAAGAGGGTATTGTTTCACGTGGACGGGGTTACTCGTGGTGAGTTCGAGGTTGCAGTGGACCCAGTCAGTTTTGCCCGGGACATCCGAGAAAATACGAGCGTGTTCCCTGACAATTCTTTGCAGCTGTCCGATCTGCTGAGCGTCCAGTTTGTCGGAGAGCTTCACGTCTTCTTCCCCTTCTACTTTCAGCCAGTGAGGGGTTGGAATATTCTCGTCCTCTCTCCTTTTCTTCGCGCTCCCTCTCTTTTTCTTCCCGGGCCAGTGCCCGCTCTTCTCTGGCTAACGCCTGCGCCTGTTCCTGCTGCTTCTTAACCCATTGTCGCGCCCAGTTCGGCGCCCTCGAGGCCTAACTGTTTACCGTGCGTGAACCTCTTATCAAAATCCATACACTCCATACTGCAACTGTCACTATAATGCCACTATAAAAATAGCGCAATCACATGCAGGATGCAACCGCTTCAACTGTGCGGCTCTATCACCACGCTGTCCGCACGATTCTCGTTCACCCCTCACTGTCTTACTCTTGTACGGAACGTCCTGTCACAGACGCCAGTTTTGTTACAAGCTGCCACTCTAGCGTCGCCAGCGCGAAGTCGGCGACGGGAATGACAGCAGGTTGGTTCGTTCCGTACGCAAGCAGAGACAGTGAAGAGATCAGAGACGTGAGAAAACAAAACAAACTTTACTCTAGTGATATTGCAGCACACGGGATCTAATACAACACATCAATACAACTAACAAAATACATCAACACTTGATACAACTAAAAATACATATAAAAACAATAAATCAGCTTACGCGAGATAACTATTACAAACTACACAAACTAACACCAATAGACTACGGGGGAGAAAGTTCGAAGATATAAACAGGTGAAGGCATACGTGTGATGACCGGCCGCGTTGTGCCCCCGACGATCGGATGCGAGAAGTCGAAGAGAGTTCTGGCACGACTGCGATGTCGGTGGTTTTGCAACGCTGGTGGCTCAGGCTAGTGCTTGCAGGTGACTTAGAGCAGGTTGAGCTAACTCGAGGCGAAGTCCCGATGTCTACGTTGCAGACGTTAATATTCGAATAACGCGTTCGATGCTCTAAGCACTGAGCTACCACAGCGGCCGCAGACGTTAATATTGCGTCACAACTAGACGAACGGCTAAGTTTAGGTGGCCAGCCGATACAGAGCCACACTAAAAACTTCTAGAAGAGATGCTTGTTGATCTGTTTCTACACCATTTTGGTCAGCGACTAGTCTGCCTAGCAGGGCAAAATCCTGCGCTGAAATCCCCCTCGTGTCTGCTCGCTCTCTTCCTTGGGGACAAGAGACCTCTACATGGGTCCAATCATGCGCGTTTAATTGATGGAAATTCCGCCCCAGAAATATTTTGACCCCACCCCTTTTTAATTGGGAGAGGGCCCTCAACTAGCGAGAGTGACAACCTGTTGGGTTGTTGTCATACGGCTTGGTCACCAGAGGTTTTCCCACGCTTTTCCTCGTGGGAACGGTCAAACTGTTTGGCTCTCAGCCGGTGCGTCTCGTTGTATAATCCTTGTTCGGGGTACATCGCGGCCTTCTACGACCTTGCAGACGCCGCCGCAGTTACAAAAGGATCAACCGTCGGCCGCGACGTTCTAAGAAGAGCACCCCATTCTGCACTTCTCGGCTCCCTTTCATGCGCCCGCCGTTCTCACGGTCAGTGGAGGAGTACGGCGCCCGTTAATTGCCGTGACGCGGTGTCGCCGAAAATGGCCGTCCGTGACAGACGTGCATAGACTTGATGTTTGCATACTTGCCACTGCAGCCAGTACAAGAACCTCTCTCACTTGATTTCACGGGCAATAAAGCCGTAATAATGAAGGGACCTCGCAATCTAGCCACTGTGACAACGAAGAAATATAACGAACGAACGAAGAAACAAAAAAAAAACAAATAAATAACAGCAAAATAAAAGTTGATTAGTATAATATGCGTGCAGGCTTACTCTTTACGCCTTTCTATTGATGTAATGTGCTAAATTTTCATGGGAGAGTTACGGTTTACCGATGATCTCTCCTATCTCGAGCTTCGCCCACTAATATTCATTTATTCCGTGGATATGGTGCGATTTTCGTTGTTTAGTAATCATTCATAAGTAATCTAAATAGAATATCATCCTTAGCCTAGAAATTAGTTGCGAAGATGAAAAGTGCCTAGCTATTATAAAAGCACCCTGTACATGGCAGTATAACCAAAGACAATAAACAGGTTATTATTAAAACGATTTTCCTGTTGCCTGTCACGCGTTCATCTTTTCTTTAGCACTGAAATAAAGATTTAGTCCAACGTCGGTACACGCCCCACAATAACTTTCCGGTAGCGCATTAGCTGTTGGAAAATTCGAGAAAAAAATAGTTGAAAAGACAATGCGAAAGGCAATGTTGCGAAAGGCAATGTTGTGAAAGGCAGTGTACTGATCGAACAGTAGTGTTACGACTGACACGATAATTGGGAAAAGAAGCTATAGCGTCATGAACTAAGAACATTACACGCTGCCCATATCTGCCTGAAAATTTTATTTTGATAATATAGATGGAAGAGCACCAAGGTTGTAGAGTGGCTGGGATTAACTTTCTTCCCTCTAACGTGCACCACAAGAGTGAGCGATGGCTGCTGCCTCACCTGTTTGTAGGCTTGACGCAAACAGAGCACCCTTAGCTGGTACTGTTGTGCGAATAGACTGTCTGCGTCGAGAATGCGGCTGCCGAGGGCGTCCAGGAGTATGCCATTCACGTCGTATCCGTGCATCATCTCGTGACCAACTACCTGCGTACGTATCGCAGAGAGGCATTTGCGTATGCGTCTTCATAGTGGTATTTCTTCGCTTATCATGATGATACTATACTCGGTGACAACTTTTCTTGGCACTGAACGGAAAGCTGTGGAGGCGGAGCTTCTGCACATGTAGCACTACACGAAGTAGTCCGATTTGGCGCGCGGCTCCTAACGCTGTGGAAAGAGACGGGGGTAGACTATCAGCGCTTCATGTACAGACCTTTGCATCGGGCCAGGAGGTCCGGTCTGGCAACCAACGCATTCATCCTCTCTGGCCTGCGGGCGATGGCTTGAAGTGTGTGTATTGATGCTGGTATGTGTGGCGTTATCGAGCCAATTGCCGTGTATTAAGCCAAGCGGCAGATTTTGTTTTTCTTCATTGCTATTATGGTCAGGAATTGGTCATCAGGGAACTACTGCGCTGTTTTTGGGTGCAGTAACAACTGCACCCAAAAGAAATATGCCATGTGCATCACCAGACCGGATATTTTTGGCTGTGGACTCTTCAAGTTGCATCGTTTTCCTGTTGACGAGGAGCAGCGGCTTCTATGACATGCAAACTTAAACAGAAAACACTTCGTACCTTCCGCAGGTACTCGCGTATGTTCAGAGCACTTATTCTCAGGCGAACGAACCGCAACTACTTCGACACTGATGCTCAACCTTGGCTATGAACGGAAGGATTGGAGTCTACAGATATTCCAACGATGACAATATTTCCCTGATAAACAGCATCACGTAACATCTCTATCGCAGGTCAAAGTACCACGGCGGCGAATAATGAAGCAAGAGCTTGTGCCAACGAAGCGTTGGTCACCAAATAGTCTGCTGTGCAGCGATACAAGTGCACTTAAGATCGTGATAAAGAGCTATCTGCGTTAAATTTGTCGGCGGTGATTCACTCATTTCCGCAGATTGCACAAATATGTCAATAGCTATGTCACAAATATGTCAAAAGGCAAATAGAAAGATCAATCCAGATTGGGCTCGATCGAGGCGGAAGAAGAGCCCGAGTCACTTGTTGGGGTGCATGGCCAGTTAATTGCTTCAACCACCGCTTTTTGCAAAAAATGAGCAGTGACCGACACCGTGATGTTCTCAAGCATAGTCATTCCACAGGCTCGGTCCTTTTTTTTTATAATTGAAGCATCAGCGAAAGCTTGTAGCAAACGCTAGAAGCAGCTCCGGACAGCGTCAGTGTACAAGCCGCGCACTCGAAACTGGACTGCGCAGGTCCCAGTTTACTTGTCGTCCTTGTTCTGAATCGCAAGATATTACTCAATTATGAATCGCCAACTGGCCCAATCGTCTACATTGATTAGCTGCGCGACAACAGTATTGCTTATCCGTGCACTGGAAAGCACTGTGCCAAAAAGATAAAAAGAGGATGTGCAGGCACGTCAGCGTCGTTTGATGTAAGAGCTGTACTCAAGTGCACACTCATAAAAACAAACGAGTGAGCAAGATACACTCACTCCTTCAGAGTTGAGAAACAAGTTAGACAATAGTTAGTGCGTAGTTAATAAAAAACGTCAGTGCCACGAAATGAAGACGAACCCCTGTACTCCAATGCACGGCTTCATGCAAGAGCGGTAGCCGATGCGATGCCGTGGCGTAAATAAACCGATCTTAGAAGAGGGGATGACTAAAGCTCAACAAAGAGATTCACTATGCTCTCGGAGTGTTGTTGCTCATTTTGGAAAAGAGAGACTTAAAAAAACTGCGCATTTTTAGAGCAGGAAGTCGGTGCTATGAATATACTCAAAGTCGGTGCTGTGAACGTGGCGGACTCCTTCGCGGTGCTGTATAAAAAATAAATTGTCCCTCAACGATTTGAACCTCGTCAGAACGTGTCATAGACTCATTTTCCAAAGAACCTGCATCACTTCTGTTAAAATTCACCGAGTAAAAACTAAGAACGAACGACAAAACCACAGCCGCACGCTTATCTTCTATGCAGACAGTGAGCATTTCGCATATCAGATGGGTTGCCAGAACAGAAAACGGCCGCCCGCTAACAAGATGGCAGCGCCCACGAAAAAAAAAACAAACGTTTATACTCCGCGACAACTTTCGGTGGCAGCACACCCAAAGCTGCGTGGACGGAGCTTCGGCGCATGTGTTACTACGCCAAGTCGTCTGTTTTCGTGTGATTTTGGTTTCGCAAGCGCATAGAACATGCACTTTTCGCACAACCATAATGCTACAAGTATTACATATATATGGGACGAAATAAATAGAATCTTCATTCTTTAAGAGAAAGAACACGGAGCTTCTTCGTGTTCTTGAACAGGAATAATGCTGCTTCTTTGAAGCGTTGAAATTTGTTTAAAAAAAAAGGCACGGCCGAGCAAGTACTGGGGCGATCGGAACAACGCAAAGCCGCACTTGGCCATATTTGGTCGGCACCATTGTTTTCGTTATTTTAGAGATGCAAGAACTTCCTGGAGTCGCTCGCGTTATATATATATATATATATATATATATATATATATATATATATATATATATATATATATATATATCTATATATATATATATATATATATATATATATATATATATATATATATATAGGCATGGTGGTTGAGTGGCCGTAGCGTTGCATATAGTCCAGTAGATCCTCCGTGAGCGGTCACAACGTGGTTTGTTTCGACGTTTCGGCCTAGATTCTGGCCTTCATCAGGATCCTGATGAAGGCCAGACTCTAGGCCGAAACGTAGAAACAAACCACGTTGTGACCACTCATAGAGGATCTACTGGACTATATATATATATATATATATATATATATATATATATATATATATATATATATATATATTTTTTTTTTTCAGTTGACGCGAAGGCAACGACAGGGAACAGAAATCTGGGCACTGATCGGTCATGCGCGGGCGTCTGACGTTTGTGAATCCAAGTAGGTAAAACGCAATCTTTACTCGGTCAAGAACGCTGTTTTGCACAGTCAACAAGGTAATATACATGAACACGTTTGTTACCCAGACAAAGCGCAAGGAACGGCTCCCTCCGTAGACGCCGACGGGAGGATTGTCACGGCACGCGATCTTGAGCGTCTTTGTATTAATACTATTAGGCAGCCACAACACCGACCACGTATGCAACGCAGTTCAGGAAAAGGGTCTATAGAGAGTTTTAGTGCTGGGTACCCAAGCTTTCGGGGCGCTGCGGGCTTGGGGGCGCGCGGCGTTGCGTACCCAACCCATACCCAACTACCCAACTGGAACGCAAACGCGAGCTGCACGACGCTCGCAGCGCCATAGCGTCTTGTCACGTAAGTATTGGATTGGTTAATTATTTTTGCAATTTAAAATGTTAAATTACACATACATAGTGACATGAAGTAAACTACTTTCAATAAATCATTTTATTGATATGACAATTATCAACACAAAACAAAGAAAAACTTTTTCGTATGCGCCTCACTAGCGGCTGAAGCCGGCACCGTCGAAGCCAAGCAATCCAGACGGCCGGTTGTAGTCCGACAAGTGCGACAACAGAACAATGGTGCAACGTGTAACTCTGAGCAACTTTTAGCTTGTACGCATACTTCTTTATGTTAACGTGTTTCCGGATACCGGTTTGTGTTTTGGGACTCGCTCGCTGGATTCCGTGCCGACCGGTTGTGCCCTCGCAATCTCCGACGTCAGCATAGCTCTGGCCGACTGGGCTGGCCCTACGTCATCTCCTGCCGCCGATCTTTGACGACAGTGTAGCTCTGACCGACTGGACTTGCTCTACACCATCTCCTGACGCCGACAAAAGCTCTCGCAAGTGGTGCCCCGTCCTCGGACTCCTGTGACCGTGTTTCCATCTTTCTTATCTCTCTCCTATCCCCTCATATGTCCTTGCTCGCTGTCCCAGCGCATCTCTCTCTATATATATATATACCTTTAATCCTATCCTTTTAATCCCTCCTCACCCCATCCCTTGTGAGCTACTGTTGAGGTGTCGCATCCTGATGCGGACAGTTAAGGGGCTCACTTTTCTCTTCTTTTTTCCTTATAACTACTTCCCCCTAGTTTGCGCTTACCGTCTTACCGAAACGCGCATCTTCCAACGTTTGAGCTCCTCATACGTAAACGTGTATGCCTATATGTTTTCGCAAGCCATAAATGGTGATGCTAATTGCATTTCAACTGCATTTAACTTACATAGGATTGAATCACAGCTACGGAATCACAGTATCCCGGTATATGCAAAAAAGTGAAAAATACACGGTTACTGCAACGATGGTGTCGACATGTTGTGATACTTCACACAGCCACAGTCATGAACATGTTTGCTTACGCGCAATCTTTTTGAGGTGAAAATGATTAGAAAAGTAACTCGTTTGTAATAACGCCGCTGCACGGTTTTTGCACTAGACTTGCAACGCACAATGTTTTTGCAATAACAATGTTGTGATTGCCCAGTTCAATATGGCCAAGCTAGATGGCGCCACCTATTCAGTTGGTCGGTGGCTGGCATATTTTTGGTTTCTATGTTTCAGGCCATTCTAGCTTTGTAATCTGGCTGAAATAATGTAATCGCTATTGGAGCTCGCACTTTGGCTTATTTTAACTCGACGGCTAGAGTATCCGCAGTGCGGATACCGTGAGTTTCTGCGAAGGTGGACCTTAGAAGGCGGCCGATCCATGCTGTCCGAGATTTGGCGCCTTTGTGCCATGATATTTGTATAGTGGCTATGCCCTATACTATTTGTGCTTAAAACTTAAAAGTCAAAGTGGTGGAACTGGCCAGACTTGGCTTTGCTCGCCGTGAAGGTGGGTGACGTCACGGGCAACTTGATGCGCCACACGGAGGAAGGAAAGGTAGGAGAGGCCCTGATGTCACTCGTTGTGAAGCCGCGATGAAGCCGGAAGTCGGCCATATTGACTGGACAAATTCTCCTCTCTTGTTAACATATGAAGGCGGAGCAGAAGGTGCGACTCCCTCTCTGTCTCAAAAAGCACGTGGCCTGTGCGCTGGTGCTATCCGAAACCAACGGAACGGATTTCAACATGCTGTCCTGCCGCGATACGGTTGACAAAATCTCTGCGTATGAATGTTGTACTTTTGCACTGCCGGCGTTTACGATAAACACGGCAAGTTGCACGTTAAGCTTTTTTTTATTTGATGTGTTCTTTGTGAAAATAAAGATGCTATTTCGAACATTGCCGCACGACGAACCAGGCACCGAAATTTGCACACCTTCTTTCAGATTACTTTTTCCCCCTTTTGCGCTTCTTTTTAGGCTTTATAAAAATTTCGGTGAGGTTGTGGGCTAGACACAGTTTTGATGGACGCTGCAAATTCGGAGTACGTATACTCGCGCTCGTCCGTGGTTTAGTTCAGACACCTGGTTACAACCACCACCTCAGGAAAATCGCGTAGCTAACAATGCAGTAAAAGAATGGATGCTGTCGAACACCTGCAGTACACCACGGTTAGGTGCGAGGCCCACGAAAACGCGCACACCGCCGCTGGACCGCCTGAACGATGCCGCACCGCTACAGTGTACTAGAAGAGGGTAGCACCGCACTACATCAATAATAACAAAACGCCGCCATTGTTCCCACTGAATATGGCCGCTGTGACGTATTTCAGCCACATTTTTTACGCCCTGCACCGGCTGGGCATGCCCTCTCCTACCTTTCCTTCCTCTTGATGCGCCAGCATGTGCGCCATGGCAGCGTATTTCCGCTAGGAGGCCACTGGTTGCAGCGTTGTTTATGGCCGCGCGGACGCATGGCCCCAGTGCCCCAGCGATCTTGCGACGCATCTGTTTGTTGTTTCGCGCATGCGCAATATTGCCGCCCCAACGTCCTTGGTACGCAAGCCGCTTGGGTACCCAGCACTAAAACTCTCTGTTAGTTTTACGTACAGTGTCCAATCGCACGTTTTCTTCCAAGCAGCGCTGGAGTTGCTGAAGACTGGCAGGTCGCCGGTGTCATTTTCGAGGTGGCTAGAGTGATTAAAGTCCCACTTTCGCTGATATCAATCGCACACAAATTCTAGGCGATTGCATATGCGGAAAACAGAATATTTCACGATGCAGCACTGTCTTCGCTTTGCTTTGCTCGATGAATACAGATCGCCTCACAAACACGCACTTGAACTCGCTCACAAGCTTCGATGTGAACTTGCTGCAACCGAGTGACGCCATCGCTGTTTACCGGGGCAGAGAAAAGGTGAAATGGCACCAGAAAACCAGAAAACTCGAAACAGCAAAGAACGAAAAACTTACACGAGTGATCCTTTTTAATGGTAATGCTAACAATCCTGAACATAATATTTACATCTTTTCTCTTTATATTACCCATCATGCTACGCAGTATAGAAAAGTTAGCGTTCGTGGACTACATGCAGAAGCGTAGTAAAAAAGGGCGTGCTAGGGTTTCGTAGCCTTGGGCTGTGCTGCCACAAAAAGTTGTCGCCGAGTATAGACGCATACGCCGCTTATCGTTTCATGTACACATAAAAAGGCGAGACTTTCTCGCGTGTTCAAAAACGCGAAGTCCCAACGAATAAATTAACAGAAATACGTATACCCTAATAGTGTGAGCTGCGTCCTGTCTCAAATAGCTCCACGTAGAAAATAAAAGAAGAACGTCTGTACGCCACTATGAAAATACAGCCGCTGTTGTGTAACTACATTGACTGGCAATAGGATCTACGCAATTTGTCTCTATAGCCTTCGCTTCAATGCCAAAAAAATTGTCGCCGAGTATAGAATATATATTCTTGTGCACTATACTGAAAGAATTTCCTGGGCCATTTTATCAAAATAAATTCCCCGCCAAATACACAAAAAGAATTATGTTAGTGGAAATCGCTCGGATATGATCGCGTAACTCGTAAATCTTCCGTACCGCCGCGGCCACGTCTTTGTAGAGCAAACTAGCAGCCGGTTTTTGCTCTGCGTGGAAAAATCTTGAAGCAGTATCGGGCTCTGACATGGTCAGCTTGAGATTTATAGGCTACACGTGCTCCTGATACATGACGTCAATACTGCCTCGAGGTGTCACCCCGCAGGCGGAAATGACGGCTTGGTGGCGTTAGCCACCGCCCGATCTAAAGGGTACAGCCATACCAATCTATTTATCCATCCATCCATCCATGGTGTGCACGTTAAAGAACCCTACATGGTCCAAATAATACCCCGCTGGTGCATTTGAGGTATAATAAATAAATAAATTTACGGACCCCCCCCCCCCCTCCTACGGCATCTCTCATAATCATATAATAGTTTTGGGACGTGAAACCCCACATATAAATTAAAGAAATCAGCAGAGAGCCAACGTCCTGAGTGGTCGCCTCGTCGATTGAGGATTTCTGAAATCACCGGGAAAGTGTGCACGCCCCCGCCGGACAAGGCATGGACATAAGCAGCTTGTCGAGCAAGTTCCTAAAAAAAAAGGTGTGCATCGTTGCGTGCTCAGTAAACAACGATAGCTGTCGGGTTGGACTTATTGCCGCTGTGGCTCCACCAGATGAAGTTGCACCGAGGTGGTTTAAGAAACACACGAATGTTTATTGAGGGTTTTTTTTCAAGAGCCTCTAACTGAGGGCGAATAAGATTCGGGGGGATGTTATTGTCACTCTTCTGGACGCAGTATTTCCTTCCGAAACCACTCTCTCGTATTTTATGATAGGAAAATTTAACGTCTTCCAGAGCCACACGAAAATTCGTGGTACCTGATATTCACATCTTTCGTTTTGAGAGAATGCCCTTATATGTTGCGACACGTCGACATATGATGGCGTACAACGCTTCGCGCACGCCACAACCGTGTTTTAACACGACAACGAAAAAAAAAAGCTCGTTTCACGAAAATTCTGGCGTCAGTGTCGGCGTCATTGGTTGTGGGCGAAAAAATCAACATCTTGTCTATGACAAACAACTAAGAAAAACTCACATAAAATCAACAATAAAGCTTTCCTCGTCTGAGTGAGAATCAAACGCAGGCCGCTCACGTGGCAAGCAGGTATTTTACACCACACAGGCACTCTTGTGCTTGGAAATTTAGCGAAAATAGCTTCCGCTGCCTGGAAACAACGTTCATGGTTTACAAACGCACGTGTCCTGTATACATGATTCACGTAATATCGCAGTAATATTGCGTGGTGCAAGCATACATTGCCATCAGTGGTCAGAACGTGTGATTATTCATGATGAAGACTTCGTCATTTGAAGCCGGCCACCCATTGCAAAACGCACGCGGTGCCGTGCACGGTTTACTGTGCGCAGTCCCATAACAACACGTATCTGCATGGTATGTTCGAAACCATTTCGCGCGAATAATTTCTCGCGGTTTCAAAAATGCTACTCATTGCACTGAATGCAGCCATACGGCGAAAAATTCATTGACACAAGCCATTTTCAACTTTGTCCATTACATTGTAGTAATCCACAGCAATTTATTGCTCTCGAGTAATTTCATAGAATAAAAAGTATGCACTAGGGACAGGATGTCCCTATCACAGTCAACTATTAAAAGTGAAACTTAAGGGTCAACATTTTTTTTACTTTCTCTATTTTCTTGTTTCAAATGCGCGTGCCTCTACATGTCCTATAGCACCAAGTCTGACAGCAGCTGTCAGTAGAGCATTGACGTTTGTGTTTGAGTGTGACCCAAAAGGCAGCATTTTTTGTTTTTATTCTTAGTGAGCGGCCGTGCAGAACCACGTAATGTGCAGAGTGTATTCGGAGGCAGCGGCCGTGGTAATACAGTTCACTGAGAAGGAAGAAAAGACCTGCACCGTCGCGAAAGGTTAAGCAAATGCATTACGAACCCTGTGCGTTCCTTCACGTAAAATAACGGGCACCCTGCTATAGCAGAGCTGCACGTCACAACGATTTAGAGAACTTCGTACTTTACTACGGGAGAGCACAACGCCATGCCTATTGATGAAGTTATGGAAATATCGTTGTGTGTTTTCGGAAAAAGGGCTTAACGATCTAGAGCATACTAGGTAATCTACTATGGGAGAGCATGAAGCCGTCCCGTAAGCCTCACACTTGATGGGACCGTATTGTGAGAGTGTGTTTGCTCATCTATGCATGAAGCCGAGGAAACCTGACCTGATCTCTTATACTAAAGGGCTGAATACTCAACGCTACGCTGACTCAAATAGAGTTTGAAATCCCTTGTAGTTACCCACGCTGTACTTGTTCATCTTACATAACTGATTGGCAACCAAGGCAACAGCAACTGGAAGGCCGCAACGCAATACTCTTTTACCTACATTTCTACCTTTGAAACTGCCATATGTAAGGCGCCAGCCGCTTTTCGAAAACAGACTTATTTGCCTGAATGTTTTAACTGCTGTGTAACAGAGAAGTTTTCAGGGATATATAGTCAAGTTTGGTAGCTCACGCTTAAACGTTCCCTCTGCATCTCCATCTACAAATCCCGCAAAAGCCCGGTTCCACTAATCGGGTCTTCGAGATCAGTCTTGACATAAGTAGCGTACATGTGTTACCTATATATATATATATATATTATATAACATTTGTGAAATTCTGTTGTCTGTTGTGACCTACACATTGATATTACTTTCCAGTTGTATACCTATTATTTGTAATCACGCCAAGTTATTCAGTGTATAACTATGCATGGTCTGATTGTAATGTTGTGTTTCACTCCTGCATGGGCCCGAGGAGGGCCTTCAGTGTATGTAAGTAAAACAATAAAACGATTTTAACGCAAGCCAATGAACTTCAGAGAGACTAATGCGTCGCGTTCCTTTGCGTGGAGCCTGCACTGTACAGACACTGCGTTTGAATAAGAACCGAACTTAAAGGGTGGGGTCAGTCACCCTCCAAAGAAACGCCAGTTTCGCATTACATAGCCAGCTGCTCTGTCAAGTTCCTCTGCCGGGAGAGTGAGCGCATGCGACGCTCTGTCTCTCAAATTTCGACCGTTATTGTTCCGCGCAATCGCTTTGTGTTTCTCAGACAATATCGCCATTTACCGATGTACCCGCTGTGTGTTCGTTTGCATTGCCCAAACACGGTTAGCTAGATGCTCTTTCAACTAGAAGGTTCTCCCGCCAAATGTCGCACTTTTTTACAACAACACGGAGTTGTTAAACGAGCATCTTCCCTCACATATTCCAATGACAGAATGTGTTATGTGGTGGCATTATGCATTTGTCACTGAGCAAACACGTACTAGCTGCTACGAACAGTTGTTGACATTTTCTTTAGTTGTATATCAATAGTACAACATTTGTTCTTACCTCATCTCTGCGATTACCTCTACGGAGGCTGCGCTATGTACAATATATTTCATTTATTGTTACCACGTTTACGACATCTCACTCCCTCTCGCTTTGATAAGGGTGATTGCATCTTTGCAATTAAACTGAATGGCATACCTGACCAAGACCTCCATAGCTGAGGGAGGCCGTTCCGTGTTCGAAGAAGAGCGGCGGCTGCACGATGCCGGCTTCGATGGTCATTGTGTTCGTGATCGGCTGGTAGAAGGCGTTCGCTTCACCCGTCGAGAAGTTGACCGTGTCTTTTCGGAAGAGGCGCTGTTTTATCAGTCGGTGCGACTCCAACCATGACGAGAAGAATTCCGTGCCGACGTCCGGAATGTCCGCTGCGTTGACGCAGATATATGCCCATGAGCTCGCTTCATTCAACCTTTCGGCAAGCGCGGTGTTTTAGGGGCGAAGCTCCTTACGCTGTGTGTCGTCGCAGGAGCCACCTCTTTAGTCCCTACAATGTCCGCTAGATGGCGGTACTTGTACATGATGAGTATATGATGAAAATATGCGAGATGGCGGTACTTAGAGTGCTCACTTTAGATGGACAGAAGGACGCATGGACGGACAGACACAATAACAAACAGATGGACGAACGGACGCACGCAAGGACGTGTGGACGGACGGACAGACGGAGAGACGGACGGATGGACGCATGGACGGACGCAAGGACGCTTGACCCCACTCTGTGGATATGCCTGTGGATATGCCGTGACTTTTTGTTGGTTTACATTGTGGATTTGTTTATGGTGCGGCTCTGTGAGTTCTGCCTCTTTGCTCGCGGCAGCTGCTCTGTTTGGCAGCCCGCATGCTGGCTCTATCTTGTTCTCGCTCCTCACTTCTCACTCCGCGTGCTCTGTGCTAAGTTATTCGTGCACTGCGCAATCTTTGCTATGCTGAATATAAGTAGAGTCCTTCCCCTCTCCAGAAAATTGCCGCAAGCGATGCATGACGTGCGCGTTCCTGAACTACTTTTGATTGATATGTGGGGTTTAACGTCCCAAAACCACCTTATGTATATGAGAGACGCCGTAGTGGAGGGCTCAGAAAATTTCGACCGCCTGAGGTTCTTTATCGTGCACCCGAATCTGAGCACACGGGCCTACAACATTTCCGCCTCCATCGGAAATGCAGCCGCCGCCGCTGGGATTCGAGCCCGCGACCTGCGGGTCAGCAGCCCAGTACTTTAGCCACTGGACCACCACGGCGGGGCCATTCCTGGAATACTAATGCTCTCTTTTTCATATTTTTTTTCCTTTTTTCATTATTGTGAAGTGCTCCTTCCCAACTTTTGGGGGCGAAGCTCCTTATGCTGTGAGTCGTGCGTCCGTGATGTATGTAGTAGTAGTAGTAGTAGTAGTAGTAGTAGTAGTAGTAGTAGTAGTAGTAGTAGTAGTAGTAGTAGTAATTGTTGTAGTAGGTAGCCACCTCCACGGCCGGACTAGAGCTGTGGCACGCACGCACTCTTTTCAAACGAGGAGGAAACCCGCGCACGTTAATCATAAATAAAAAGATATAGTTGCTTCAGATGAATTACCTTACAGAGACGAGTATTATTGACTTAATCTTCAATAAAATTTGCCTCGAATTTGACGCTTACAAAAACAAAACTTGTATCAGATGGAGGAGCACGCTGCGAGCGCCGACGATTGCAGACGTGCTTTACGTCGGCTCCTGCTTTCATGAACAACTTCGCAGTGAAAATCACCACGTGCATTTCTCAGAGTGGTATCAGAGGACTCGCCTCGTCATCCAGATTCTCAGAATACCAAAGACAAGGTGGGCCAACTGTTTTTCGTCTTTTTAAGGCCTTTTCTCGGTGCACACCACACGAGACGCTGTTAAGCCTCGCGAAACAGGCCGGTTTCCTCAATGAGCCGGCGCTGTAAACCCAATGGAATCCACCGCTTCGGCAAGCGAAGGGCAATACACTGATGCTGATTCGAGGACGATGGACGTACAACATGATGATGATGAATTGCCAGCCACTACCGAGGGTGAAGAAGGCTGGCACACCGTCTACTACCGACGTCGTCGAAAGCCCGGACATGAATCAGTCAGGGACGCTGACGGCATCCATGGTGCTAACAACAAGGTAGAACCCGGCTTTGGTAACACGCAAGCTAAAACGTAGGAAATACGGATGAGCCGCATCGAAAAGGCGAACAGAATGCCCAAGCTGCCGATGGGAGACTACGAAATTTTCATCCGACCGAGAGGAGGCCTACGCGTAGCCGTACTCGGCCCAACCGATATAACGAGAGGCATACAAGAAGCCGCGGCTACACCACCAGAAGTCCGGCACTTCGACGTGATGTGCCCCAACAAGACACAGAACATCATGATAGTGAGCATACCAGACCCCGACCGAGCTGACTAGTACAGCAAAATCAAGAAAATACTTATACGAGGCAAAGAATATGAAGTGACAGCGTATGAAACAGCACCATAAGATAGAGCCAAGGGTATCATTAAAGGAATCCCACTGGAACAAACTCCTGGTAACATTAGGGCGGCCCTTGTCACTGAAAGAAACTACAGCATCATCACGGCGAAACGACTGGGGAATACTACAACGGTCATTGTGCTCTTCAGTGAAAACAAGGTACCCTCCAGTGTGTGCTATGATGGAGTAATAAAACCGTGCACGCTATACCACGAGCAAATTGACTACTGCAAGCACTACAACAGACTGGGACATAGAAGTGACGTGTGCCCCACCCCCCAATATAAACTTTGTGCTGGTTGCGGCATTCACAAACCCAAAGATGACCACAGATGTGACCCTAGTTGTCAAATCTGTGGAAAAGATCGCGTTACAGCCGATAAGAGCTGCACGGCCAGGTTTAAGAAACCTTGCATTTTGAAACAGAGACAACGGGCCAGACTACGAGAACATCAAAGCGAAGCTCATTTCCACCAAGAGGACGTCCGCGAGAGTGCTCGACATCGAGACACGGCAAACGACAGCAATTAAGATCCCGCTCCGGTTCAAGGAACCGCAGCCCTGCAAGCTCCCACCGCAGTTCCAGGTCGGGATCGGCATCTAAGGGACCAACAAACAAGGTGAGCTGGGCGGATAGAGTACGCGGCTTGCGACCAGAAGGACCTCAGGAGGTCATGATAATAACGGTAGCAATAACAACAACAGTCAAGAGTTAGAGCGGCTTAAAGATGAAAACAGACGAATTAAAGAAATGATAGAAAAGATGCAAGCTCAAATAGAACTCCTCACTATGGAACGCGAATGCGGCAAACCCAGAAGCCCTAATATAACTAATACTGTAATGCAGGAGGAAACACCCATAGCCGACGATCGCATGGAGATAACTACCCCGCCGTTAAAACGAAAGGCGAAAACGCAGAAAACTACAGATCCCCCAAGCACTAAACAAGAAAACATCTCGCAACAAACAAGGTTGGATAACATTGAGAAAAAAGTAGACCAGCTATTAACCGCGTTTCAATCTATCCTGGAAACCACCACTAAGACGTCTGTTCATCTGACAGCACTAGCAGCCAGGGTAGAAACGCTGGAACGAGGACGCAACCAACAAACATTCGCAGACCTTCAGGGTGCAGTCGCCAACGTTCACCAACAACCGCAGGCACCATGTCCCCTGCAGGCAACTCTCACAAAACCACCAACCCCTCTCATCCACCCCCCTATTTTCATGCCTTCCACACAAAAAACGAACAGCGATGGTGAGGCGTGGTAAACGATAACTCCGCATATGACAATGGAACTGTAGAGGATTCAGGGCTAAGAAATCTGTCATCCAGCAGTACATCCGACAAGGTAACAAGCCAGATGTTATTTTACTTCAAGAAATGCATGGCCTCGCCAAACTACCAGGATACCAGACAGTAAGTCCTGAGCGTGAAGAGAGAAATAAAGCTCTCACTACACTAGTAAGGAGAGAGATTACGGTCAGAACCCATAATCTAGAAGGTGGGTACAACCATATAATGACAGAACTTCTATCTAGAAAAACAAAAGGGAGCAGCACATTTAGTCTTAACGTATATAGCAGTCCGTCAAATCACAGACAGCAATTTCTCTCTCTATATAGGCAGGCCGTGATATTAGCTGGCAGCGCCCCGCTCATCATAGCAGGTGACTTCAACGCCGCACACGAGGCATGGGGGTATGGTTACACCAGCCCCAAAGAGAAATGGTTATGGCAGAGCATACAAGATGAACAGCTTACTCTGATAACAGACCCGCTTGCACTCACACGCATAGGTACAAGCACCCAGCGAGACACAACACTGGATCTTACAATAACCAAGATTGCCCCGGGGGCTACATGGCACAACACATTCGATGATTCAGGAAGTGACCATCGCATACTTAAAACACACGTACCATTCACCGATAGCGACAGGATTACGACCATGTGCAACACGAGACGTCTAGTCGACTGGGATAAATTTCGGGAGATCAGAACAACGATTACCGAACATCCTGACGATATCCAGCATTGGTGCGAGAGCATAATAGACACCATCAGGAAAGCCACACAGGAAGTAGAAACGGATATCCCAGTTGAGCGCATTGATAACAGGTTAATCCACCTGTGGCGAACTAAAGAAGCGTTACAACACAAATGGCGGAGGCAAAGACACAACAGGACAATCCGGAAAAAGCGCAGCTCAACAAAGACATTGCAAGTCACTGCAAGCAGCTGTGGGAGCAACAATGGGTGGAGATATGTAAGGACATGGGCACCCATATTGGAACATCACAAACTTGGAAGTTGCTAAGGTTTCTTTTAGATCCCACCAATACCAAAACTGAACAGAGACACACTATCCATCGCCTCACACGCGAATACGAAGGAAACGAGGAACAGCTAATGACTGATCTAAAAAACATCTACATGCCGAAATCGCCGCCACTACAAAATAAAAACTATACAGGCGAAGCCAACCACAACATGGACAAAAACTTTGAGGTAGCAGAGATTAGAGTGGTGCTCCACAAATTAAATGTAAAATCAGCACCGGGACCCGATGGAGTCACCAACCGAGCATTTCGTAACCTGGACAATGAATCCATAGAATTTTTAACTGGATATGTAAACAAATGTTGGACAGAAGGGGCAATACCCGACGCGTGGAAAGAGGCTAGAACAATCCTTATACCAAAACCTGGAAAGCCAATCAACAAAGTAAATATCCGACCCATCTCTATAACGTCATGCGTAGCAAAAGTGATGGAACATGCATTTCTAAAGAGAGCCAACAACTATCTTGAGGATGGTGAATACTACCCACACACGATGATAGGCTTCCGTCGTCACCTAGCCACTCAAAACGCCATGCTGTAGATTAAACACCAAATTATAGACTACCCCCACAAGACCCACACGAGCCATACTCGGTCTGGACTCGGGGCTTTCTGGATGTACCGGAGGTGGTGACATCACTTCCACTGCTTGAACTACCAGGCTTTGTGCGACGCTGAGAGTTTGTGGCTCTAGACAACTTGTCGGGAGAACACGTATTTTCAGGAGACTAAGATACCGATCGTGAGGCTTGCGAAAATCTATCACTAATTAATTTGCGTGATGGTGTCGGGCTCCTACGATGTCTGCATGTCTTGACGGACGCTTCTTCTTGGGCCTGTACAGCGTGTGTGCTAGGCGTGTTAGGTTTCCCTGAAAAAGTGGTCTTTACTTTCATGGGCGTCGTCTTCACGCTACCTTCCAGGCCCACAGGTGACCGTTCATGGAGCTCGCAACCTGCAGTTGATGCCTCAGAAGGTCGGAGCGATTTTACCGGTTGGCCAGCGCTCCGAGATGCTTGGGACGCTTCCTTCAGTGGTGATGCGCTCGATTGGATTTGATAAACTTTTATTTGGTCCTCCAAAACACAGATCACTGTGCGGCGGGCAGCTCCCACGTGGGGACTGAGATGTCAAGCTCCTCAGCCGCCTCGCGGGCTTGGTGGACAGCCCAGAGCTGATCTGCCAAGGATGAGCTGCGGATTGCCGCCTCCCACCTGGCAGAGGTGATGTTCGATATATGAGTGAATTTGGTGCACTGTCAGAGCATGTGTTCTAATGAAGCTATTTCCCCACAATGTGGACAAATATTACTTGGGTATAGGTCAGGGTACATGATGTGTAACATTTTTAAAGTAGGGTACATCCGCGTTTGCAAAAGCCTTAATGTAAGTGCTTGGGGCCGGGTAAGATTTTTGTGAGGTGGAGGGAAAATCCTTCTAGACAGGTAGAAATGTTTAGTGAGCTCGTTATATATTGTAAGAATTTCCCGGTTATCCCCTTCACCGGTAGAACGCATACCCGGGGAGGCGCGGTTGGATAGTTCTCGCGCCGCCTCGTGTGCTGCTTCACTGAGATTGGGAGGGGAATCGTTGATTTGCCCAAGGTGAGCTGGGAACCAACTCAGAAGATGATGCGTTATGTTCTTGCCTTGCAGTATTCTCAGCGTTTGTTCAGAGACCGTCCACTTGGCGAACGCCCGTAGTGCTGCCATGGAATCACTGTAGACGAATTCAATGTTATCCATTTCGAGTGCTAAGGCGATGGCCACCTGTTCTGCAATGATTGGGTCCTTCGTCTTGATCGTCGCTGAGTTGACGACATGGCCAGCCCCATCGACCACCACTGCCACAAATGCTTTCCCATTGGCGTAGGAAGCTGCGTCAACAAATACGACCCCTCGTTCCTCGTTTGAGACTTGACGAGTATAGTCCTGGCCCTGGCTACTCTTCTTCCGACGTTGTGTTCTGGATGCATGTTTCTTGATATAGGAGACACCGTGATATTCTCCCTGATGTTGTCGGGGATATCATTGTAATTGTGCCTGATTGCCATTGGGTGTTGGCCCAGCTCCTGCAGGATCATTCTCCCCGACCTTGTTGTAGATAACCTTGCAAACTGTGCTCTCTCTTGGGCTTCTGCTATTTCTTCGAGCGTGTTGTGAATGCCAAGCTCAAGCAGACGCTCGGTGCTGGTATGTATGGGTAGGCCCAGGACCTTCTTGATAACTTTGCTGAGGAGCACATTCAGTGTCTCGGACTCTGCTCTTGACCAGTTGTGCATTGCTGCCTCGTACGTGAAGTGGCTTAGAACAAACGCATGCATCAACCTGATGAGGTTGTCTTCCTTGATCCCATTTCTTTTGTTGGCCACTATGCGTATGAGGTGCACCGCACTGTCTGTTTTCCAAGTTAACTTGGCTATAGATTTGCTGTTGGTGCCGGTAGACTCTATCAGCATGCCCAGGACTTTGATGGAGTCAACCCTCTGGATGGAATCCCCTTGATCTGTACGGAGGTGGATGTCTATCTGGTTTAACGGCTTCCATCCCCTGGGTTTTGGTCCCCGGCGTGCAGTCCTATACAGTAAAAGTTCTGACTTACTCGAGGAGCACTTGAGCCCAGAAGGACGAAGGTACTCTTCTACGGTGTCAATCGGCTCTTGCAGGACGCTCTCAATCTGCCCCTCGCTTCCACCTGTGCACCAGATGGTAATGTCATCTGCGTAGATGCTGTGCTTCAATACTTCAATGCTCGATAATTTCTTTGACAGTCCAATCATGGCAATGTTGAACAGCATTGGTGAAATCACTGCCCCTTGCGGCGTGCCCCTTGCTTCTAGTTCGAGTGCTGCGGTCTCGATATCTGCAATCTTCATCACGGCTTTCCTATCTGTAAGAAAGGACCATACGTAGTCATAGAAGGCTTTCCCCAGACCAAGCTTGGAAATTGCTTCGAGTATGAATGAGTGGTGGATGTTGTCAAACGCTTTTTCTAGATCTAGGCACAGAATGGCTCTCACGTCTCTCGTTTCTTTGCCGATGTCCTGGTGTTTGATAAGCTTCAATGCTTCTTGTGTGGATAGCCCTGCCCTGAATCCAACCATATTGTGTGTATATATGTCGTTATCTTCCAAGTACTTGTTTATCCTGTGCAGTATGACATGTTCTGCAACCTTGCCGATACATGATGTCATGGATATTGGCCTCATGTTGTCCAAGTTAGGGGGCTTTCCTGGCTTAGGAATAAGGATCGTCCTGGCCAGTTTCCACTGCTCTGGCACCCTGCCTTCTTTCCATGCTGCATTGATCATATCCTTCAGGGTTTCAATTGAATCATCATCAAGGTTACGAAGGGCCTTGTTTGATATACCGTCCGGGCCAGGGGCCGACCTGCCGTTGAGATCATGCAAGGCTCTTCTGATCTCCTCGATGTTGAAGTCACCCTCAAGACCTGGATTGGGCCTGCCCTGGTACTGTCTACTTGGTGGTGCCAATCCTCTTTTGATTGGGAGGTACTTATGCTCGAGCCGCTGCACAACTTGCTGTTCTGTAGTGCGCCCTATCTCTTTGTGCAAAATTCGAGCGGTAACATGCTTTTGATTTGTTTTGGTGGTGTTTTCGTTGAGGAGATGCTTTAACATATTCCATGTCTTGCCATTACGCATCTGACCATCGACAGAGTTGCAAATTTTGTCCCATTGCTGCCTGAATAGTGCGCGACAATGTTCCTCGACTGATCTGTTTACCTCAGCTATCTTCTTCCTCAGTCTTCGGTTCAGGCGCTGACCCTTCCAACGGTTCAGTAGTGCTTGCTTTGCCTCAAGAAGATGAGCGAGCCGGCTATCCATTCTTTCAACCGGAAAATCTGTGGTAATGGTTGATGCGTTCGAGGATTGTTCGTTTTCTGTGGCCTTGAGTTCCTCTGATGAAGACGTAGCAGATGCACTCGGCGTCTCCACAGCGTTGCTGGGATCTTGTGACGACGTTGTGGGAGATGACAACGCTGCGGTGTCCCCAGTCAGCGCAGAAACGTCGTGTCACTCGTTGTGCATGGCGACGCGGCATCAACGCCGCTGGCGTCTTCTGTCTTGGCGTCATAAAAATTCCCAAGCATTTCCCCGAGGGTGAACATGGTTAAGCGCGAATGCACGGGGTGATGCTCTGAGGGGTATTTATTAATTCGCACTATTATATTTGTTAATCACACTATGGTGCCTTTATGGTGTAATGATTCCTGGGAATCGCAATTTGATCACACGGGGGAGTTTATGTTAACTCACTGGCGAATGCCAACGGATTTTAACTTTACTCCCCCTCATAGCATCACCCCGTGCATTCGCACTTAACCATGTTCACACTCGGGGAAATGCTTGGGAGTTTTATTACTGATGATGATGATTAAAGTGTAATTAATGAATTCAAGTGTTGTTTGTCATGAAGATTTTGTACACAGATACATTATATACGAAGTATTATTCATTTACAATTCACGACGCGTCCGGGCGAGCAAAGTCCAGGGCTCGCACCCTTTCCCGCGCGGCACGTTCACTGGCTGGAACGGCTTCGGGAACGTCCACTCGCCGTTGACGATTGCGAGCGGCGTCTTGACGCCGGCCTTCATCGCCCTCCTCCGCCTGACGCTTGCGTTGTCGTTCCGCTTCTTGGGCCACGTTCGCGGCTCGATGCTGACGCCTCATCTCGGCCTCGCGAGCGCGCAGTTCACCATCCGCTGCACGCTTCGCCCGCTTGTCCTCGGCCTCGCGAGCGCGCAGTTCGGCATCCGCTGCACGCTTCGCCCGCTTGCATTCGGCCTCGTGAGCACGCAGTTCGGCATCCGCTGCACGCTTCTCCCGCTTACATTCGGTCTCACGAGCCCTTCGCAGCGCCGCCTTGTCTTCCAACGTCGGCGAAACCACCGCGGTACCGTCACCTCCAACGACGGGTGCAGTGCTGGCATTCGGTTGTACTGTATTCGTTGTTGATGGTAGCGTTGCCTCCGTTACATCCATCGCACGACCCGCTCTCGACGGGAGACTGAGAGAGAAGGCGGGCGCGCGAGAGAGAGGGGTGCGCGCGCAGCTGCAGCGAGCGAGGAGAGCGGAGGAGCGAGCGAAGGGGGAGGAGGTATAAGGCTCGTTACTGACACCGATATCAGCGTCGCGTCCGTGGCTTATTCGGTAGAGCGTCGCGCTGCGGCCCGCCAAGTCCTGTTTCTTTTAAAGATGAAGAGAAGACTGCGGACGCCGCCGACCGCGGTGGATGGTTTGGGGTCGCTTATAAAGTGTATTCACACTTAAAATGCTGTGTCGGTTGCGCTGTCTTCATCCCAATAATCTGGAATCTTCTGTGGCCGTGGCTTGGTTTTGCATTGCAAAACTTCCATGTGCCTGGAGGTTCCAATTTGGCTTATCCTCTTCGAAGCACTCTCTCCAAGTTCTGAGAATTCTTTCAGTGACTGTGAGGTGCTCTGCGCTGCGTCTGCGCATGACTTGGGACGGAAGCAATCTTTCGTCACGTGGTCCCCATTACAGTGCTTACACTTGGACACACAATCCTCAGATGTATGGCCGAAGGTGCCACATCGTTGACAGAAGGGTGTTGTGCAAGTAGCCGCAACATGACCTTCTCTGCTGCAGCGTGCGCATACTCTGCGCATACCACGATACTCCAGCATCATGCGGTGACCTTGAATTGATAGGAAGTTAGGGGCGGGCTTGGCTATCTCGATTCGGACGATGCGGGTACCAGTGTACGTTGATTGATGCTTTTGCAAGGTAACAAATGTGATACCCTTCACTTTTCCGTATGGCTGAAGAGCTGAAATAACTGCGTCATCTGACACGAACGGCGGGAGGCGGACACACTGACTTGTACATTTGGTGCCCCGACTGCTTCCAACTTGTACCTCGTAACCTTGTAACTTGAGTCCTTGGTTTACATCAACTTGGTTGCTTGTGCAGCCGACCGAGCCGCAACTAGGAACTTCGAAGCTCCAAGGTGTTGCAGGAACAGCACTCCTTCACCCCCCATGACGTCTTCGAGGCCATCGATGATCTCGTCGACGGACGCCATCCCCTCCGGGACGGGGGAGTTGAAGCAGTGCTCCTTGAGCGGGAGCACCGCAGGCCTTGACGCCATCCTTGCTGGTTCCGGCAGGGGCTGACAACGATGGGATCAGGCCTCAAAATAAAAAAAATAATAAACCGGCTGGCAAAGTCGCGAGTGGACACCCGGCAGCAACGCCGCCCGAACGCTGACCGCGTTGAAGACTGGAACACCGAAGCTCTATTTAGCGACACCCGTTCGTCCCTCGTAGTCGTAGTAGTAGTGTGCAACAAGTAGTGCAGTTTGACCTCCAAGGTGGTGCCGGTAAGAGATTTCTTCTGTGCGTTGTTGAACAATAAAAGATAGTGCTCAATGTACATGCCAATGGCTGCTAAGGGGGAATGAGAAACAGGAGAATTTCGCTTTTAGTTAACGTGCACGCTGTTAGGGGCGAAGCTCCTTAGGGCGTGGGCTGTGCGTCCCCTGTATGTAGCCACCTCTAGTTTAGTTCTTGCAGTGTTCACTAGATGGCGGTACCGTCCCCTGTATGTAGCCACCTCTAGTTTAGTTCTTGCAGTGTTCACTAGATGGCGGTACCGTCTCCTGTATGTAGCCACCTCTCGTTTAGTTCTTGTAGTGTTTACTAGATGGTGGTACTTGTAGCTGATGATGAAAAGATGCAAGATGTTATAAACTAGAAAGCGGTACTTGTAGTTGATGAAAGACGCGAGATCTTATAAAATAGGAATGATGTCACATATGGCGCGTGTCATTGGTTGAAGGCAATCGTTCGATTTAGTGCGGCGACGTACGCTAGGGGGAGCGATGTAATAAAATCGAGTGGGCAAAATGTACAGAGGATTCATGGTTTACGAGGTTTACCTCCGGAGCTTCGCCCACTCATCATCATTCACTTCGTGGATATGGCGGAATTTTTTTTAAATTGTCAACAACGCACAGAAGACAAGAAATGGTTGCTACGTTATACTCGCTGGGCGTAACCTCCTAGGTTTTAGAAAGGTTTAGCGAGCGTTGGGCCGCAGTGCCATGAATACAGTGAACTAGTATATACCATGAACTCGAGGTGCTTAAAGGTGGGAAGTAGACACATAGCGCAAGCCATAAAAAAGTGTGCGTGTGCCTCCTTTCGTTCAGTCCTTGGAATGTCCGCTGGATGGCGGTGCTTCTATATGAGGAATATATGATGAAAAGATGCGAGATGGTGGTACTTGGAGTGTTGAATAGGTGGACGAACGGACACACAGACAGATGCATGGACGGACGCACGGATGCCTGCACGGACAGATGAACGCATGGACGGACGCAGGAGCGGATGCATAGAAGAAAGCAGGGATAGACGCACAGATGAACGTGCGGACGCATGAACAGACGCACGCACGGACGGGCGGATGGACGCATGGGCGGCCACACAGACGCACTCATGGATGGACGGAAGCAAGAACGAATGGACAGACGGATGCTTCGCCCCACTATCCATCATTCACTCCATGGATATGCTGCCATTTTTTTTCTCGTTGCTTGACTGACAACATGCACCATTGAAAACCCAGCAGAAACTGCGGTAAGCAGAGCATCTGTTGCCTACCAAGACAGCGCCGCCGCATTTTCGTGACGTAAGTCTGGTGGAATTTTTCTATGCGTATAGCTGAGCTAAGCCCCATTTAACGTTTTGGCAGTTTTAGTTTTAAGCTAATTGTCATAGTTACTTTTGAGCATTTTGGTTAATTAGGCAAGTTTACATTTTGTTAAGTTATTCCAAGTCATTTTTAAAAACTACTTGTTTTAGTTTCTGTTTATTTATTTGAAGTAATTGTTAAGAACTACCTAATTTAGAGCGTGATCACGCCACATGAGATCTTTGAATGGACGTCAAGCCGGCCTCCTATGTGCTACGTACTTAAATTATTTTGTCGCACAGTTTCAGCCCGTGAGAGGACTTCATAATAAAAAGTGTGGATGAAGTTTGAAGCTTATACGATTGTATACCACTGCCTAAAGGTAACCCCGAAAGTAACGTTGCACATGCAAATTTAAACCTCCTTGATAACCAGAGTAAGTACACGGGCTCTGTAGGATATCAGGTTTCAGCAACACCATTGATCGGTTGGATATTAAGAAACAATGTACTACCGTTTCGAGATCTGTTAGGGACGGCTTTCAGCTCTCCCATATCTTCCATAGTAGAGTATAAAGTACTCTAAATCGTTAACCATTCAGGGCGCCATTGTCGCCGTGCTCGGCGATCGCATTCTGACATGATTCGGTTACCTAGCCAGATTTAGGGACGGCTTGCTACTCTCTTATAGTACAGTACCCTATACTCTAAATAGTTAACAACTTTTAGGGGCAAAGCTCCTTGTTTAGAAAAAGTTTATTTACACCATGTACAGAAAAGAAAGGCTTCATACCATTCCAGTAACAGGGCACATACACTACGGCACATCTATATTTCACGACTATCACTACGTTACAGTGAAGACATTTGCTCTAATATACATGATTATGTTGGCATACATGTACACGAAAATTCAATGTGATATCACGATACAAGGGTATAACGATATAACAGATCCAAATGAAACACAACTTGTGGCTTGTGCGTCCCTCGTAGTACGTAACCACCAGTTGCACATACTCGAAATAGGTGTAACATTTGACCTGCAAGGTGGTGCCGGTGAGAGATTTCTTCTGTGCGTTGTTTAACAATAAAAAATAGTGCTCAACGTACACGCCAAAGGCTGCTAATGAGGAATGAGAGACAGGAGCATTCGGCTTTTAGTCAACGCGCACGCTGCGATCCCCATTAGCAGCCATTGGCATGTACATTGAGCACTATCGGACAAGAAAGGGTTGCTAGATTATAATCGCTGGGTGTAACCTCCTTAGTTTTAGAAAGGTTTAGCGAGCGTTGAGCCGCAGGGCCATGAATACAATGAACTAGTATATACCATGAATGAATTCGAGGTGGTTAAAGGGGGGAAGCAGATACGAAGCGCAAGCCGTAAGAAATTAAAAGCTCAATCCTCCTGTCTCTCATTTCACATTAGCAGCCACTGAAATGTACATTGAGCACTATCTGCAGGAAAAGGTTGCTACGTTATACTCGCTGGGCGTAACCTCCTTGGTTTTAGAAAGGTTTAGCGAGCATTGGGCCGCAGTGCCATGAATACAGTGAACTAGTATATACCATGAACTCAAGGTGGTGTTAGGTGGGAAGTAGACCCGAAGCGCAAGCCGTAAGAAAGTGTGCGTGTGCCACCTCTAGTTTAGTCCTTGGAATCTCCACTGAATGGCGGTGCTTCTATATGGGGAATATATGATAAAAAGATGCGAGATGGTGGGACTTGGAGTGTTCAATAGATGGACGAACGGACACACAGACAGATGCATGGATGGACGCATGAAGGGACGCAGGGGCGGATGCATGAACGAACGCAGGGATGGGTGCACGAACAGACGCATGGACGGTCACACAGACGGATGCATGGACGGACGAATGCTTCGCCCCACTCTCCATCATTCACTCTGTGTATATGCTGCCATTTTTTTCTAAACACACAGGTCTTATGGCGCTTTTCGCTTCACGCTGTTGCCATAGAGAAACATACTGTATTAAGAGTGGCCACTGGGGCCTATTCGCAGCCCAGCAAGAAAGTGTCAGACCAACGCGCGAGAGCTAAGAAATACCCGACATCGTTAGCGTTAACCCGACGAATGCAAAGAATAAATGTCAAGGTCTCAGCTTGAATAGAACCCAAGCATTCTGACTGCCAATGAAGCATTTCAATACAAAGCTACGCCAGGCCTCGGAATTACTTTTCAAATACATGCCTATCTTCGTGACACGTCAACAGTGGTTTCATAACACCTACTAAATTTTATAAACATTACATATGTACTTGTTTGATACAGCCGACACGTCGGGTTATGCCAATTGTGGTTAGTTACCATGCGCTGAAATTGATTTTTGCAGCAGTGTCCAGGACCAGGAAGCGTGTCCAGCGATTTTTGCAGCAGTGTCCAGGACCATGCTCGCCAGGAAGCGCCCATGCTCCCTGGCGAGCATGGGCGCTTCATATCAGCTTCTGGTGTTTCTAATACGCATGATCCAGTCGGCATCGTTGCGCCAGTGCAAACAACTGGCTATATAAACATCTGAAACTCTTCATCATACGTCTGTGCGTGCAACATTTTTACATATATTTCGCGTCATTTCATGACGTGCTTCTCAATAACAAATTGCGAAACGGTCACCTTCCCTCCGCATGCACCACATAACGTCGATTCCCAGGTACGTGGGATTAGCCGAATTTTAAATGCGAGGCATTTCTTAGCAAACTTCGGCGACTTTGAGCGTATCTATCTATCTATCTATCTATCTATCTATCTATCTATCTATCTATCTATCTATCTATCTATCTATCTATCTATCTATCTATCTATCTATCTATCTATCTATCTATCTATCTATCTATCTATCTATCTATCTATCTATCTATCTACCTATCTATCTAGCCGCCTACCACTTTTAGCTCTCCTGGCCATTTTAATAATGATATCGATACTAAACTTGGTATGGCATAAAATGACTGTATGAAGAACATATTTGACTAGTCATAGCATGAAAATCATGATATGTTTTTCATGAATGTCATGATTTATATTTCGTGGTCCTGCAACTTTTGCGGTGGATTCCTTCTTATGTCATGTTGCAAAACTGGTACGGTATGATATGATTGCATTGCGAAGACAAGCGACAGACCCCCACATGAAAATCTAGACATGCGTGTCGTGTAACAACATGACTACATGCCGCGCTCATGACGCGCTCATCGCCGTTTTAATAGCTACACATGTACCAAACTCGGTGCAACGTGACGCGAATGGGCGACATACGTAAGTGACACATTCAAACATAATAATCACAACATGCGCGTTATGTAACAACATGACTACATGCCACACTCCTGACGCACTCGCGGCAGTTTGGCTAGCTGCACATATGGCAAATTTGGTATTACGGGACGTCAATGGATGACGAAGGTAAGTGACTGGTGCAAACATGATAATCATGAGATGCGTGTCATGTGAGAACATGACTACATACCACAGTCAAGGCGACAATACATTTCGAAGTGACGTGGTGCGCCTGCTCGCCGGCGTTCATTTCGTCGCGTCACGCCGACGTTGCCACCACGCCAGGCGCCGGTCCTGCCATATACTCGCAGGCCCGCGCCGTGCTGCGTTGCTTTGACGCATGCGCGTTTCAGCCTCCGTCACGAAAAGTGGGAGACGCAGTGTTGTCTGGGTAACGCATCGGCGCGAAATGCAGCATGTCGCATTTGCTGCATTTCGCGCCGGTTGCCGTCGGGCCGCACCGCCGGACGCTGGTCGCGCCAGTCGCACCTGGCGTCAGACTATTGAGTGCTCGTGTTTTGCTAATGTAGCGTCGATGTGCCCAGCGTGCGCACGCGTCAACGCTACAGTGAAGTGTATTTGGCCCTTCAATATGCGCTCGCGGCCATTTTGCTAGTTCTACATATACCAAGTTTGGTGTTACGTGACGTCAGTGAATGATGAAAGTATATGACTTGTGCAAACAAGATAATCCTGACAAGCGTGTCATGTAAGAACATGACAATGTACTATGTATACGCTCATAGCGTGCTCGCGGCCATTTCGCTAGGCTCCACATATACAAAATTTTGTATAACGTGACTTCAATAAATGACGAAGGTAAATGACACATCCAAACATGATAATCATGACACATAAATCACGTACGGAATCATTTACCTCAACATCGTATCATTGTGCTGAATTTAAAGTGATATATCAACCTTTCTCATTCGTGCTTCGCATATCATTGTCTCCCAGTGTACGTGCGATCTGCCAATTTTTCAAACACATTGTGACGGCTCACTGCTTTTACATAGTTGAGCACCAAGGTACTCAAAATCGATAAACAGTTTTTTTCGAAACACACAATACAAAGCACTGCACCACGGCCGCTTCGGCATGCTTCGGTGCTTTCCACAGTCCGAGAAGAGGCGATGAAAACCGCAAGCGTAATTCGTGCCGCAGGGCCCACCTAATATGTCGTCTTCTCAGCCACGCCCGTGTGTTTATTGTGATTACAATGTTTTACCAACTACTCAGTTTCCCGTACAACTGCAACAAGGCTTTGTTCGGGTAAGCTATAGATATGGGACTGGTGCCAGGCATTTCTTTTCGTGAGACGACCGAAATGGTCACAATGCGTTCAGGACATGACAGTGGAACAAAATATGCACATTTCAGGATCGGCCGCCCAGATGTGAGTCATTATGGTTACCAGCGTCGATATTTGTTTCGATTACTGACGGCAAATCCCCATTGGAAGTTATATATACATGGGGTGCAGGAAACGCGTTCCTTCAAGTCAGGTTGTCCGCCGTGGTACGTGGTGTAGTGGCTACGGAGCTCGACTGCTCACTCGAAGGTCGTGGGTTCGATTCCGTCCGCGGTGCTTGCATTGCGGTGGAGGCGGCAAGCTGCAGACGGCTGTACTGAGCGATGTCAATTCACGTTAAAGAACACCAGATGGTCGAAATATCGGAAGCGCTCTGCATAGGCGTCCCTCGAAATCCCAGCGTGATTTGAGGGCGTGAAATATAACGTATTATTATTATTATTATCATTGGCCGCGTAAGGTTAATGGACACTGACGCTTACAAACATCCCCCCTTCCACTTACTTCATTTTCCTGACTCATGCCAGACTAAAGTTTATATCTGCTTCCCGCCAGCTCACGCAAGTTTGAAACCACTGTTTATGTAAACAGGGAGTCCAACCTCGCCCCTTCGTGACATGCAAGATAACAGGGACAAAGAGGATCGAGGTAAGTAAGCGGTACAATCTATAACGTAACTACAAGAGCTTAGAGCTCATCACTAGCTGAGTGTGAAGGGTGCCAACCTTCGACCTCTTTGGTATATAGATACTCGAACGTAGAGCCTGTCAGGCAAGCATGGTATTGAGCACTCCACTTCTGTCGTATACAACAGAGCACGCCAGTCTCGATCTCAAGCTGCTGGCACACTGAGTGGATAATCTCGCACCTAGAAGCTGGGATGCCAAGGCGCGCATCATCCATATTGAATAGTAATCAGTTTTCATAAAAGTTTGCGTGCTAGTTGCAATATGCAGAAACAAGGCACAATTTCCCTTTGTCACAAGCTGCATGCCAATTACAACCCACGCGTACTACAGCGAGGACAATTTTTCACGAATGAAACACGTATGTATACCCAACGACGTTAATTTTTCCTGAGTGAAAGTAAGAAACAGCTGTCACATATATTATTCAGTGGAAATACAACTACAGATTTGAAGCTTATTGCGGAACATTTTAACAAGTTTTTCCATTGCGTGTTTTTTCAGGCGAGTCTCCATACGCCTCAGCAAAGCGTATATCAGTGTAATGAAGTGGACTTTATATTTCATTTGGGTGCTCTCCAAATTATTTAGAAGTTGAATACTAAATCATCTTGTGGTCCAGACAATATTCCAAATGTTTTTCTTCGGCGTTATGCCGAAAGTATTACTACTTTTGTCGTTGTGCTCTTTCGATGTTCACTGTTGAGTGCAAAACTACCCAGTTATAGGAGGAGGGCTCATGTTGTTCCCGTCTTCAAGAAAGGCAACCATTCACTTGTAGAAAACTACTATCCGATCTCATTAACATCAATTCGTAAAATGCTCGAACATGTAATATCTAAGCGCATTGAGGAATTTCTCGAGCAAAACTCTGTGCTGACTAATTTTCAGTATGGCTTTAAAAAAGGTTATTCAACGGTAACTCAGTCTCAGTGAATCATTCAGTTGCAGAAACTCTGGATAAAAATGGTCAAATGGACGTAATTTTTCTTGACCTTAACAAGGCTCGTTCGAGGTATAGCGCATCCAGGACGGGACAGAGAAGAAGACACAGAACACATACACGGCGCTACATGAATAACCAACAACATGAATAACCAACAAGCCCGCCGAGCAACCTTAACAAGGCATTCGACTAAGTTGTTCATCACAAATTAGTTACAAAACTTAAGAAAATCAATATACCCGACATATTCATTTCCCGGATACAACAATATTTATCAGAAAGTTCACAGTTTCAATAGATGGGAGCAATTCGTGCTCGCTTCCTGTTACATCAGGCGTGCCACTGAGTAGTGTCCTGGGGCCGCTGTTCTTTTTAATTTTCGTAAACGACATTGTAAACGCAGTACTACCAGGAACTCAGATAAGATTATTTGCGGATGATTGTGTGCTCTTTGTGAAATCACTTGTTCTGATGATCAAGAAAACCTGAACGTATGTCTTATATATATAGTCTGGTGTAGTGAGAATGGCTTGGTACTGAACGCACAAACAGACTGTTCACTTTTGCATGACTCGTTCAGAAACACCCCTTCATTTTACTTATAACCTCGGCTCATCCTCACTACAACAGGTAAAAAACTACAGATATCTAGGCGTGACAATAACTAGTGACCTGTCTTGGAATACTCACATAGACAACGTATGTCCTTCTGTGTTCCGTAAGCTGTGTTTTCTAAAACATAAACTTGAAAATTCTCCTTCAAACTTAAAACTACTTAGTTATCATACGGCCTTCTTTATTTCAACTATGATGTCCTTAACCACCGTTTGTCCCCTAATCCACTCTGCTCTCTTCTTGTCTCTCAATGTTACACCTACCATTTTTCTTTCCCTTGCTCGCTGCGTCGTCCTCAATTTAAGCTGAACCCTCTTTGTTAGTCTCCAGGTTTCTGCTCCGTAGCTAAGTACCGTCAAGATACAGCTGTTATATACCTTCCTCTTAAGGGATAGTGGCAATATACTTGTCATAATTTGAGAGTGCTTGCCGAATGTGCTCCACCCCATTCTTATTCTTCTAGTTACTTCAATCTCGTGGTTCGGCTCTGCGGTTATTACCTGCCCTAAGTAGACATAGTCTTTTACAACTTGAAGTGCACTATTACCTATGTCGAAGTGCTGCTCTCTTCCGAGGTTGTTGTACATTACCTTCGTTTTCTACAGATTAATTGTAAGACCCATCTTTCTGCTCTCCTTGTCTAACTCCGTAATCATGAGTTGCAATTCGTCCCCTGAGTTACTCAGCAATGCAATGTCATCGGCGAAGCGCAGGTTACTGAGGTACTCTCCATTAACTCTTATCCCTAACTGTTCCCATTCTAGGCTTCTGAAAACCTCCTGTATATAAGCACGTGGTAAATAGCATTGGGGAGATTGTCTACCCCTGCCTTACACCCTTCTTGATTGGTATTCTGTTGCTTTCTTTATGAAGCACTATGGTAGCAGTTGATCCCCTGTAGATTTCTTCCAGGATGTAAATACTTCATCGACGCCCTGATTCCGCAGTGTCTGCATGACGGCTGATATTTCTACTGAATAAAACGCCTTCTCGTAATCTATGAAGGCTATATATAGTGGTTGGTTATATTCTTAGCATTTCTCTATTACCATGTGGCATGTAGCGCGTGGACAGGATAACCGCTGGTCATTAAGGGTAACTAACTGGATTCCCAGAGAAGGGAAGCGGGTTAGGGGGAGACAGAAGGTTAGGTGGGCAGATGAGATTAAGAAGTTTGCGGGTATAAATTGGCAGCGCCAAGCACAGAACCAGGTTAACTGGCGGAACATGGGAGAGGCCTTTGTCCTGCAGTGGACGTAGTCAGGCTGATGATGATGATGATGGTGATTATGATGATGATTTATCATACGTACATAAGACCAAAGCTAGAATGCTCTTGTGTTGTATGGGACCTTAGAAACTCGAAGCAGTACAGAGGAAGGCTGTGGGGTTTGCTTATTCAAAGTTCAAACTTACGGACTCGCCGACTAAACTTATGTCAGTAACAACATTGAAACCCTTTCATTGCGACGAAAAAGGAACCGCATTAACTTTCTATATCTGCTAGTTAATCACAAGTTAGCCCTTGACCCAAGCACGTACGTATCTTCTCTGGCCACTAGGCATACGCTTCATCATCACGCACATTCTTTAACACCGTATTTTGCCAAAACCAACACACTTAATGTTTTTTTTCCCGCGTATTGGGTCAAAGTGTAACTGCCTGGCTTATCTCCGCCAACTTCCTGTTGCTTAGAGCTAAAATAGGCACTGTCGATTGGTGTTCTGTTTCTATGTTTTATGTAATATTTTGCCATGTTAACCTTTATGCGTTCTGTTAGTACGAGATTTCCATTCAATTTCTCGCGATATATTCTTATGTTATCAGATGTGTTTTGTATTTATATCCTGCCTCTTGTACCTATCCTGCTTGGACCAGTTCTTGGTCTGTAGTATTCAATAAATAAATGCAAATAAAAATTATTTCTGCAGCCTACAGCACAGCACGTAGTGTACAGTACCCTCGAAGTAAGAAGGCTCTCCAGCCACGTTTATTTTTTTGCTTAAAACTACGCCAGTTTTAATAGTAAAACTAAATATTAGGTGGGGCCGGGGATTCTGTTAATTCATATAATTTTACCCAGCCAGACAGACCTCTGTCAAATGTGTTCATCTGTATATTTTGTAGACTTGCTTGAGCAAACTGTTCTTGATGTTCCGATAAAATCAGTGCAAATGTCCTGGCTAAAAAAATTACGAGAAACGCACTCATCCAAAGACCCGGTTTCGGAAGTCTCGCGTTTCCTCTGGGTAGCGTTCGCTCGCACCGCCACCCAGGGAGGTTGCTTCGTCGAGGGTGTGGCAGATGTGACATGCAGTGCCATTATGGTGCCACGCATGGCAGTCGCCTTGTCCTAGTCTACACAACCACTCGAAAACCAAACGTTCCGAAATTTTGTGGTAGCCAACCCTCAATCTCCGAAATAATTATGGACTAGAACTACCAAACCTCGCAAGTATGTACGGTATCTAATTGATTCTAAGTCTTGGTTAACTGAAAGAACAGTGTTCAAGCATTGTTCAGTAGAAAAGAGGTGATATATACAAAAAAATTTTGACGATATAAATCTAGAAAGTACTAAAGTTTTATGCTGCAGGCACAGAATGACCAGTGACTTGGCTCACCGTAGAACGCTTCCCTTTGAGCTACTGTGTCGGCGTCCTTGGGATAGCCTACGACGAGGCCCATATGGGAGGCCTTGTTGATGGCATTGCTTTGCATCCAGCCTTCCATCCAGCGTGCACTGAGGAGCTTATCACGTAGAACTGCCTTCAGATTGACAGCCATCGCAGTCGCCGAGGAGAGTACAGCTGGTGGGACCACTGCGAATGCGAGAAAGCCGTGGCAAACGAGAAGCAATTGGTTGTAGTCAACGAAATCACCAAAGGCCGGCATCTGATAGCCTCCGAAACCACGGAAATAGTTGTACTCAACAATGTTATAGATCCTACTCATGACGTCATTCTACTCATAATGCGACCATCCAACTCATGACGTTGCCATTCTGTAGTGATGACGTCCTTCTGGCATGCGCACCCTTTCATGTGAGCTTTCGTGTTATCCAGAATTACAGAAAAGGGGGTAAGTTTGTTCACATTCATAGCGATATACAAGAAGCAGCGCTAGAACGAGTACGAAGTCAGAAGAAGACAGGACATGTATACAAGGGGCGCTTTTCAGTAGAAACTTTAGTTGTGAGTAAAGCGCACTTCCTGCCTTGTTTTTGTTCTTTTGTATTTCTTTTAGTGCTGCCTATATATGCAGCCGCGTGTCAGAAGGATATGCCGCACACTCCTAATGTTGTAGCCAACCATATTTCTCACAAAAAGAGAGACCATCTTCTTTCTCGAGTATTGCACGGAAGGCACAAGCCGACGTCGCTGCCTAGGGGGTGGGGTCATCCACATTTACAGCCTATATAAAAAGATTATTGTTCCCAGCCCACGCAAAGTAACTCGCTACATACGAGAGCTTATCTTATCTTCTTGTAGTCTCATCTTCATGGATGGTATCACAGTCTAGAAAAGAAACAAACCGAATCTTGCAATAATATGCCACCTGAAACATCGCGGCAGAAACTCATCATCACCTAATGTGTTTTACCAGCGCCTAATCATGGCTAGTTAATTTCTTAAAAGTAAGGAAGTTCTGGTGTCTGCAGTAGTTATTGCTAACAATCACGCGGGAAATATTTTGTGATCTTCAAACTGCTAGGATGAGCCACATGCCTGCAAATCAGCCAAAATTCGTGATGTCATGCTAATGTTCGGCCACTACTATATTGGTCCGAAATTTTTCAAAACGTGTCTTTGAACTTTTGTACTAGAAATCAGACTTTCTGACCAATTAATATAAATGTGTCAAGAGCCTCAGTCATTGCATTAGTGATACAATATTTTAATTTGTTTAGAGAAATTTATTCTCACAGACAGTGAACATCAATTACAATCCAACAAAACATTTCGACAGAACACAACATCCACAGACACACCAAAAGTTTGTTACAAAAAGATATATTTTAACTTTAAGACGCCCACAGCCGAAAAAACTTCAGGTCTCTGCGGAAGCTGCAGCACAGTCACCGCAAAAACTGGAAGAACGGCCTTTCGGAGCCTGTTTAAAACTATTTTGGGGCTACTAATACAACTACGTACGCTAGGTATCCACTACCCGATAAACCATAATTTTTGTGAAGTTTTCAAGCTCCATCTACGCCATTATTCGTTGTTCCGCAAAGGAGCGAGGTGGCCGCTAGATATTAGCAAGGCAATATGTGCGTTTTGTTCATGCGGTGGCAGCTCACGATGGACGATTATGGCTGAGCCCTTCGTAAGGGGTTGCTGGCTTTAAACAACTCCCTATAGTTCGCAATTCCCATTGTGTGACACCCGGTTGTTTTATCATGCTCCTACCACGCTATATTTTATATGCTTACGTGATTCTCTGGCAAGGAAGGAAGGAAAACGAAGGAGATAAAAGGCAGGGACGTTAACCAGTTTAGCATAACCGGTAAACTACCCTGCGCAGGGGAATGGGAGGGGGGAGATTGAAAGAAAATTAAAGAGAGAGGGTGAGCAGACACGCACACACATCTTGTGCGATATGCAACATCGCATTCTACAGCTTCTCGTGCAAGTGTGTTGTCTTTAGGAATTCTCTGGCAACTAATGCAAGCACACTTGCGAGGTAAGCACTACGCTATAAAGTATAACTTTTGCAAAGTATTCCTTGATCGAGAGGCATGTAATCTGCCACTATTCTTTATTATGCGAAGAAGCGGGATACCGCTACACAGCTGCGAGCTATTATGAACACTTTGTTGATGCTGGGGCTGATGGCGATGAAAAATTGTGGCTGAACCCTTTGTAATGCGTAGGGAGCATAAAGCTACCCACTCGTTAGACAATTCGCATTGTGTGACGTCTGGTTACAATTTTACTCCTATGCCATGCTACATTACACATATGATATGGTGGTTCCTTCCCGACATGAAGCCTGCATGCAACTCTTCTTTTTCAACGGAGCGTCGAATACCGGCATTGCTCTGTGGCTGACAAACAGAGGGCCCAGGTACGAATCCCGTTCCATTCATTTTTTTTTACAATCCCCTGACTATCCTTCGTTGTCCTCTGGCGCTGTTAGCAAGCCATGACCAAGAAACTCGTTTAACAACATTGTTGGTGTTTGAGCACTTAACGCACTCACAGCGGCAGATGTAGCTGCTCATGACAGCCATTTCCATGATGCCGAGCACAGTCCTGAAGCAGGTATCGCGGAAGTCGTCATCGTTCGCTTTCGCCATCAGGCGTCCGCTGGAGAGTGGCAGAAGCTGGCGAATCAGGTTCCAGGATAGGACGAGCCATGCGTCGTCGATGCTGACATTGGCGAAGAGCAGCTTGACCACCTCCGTCGAGTTGGCCCACACGACGAACATGTCGCCGCTGCTGTACGTGCCACCTGTGTACTGCACGACGAGCCTCAGCCATTCAGCTGAAACACGGGTGCATGCATGTTATACTGTTATAAAAAAGATGCACCATCCCCCTCAAGAGGGAACAATGAGTAGAGGGAACAAGGTTTCGTTGATAATGGGCACCTTGACCTATGTTAAAGCGTATTCTTTGTAACTGGAGCACACCATGAGTTCACTGTAGTTTATGCTGCTGTTACTCGTCTCGAAATCTTGCCGAAGCACGCCACGCGGGTTCATCGCCACGGCAAATGGCAGCGCGTACGTTCGTCGCGCGTCTGCAGAATATTGTTATCCGACGCCATCACGTGATTGACGAGAGAGAGTAAGGGGCAGAGGCCAGAGCTTCTTACAGACTTACGCAGGCTCATACGCGCTAGCGCCTGTCAGCACGTTCTGATTAAGATACAATGCGCTGGTTCGTCGTGCGTCGGCAGAATATTGTTCCCCAACGTCATCACATGATTGCTGAGAGAGTGTGAGGAGGAGATGCCACAGGCTCACGGCGTTTTACCCAGCCCATTACACAGGCCCGAACGTGCTAGCACGTGAGCGTGTTCTGGCTGCGCTTGTGCCGCTGTTGCGCACGCGCAGTAAGGATGGACACGCACACTGGATTTAGCTCGACCATAAGCTGCTTCGCATCTAAAACAACGTTAAATTCACTACGTACGTACCGAAATTACCCTTGTGGAACATTACGGCACGTGCCTCTTGAAGAATTTGTTTGTTGTACAAGTAAACGCAAGAACTGTATAGAAACTCACTCCGATGTCAGTGATCGTTGTCTGTGAGAATGATGTTAAGGGACACTCAATGATTCCAGGACACTCAACAACGTTGTTAAAATGCTCCTTGCCTATGAACGTGCTGACTTTCCCGAATCACGCTCTTGTGAAAGACATCGGTGGTGTGAGAAGCGCGGGAATTGTGTGAATACGTTTTCTTCACCAATTACTTTCGTTAGGGGGCTCTATTTGGTCACGTGTTTTCAAGATTCTTGTCATTTCGAAAGAACGTTTGCCTTAAGTGCACACTACCAAGGAATCAAGCCCGTGTCAAATTCTTTAGTTACTTAACGTCACAACAGTTCTAGAAGGGGCCCAGTAACTCTCTGTGGCATCATAATGATTTATTTATTAGCACAGTACAGATGCACATGCCCGCTGTATACTCGTTAGCCTCAGAACCGGAGCCCAAGTTCCAACCTGGGCGCAAGATGACAGGAAGGTTAAAGATAATAAAAACAGGCAGACGCCGAAACAAAACGTCATGCATTATATAAGAAACGAATAGAGCCCATGTGACCACCTTCACGCGGTGGCATTTTTCTTGCACCGAGAGTACATGAAGTACAAGCAGGTCGTTAGGCGATGAGCACGTAAAAGGCTCACCCTTGTCAACGAATGCTCCCGTTAACGTCCCAAATTCACCAACAGTTGTGGAGACAACAGCATCGCTCGATGTTGCTTCCAACACGCGGACCAAACTTAGCACTGAAATAGAAACAGAACAAGAAATATTCCTTCAGTGGGAAACTATCGGAATTCTTCCTTCAGCAATAGTCAAATGTTTTTTCCAATGTACGTACACGCTAGACCAACTAATATTTTAAAATATCTTTCTTCTTGCATCTTACACGTCTTGTGGAAGAGTGCGCTAAAATAGCCTATTCAAGAACTTCGAACGAATTCGCAGGATACTTAATTATTGTCATGAAAGGCAGCGCTTTAGTAAAAGACAGGACAAGTGGTGAGGTGGTACATTGGCTATACGACGCTCCGCTGCTGATCCGAAGGATGCGGTCTCGATCCTATAACCTCAGCGGTCGCTTTCCGGCAGCGCCTGCATGCTAGAATCTCGTAAACTGCGGGATTTCACAATTTTTTTTATGCGAGAATCTCAGAAATATCCGGAAACCTCCCCTATTGTAATCATCGCCCGAAACCCTATAGAATATAATTTGAAGACAAGAGGCTAATTGAAGACGCACGCGTATATTATTTGTATGTTTTTCTCTATAGCATGCTGTGTAAGTGACACACATAATGTAGCTAATAAATTCCTACGTCATTATGGCAGATCGTTTTATACCTGGCATGCAGTACGATCCTTCTTGGTAGGCAGAGTCACTGCCGATTGGGTGTAGGCTCAGCAGTGAGTATAAGGTTATCTTTCGACGTATACCTAGTCACGGCCTGTTCATTTTCTGAGATATCGCGTTGATATATATCTTATACCCAGCATGCAAGTCTTCCCTTTCCACTCAACTTTCCTGAAGCGGCCTGCAGAGTGTTCGGCAAGAAAGACACGTACACTTTTGTTCGATCTTCATGATGCGATCTGTTAGCCCTGAAGCGTTCAGCTGTGGGTCGTACTCGCGTAGATAGATCTGGCCGAAATTGGCGGACGCTCCTAGTTTCATCCATGACACGTACTCGTCGTCCATCTTAAGCTGCAGCGATTAAAAAAAAGAAAACACATCACTCTTAGAAGTGCAGCTGCAACACTGTCCCGCTATTACGGCATATTACTCGGCAAAGTTGACTGTACCGAGCGGAATATCGTTTCCCAAACATAACATGAGAAACTACAGCGCTCCCGTGCTCCAAAAGAAACATTGTAGAAATATTCCTTCTAATTTAAGCCGGTGAACAGAAAGGCAAATGGTATAGTACACGTGTAAGCAGTCGTCAGGACACTCGACAAATTTACTCTATGTATTCCGTTTGGAAATGGCCTTAAAATACTCAAATGCTGGTAACCTGAATGCATTTGCGTCGGTATAAACTCACACTATCTGTGTATTACTGCAGTAAACGTAGTTTATGAACTTTAGTGATTAATAAGTCATTGTTAGCTTAGCGCTAAATGCTTTTTCTTGCATAATTTAAGTACAGCCCCTTCCATTTCGGGTCTCCAGAAAAAAAAAAGATGTTTCATAGATTACGCACCTGCAGACTGTCTATCACGTGACAGCTCAGTTTTGCTTGCTTTGGAAAAGCAAGATAACCGTTAACTTGCAATGATTCAACTTCATTGCATTTATTGATATATAGTATATATGTCTTGTAATAAGCATATGGTTGTATATACATGCTAATAAGTCCGAAGAGGACACGCCCAGATGACCGAAGCGTGGCAGTCGATTCACTCCACGACTAAAGAAATAGTACCGCTTCCGCACTCAGCAGCTTCCCGAAAGCTGAGTCATTGGCGTCCGGCTCATGCCATCAGGCTGGAGTGTGCGCCCTTTGGTACTGGCTTGTGGGCATTCGCCCTTGAGGAGGAGTACCACGGACTTGTATCTCATTGTACACGCTTCGACAGCACACCGCGACAAGGGAACCAACGCGCTATACACCAAAACTCTCACAGGCGCTGCTCGACGCCGTCGCAGGCGTGAACGCTCAGCGAACGCGTACACGCAGCGAGCACCCTCCGCCATGTTGGATTGATTGATTGATATGTGAGGTTTAACGTCCCCAAACCACCATATGTATATGAGAGACGCCGTAATGGAGGACTCCGGAAATTTCGACCACCCGAGGTTCTGCATGCGCCCATATCTGAGCACATGGGCCTACAGCCTTTCTGCCTCCATCGAGAATGCAGCCGCTGCAGCCGGGTTCCACTCGACCATCATACAAATAGGTAACCTATCAGGGCAAGTGAAGGTTTTAGGACGTTAAGCTCTGACACTTTATATTATTATTATTATTATTATTATTATTATTATTATTATTATTATTATTGAGAAGGTTTGTTGCAGCGCCTCCCCTCTCCTACTAGGCAGATTCACCCGGAAGTCGCAAGTGCCCCATGCCTTGGAACCAAGGAGATTGAAAAATTGGCAGATCTCACGCACTGTGAGAATCGATGATATGCGAAGCACAAATAAGGGTGGTTGATATGTCCCTTGTTATGCCTGCGAGTCCGCAGCGAACGTCCATGCCTCGGAAAAAGGAAATCTGTGTCAAGGCCAGCACGCGAGCCTGCCCGACGCGATGAACAACTCAACGGCGTCATTACGCGACGGTGCCTCTCTGCCGCGCACGCACAGTGAGTCACCTCAGCCAGCGAGCCCGTCGAGCAAGCAACCGGCGCCTTCCTGTCTGGCGAGTCTGACGCAATGCGTGGCGACGTCACTCGTCCTTGGGTGCAGCCACCTGCAGCGCAGCGGCTCCAGAGTCGATGAGAATGACGCGGCCCAGCGGCGACCCCATTGGAGGATTCTGACCTCACGACCAGCGGCGCTTCTGGTTGGACATTTGGTTACTCAAAGAATCCACCCGGTGCATATAAAAGAAGCCCTGCGGCGCGTCGCGAGCAGCAGACCTGTTTGAGAGCAGACCTACGTGTTAGAGAGGAGAGCTCGGCTCTTTGGGTCTCTAAGCTGTCGGCCCCAGTGCCGAGTTTGTAATGCCTCTGTATATATGCTGTACATAAACCTTGTTTAACTCACCGTCGTCTCGTCCGCTCGTCTGTCAGCTCTGCGCAGAAGAAGTCGCGAGCTGAGAAACCTACGCTACCAAACGGCTGGTGACCTTCCCGGTGGAGTTGGAAGCAGTGGCGCCTTCGGGACCGTGTTGGCGTCACCATCTTTCGAAACAGTGGTTGCAGCGGTGAGATTTAGAGGCGCCCTTCGTAACGTCGTCGGAAGCGCGCGTCGCAACAATAGTTGGCAGCTGCGGGATCGGCCGGCGTCAGCGACATTGATGCGGTGAGTGCCTGATGTTTTCCCCTCAGTTCACCAGACTACTCTAGCTCAGGTTATAGTTGTTTAGAAAAGGGCTGTGTAAAGCATTACAGTGTTAGCTTTGATCGTTTCAAGCAAAGTAGAAGTGATTTGAAACCAAAGTTAATGCGGAGGGGGTAAATACGGGAGTGTGAAAAATTGCTTACGCGTATTGCTAGTTGACTTATAGTGGGTACGGCAAGTAAATTGTTGAAAGGGGCAAACAGCAAGAGGCTAGTGTGAACGATGGAGAACCTTAAACTGAAGGAACTCATCGAAATTTGTGAGGAACTCGGCATTACTTTGGCCCGTGCGAAACGAAAGCAGGCCATCCTTGAGATCATGAAGGATGAAGGAGTGTCGGCTGAGGAAGTGGATGAGGCCTGGGTGGATATCAAAGCACGCCGCGAGGAGGCCGAAAGGCGAGAAGCTCGCGAACGTGAAGAAGCTGAAAGGCGAGAAGTTCGCGAACGTGAAGAAGCTGAAAGGCGAGAACGCCGTGAGGAGGCCGAGAGACAGGAGCGCCTTGAGTTGAAACGAATAGAATTGGCAATCCTACAGTGTTCGCAGGCACCTAGCGCAGCTTCTCCGGCGATTCAGGTCAACGGTTATAGAATTCGGGACCAACTGCCACCGTTCATAGTAGGCGAGGACATGGCGAAGTATCTCGTCAAGTTTGAACACATCTGTGAGCGAAATCCTTTGGAGCGGTCTCTTTGGGCGCAGAACCTGTTAGCTCTTCTTCCCGGCGAAGTGTCCGACACGATAACTTGCTTGTCGAGGGAAGCGTTTGAGAGCTATGACGAGGTTAAGGAAGTGCTCTTGAGACGTTATAAGTTGTCGCCCGAGGCTTTCAGGCAAAGCTTCCGGTATGCTAAAAAGGGTAATGAGTCACATGTTGACTTCGCGTTTCGTCTTAAAGCCGATTTAATTGAATGGCTCAAGGGCGAAGATGTTTATGACGATCGCGATAAAGTGGTAGAATGCATTGCATTGGAGCAATTCTACCGCTGCATCGAGGAGGATGTCAAGCTTTGGCTGCAGGACAAACTTGTTGAAGTACAGCTAAACAAGGCAGCAGAGTTAGCTGAGGAGTATTATACTCGCCGAAAGTTGCATAGCAGGGCAGTGCGCGTTGAAAAGGATGAAAGGAAACAGGGTTTTTCAAAGAAACCTGATCAACGGAAACCCGCTCCGCACCGTAATTTCAAGAAGAACCCGTCTCTTACGAAGGACCCTGTAGGGGAAGGGCAAACGAAAGCGGAGAAATTGAGTGAGGTTCCTAAACAACGCACTGATACCACACGGGCGTTTGAATCACGGAAGCCGCTAATCTGCTACAACTGCAAAAAGGAAGGGCACATCACGATAAACTGAAGCAAAAGTTTGCTTTTGCAACAATTCGAGAATCAGAAAAGAACATGCGGTTGTTAGAGCAGTATATCCAAGAAATTAGTGTGAATGGGAAAACGCGTCGAGCACTTGGAGACTCCGCGGTAACCATGGACGTTGTCCATCCTTCATTAGTGTCACCGGATGACTTTACAGGAGAATGCGCGTGGATCAGGCAAGTCGCCGAGAAGCAGAGTGCTTGCTTACCAATCGCTACGGTTGTCATTGAAGGCCCGTTCGGTAAGCTTCGCACCGAAGCGGCTGTGTCTGTTGCGCTTTCCGATCGTTTTCCTTATCTTTTCTCTAACAACTCAAAGCAGCTTCTCAAAGAGCAGGGTAAATCGTTCTTCCCCAACTTAGCGTACATGGCCCTCACGCGATCGCAAGCGCGGAAGCTTTCGCAAGAGCTTGATCTTGTTCAATGCGGTGAACTCTCAAGTGACCTTGTTGGCGGGTCGACGGTACCTCAGAGAGGAAATTTTCCGCGTGAGTCATGTGAGCAGTCACTCGAGCGGCCCGTCGCCGAAGCGACCGGCGCGGTTTCCGTAGCAGGGGGAGACGACATGGCGCCATTGAATCAGAGCGAGAGGGCTGCAACGCTCACGCCTGTAGCGGAAAGTTGGAGTGAGCTGTCGAGGGTTGATCGAGAAACGCTCATTCGAGAGCAGCGTGAGGACCTCTCGATAAAAGCGCTAATGGAAAGCATAAACTTGGGGAAAAAGAAAAAGAATGTTTCTTTTTTTTGAGAAAGCGGGGCTTTTGTATCGGAGCTACACAAATGCGCATGGTCGCAAGTATGAGCAGCTCTTGGTGCCAGAAAAGTATCGTCGCCAACTAGTGGAACTGGCGCATGAAAACGCATGGGCAGGGCATCTCGGCATAAAAAAGACCAAGGCTAGAGTTTCTCTTGAGTTTTATTTGCCGAAATGCTGGAAGGATATCGAAGACTTTGTACGCTCATGCGACACTAGTAAGAGAGCGGGAAAATCCACGGACAAGTGGAAGGCACCCATGAAGCTTGTGCCAATTATCACAGAACCTTTTCGGCGCCTAGTAATTGATATCGTCGGGCCATTGCCAGAGTCAAGGCAAGGTTGTCGGTTCATCCTGACGGCTCTCTGTGTAGCCACGAAATTTCCGGAAGCGATACCACCTAAGGAGCTCAATTCCCCTCATGTCGTGGATGCACTGTTATCCATACTTGCACGCGTCGGATTTCCTTCGGAAATCCATTGCGACAATGGTAGTGTCTTCACCAGCTGCCTTACCTCTACCTTTATGGATAAATGTGGAATAAAAGTAGTGCACAGCTCGATCCATCACCCGCAATCTAATCCGGTAGAGCGTACGCATTTCGTTCTTAAACGGATACTGAGAGCTTTTTGCTACGAGCACAAATGCGACTGGGAAGCGCGTATTCCTCCCGCTATGTTCGCTTTGAGATCACCTCCTCATTAGAGCACTAGTGTTAGCCCTGCAGAGCTTGTCTATGGCAGGAGTTTGAGAACACCATTGCGGATGCTGCGCGAGTCCTGGGAGGGTTTCTATGAGGACCCTAATGTAGTTGCGTATGTTCTAGACCTCATTCAGAGGCTTGGAAAAACGAAAGATCTAGTGGAAAGCCACCTGAAGGCTGCACAAGTGTTGTCGAAGGAGTATTACGACAAATCGGCGAAGAGGCGTGCATTTGAAGTTGGTAGTCGAGTAATGCTGCTGCGGCCGTCCAAAAAAAACAAGCTTAAGGTTCATTGGGAAGTGCCCACCAAAGTAATATCGAAGCTTGCTGATACCAATTATGAAGTGAAATTAGGAAGGCGGCCAAACAAAATTTACCACTGTAACTTGATGAAACCATACGTTCAACGTCAAGCGGACGTAAATCTGCTGTTGAATGCTTCAGAGGAAGAGGGAGAAGAAATTTTGAGTTCTAGTGATGTAATCGAAAGGGTATCGGAGGTAATCTTGGAGCAGTTGAACCTAGAGCCTAGGTTAAGTGAAGTCCAGAAGGAAGACCTGAGAAGGATTGTTTCCGAGTTTCAAGACGTGTTTTCGGACCGTCCCGGAAACACGACTGTGATCGAACACGATATTGAGCTAACTTGTGAGGAGCCAATCCGTAGCAAGCCGTATCGTTGTTCCCCCGTGCAAAAGCAGATCATGAAAGTGGCGATCGATAAAATGCTGGAGTTGGGGGTCATAGTACCGGGCGAGAGTGACTGTACATCCCCTCTAATATTGGTTCAGGTGCAAGGAAAAGATCCGAGGCCATGCATTGATTATCGGCGTCTTAACGCCATAACTCGAGACCAAACTTAACCAATAACAAACCTAGAGGAGAGGGTGGAAACTGTGTCACAGTCCAGCTATATTTCAACGTTAGACCTCGTGCGAGGGTATTGGCAAGTCCCCCTTAGAGCGGGCTAGCCGCTATGCCGCATTTGTTTCTCCATTTGGAACGTATCGTTACTTAAGCTGAGCTTTGAATTGAAAAATGCACCCTTTTGTTTTTCAGGCTTAATGGACCGCGTTCTTAAAGGCCTCTCCGAGTTCGCTCTGCCGTATCTTGACGATGTCGCCATCTTCTCCAACAACTGGGAAGAACATGTCGAGCATTTACGCGTCGTGCTGAACGTGTTGAAAGAGGCTGGCCTTACCGTGAAACCTACTAAATGTCACATAGGGTGTGGCGAGGTGTCTTACCTGAGGCACGTTGTGGGGCGTGGCCGGCGTAGACCTTCAGAAATTAAGTTAGCCGCCGTCGTGAACTATCCACGACCAACCACAAAATCTGAGATAAGGGCATTCTTGGGCCTGGCTGGATACAATCAGCATTACGTGCAAAATTACTCTAGCATTGCCAGCCCTCTAACTGACGCACTTCGAAAATCCGAGCCGGTTAAAGTAGTATGGGACTCAGAAAAGGAGAATGCGTTTTGCCAGCTAAAACAGGCCCTAAGCGAAAAGCCTGTTCTCATGGCACCCGATTTCTCTAAGCGATTTGTGATTCAATGCAACGCGAGTGATCGCGGCATGGGAGCTGTATTGTGCCAGGAAGACAGTACTGGTAACGAAAGGCCGGTTTTGTATTTAAGTCGAAAACTCAGCGGCAGGGAAGAGGCGTACAGTACCTCTGAAAAGAAATGCGCTTGCCTCGTGTGGGCCGTTCAAAAGCTAGCTTGTTATGTTCGAGGTTTGTGGTTGAAACGGACCACTGTCCTCTAACCTGGTTAAATAACATGTCGCCTAAAAGTGGCCGGTTACTGAGATGGAGCATGATACTCCAACGGCACAATTTTGACGTTCACCAAAAAAAGGAAAGCTAAACGCTAATGTAGACGCAATGAGCCGTGCGTTTAGTTAGTACCTTCTCGACCTTTCGGTTTCTCGCTGGTGATTCGGGGCAAAATTTTGTCCTCATCACGGCCTTAGCTGAGCGCTCTCGTCCGGAATGAGCTCAAGGAGCCAACCTTATGTTCAGTTCTAATTCGTTACATTGTTGTACGTGTAAAAAAGTTGAGTTCTCATTTTAAGAGTCTTGTGTCCCACATGTGCCTCTTGATGTAGAGGGAACAAAATTCCGATAGACACGTAGCTAGGTATATGTTGTACTATACTTTGTCTGGCGTTCTGTCGGGTGACCAAGGGCACTTTCTTGTGTCGTGTGTTGCCTGTTGTCGAACCGTTCTTGACAAGTTGCAAAATCATCGACAAGTGCTGAAACCAAAAATAGTCAGAAGAAACGAGCGAAGCTGGTCGACAAGTTGTAGCGACAAGCCAGTGGAGCTGGGATCCGTCCTCAAGAATGGCATGTGTTCCCGGAACGGAGTCTGGAGCTGCATTCTCGCCATGGCCCTGGAGGCGAACCTGGAGGGACCTGGCGAACGAGCGCGCCTGACATCCGAGCCACGTGGAAGCAGCTCGTCTTTCCGGCGCATTGTCTGGCGGCGGGGGTGCTGTTATGCCTGCGAGTCCGCAGCGAACGTCCATGCCTCGGAAAAAGGAAATCTGTGTCAAGGCCAGCACGCGAGCCTGCCCGACGCGATGAACGACTCAACGGCGTCATCACGCGAAGGTGCCTCTCTGCCGCGCACGCACAGTGAGTCACCTCAGCCAGCGAGCCCATCGAGCAAGCAACCGGCGCCTTCCTGTCTGGCGAGTCTGACGCAATGCGTGGCGACGTCACTCGTCCTTGGGTGCAGCCACCTGCAGCGCAGCGGCTCCAGATTCGATGAGAATGACGCGGCCCAGCGGCGACCCCATTGGAGGATTCTGACCTCACGACCAGCGGCGCTTCTGGTTGGACATTTGGTTACTCAAAGAATCCACCCGGTGCATATAAAAGAAGCCCTGTGGCGCGTCACGAGCAGCAGACCTGTTTGAGAGCAGACCTATGTGTTAGAGAGGAGAGCTTGGTTCTTCGGGTCTCTAAGCTGTCGGCCCCAGTGCCGAATTTGTAATGCCTCTGTATATATGCTGTACATAAACCTTGTTTAACTCACCGTCGTCTTGTCCGCTCGTCTATCAGCTCTGCGCAAAAGCAGTCGCGAGCTGAGAAACCTACGCTACCAAACGGCTGGTGACCTTCCCGGTGGAGTTGGAAGCAGTGGCGCCTTCGGCACCGTGTTAGCGTCGCCATCTTTCGAAACAGTGGTTGCAGCGGTGAGATTCGTGGCGCCCTTCGTAACGTCGTCGGAGGCGCGCTTCGCAACACCCTTTAAAATCAGCACAACGTTACGAAGTAGAGCTAAATTATGCCGTAAATGACTTCCATGCCTTGATGTTTGAGCCTGGCATTTGCGTTCGCCATGCATTCACTTCACGTTATACCAGTTTTGGTATATGTAAAGCTTCTGATGTTAAGGGTGCACACGCACATGCTGTGCTCATAGCGTGCCCACGAGCACGCCATGAGCACCGCATGTAGTCATGTTTTACATTATATGCATGCTATAATTATCTCGTTTGGACGTGTCTTTCAACTTGTCGTCTATTCACGTCATGTGACACCGAATTTGGTATATGTGGAGCTAGCGGAACGGCCTAGAGCGCGTCATGAGCGTAGCATGTATTCACGTTTTACATGAAACGCATATCATCATTATCTCTTTCAGACGTGTCATTTACCTCAGTCGTCTATTCACATCTCCTGATACCAAATTTGGTGTATGTGGAGCTAGCGAAACGGATGCGAGCGCGCTATTAGCATAGGATGTAGTCACGTTTTACATGACACGCATGTCATGCTTATCATGATTCGACGTTTCATTATCCTTCGTCATCCATTCACTTAACATAATACCTAATTTGGTATAAGCGAATCTAGCAAAAGGGCTGTGAGCACATCATGAGCGTGGTATCTGGTCATGTTCTTAGATGACACCTATGTCATGATTATCACGTTTCCACCATAATGTATCTTTGTCCTCCATTCACGTCCCGTAATATCAAATACGGTATATGTGAAGCTAGCGAAACGACCACGAGCGCACCATGAGTGTGGCGTGTAGTCCATAACATAAAAATCATGTCATGACTTTCACGTTAGGGTCTGGCAGGTATGTTCGCCATGCAGTCATGTCATACCATACCAGTTTTGCAAATGTCATGTGAACAAAGCCACCGCAAGAGCAGCAATACTATAAAATGTAAATCATACCATCCATGACACATATGTCATGATTTTATTGTTATGACTAGTCAATTATGCTCGCCATACAGACTTGTAATGCCATACCAATTTCGGTATTGATATCATTATCGAGACGGCCAGAAGAGCTAAATGTCTTAGGGGGCTAGATAGATAGATAGATAGACAGACAGACAGACAGACAGACAGACAGACAGACAGACAGACAGACAGACAGACAGACAGACAGACAGACAGACAGACAGACAGACAGACAGACAGACAGATAGATAGATAGATAGATAGATAGATAGATAGATAGATAGATAGATAGATAGATAGATAGATAGATAGATAGATAGATAGATAGATAGATAGACAGACAGACAGACAGACAGACAGACAGACAGACAGACAGACAGACAGACAGACAGACAGACAGACAGACAGACAGATAGATAGATAGATAGATAGATAGATAGATAGATAGATAGATAGATAGACAGACAAACAGACAGATAGATAGATAGATAGATAGATAGATAGATAGATAGATAGATAGATAGATAGATAGATAGATAGATAGATAGATAGTGAAAAATGGTTTATTGGCGACTGTTCCGACGGTGGTCCTACAATTAAACACGATCGGGAAAAAGCAACGGTCAAGCACATGCCGGCGATGATCAGTGCGAGCCGAGAGAGCGAAGGCCAGGACCCAGTACCCAAGAGGAGGCGATGTTGCTTGCCAACGATGCGTTTTCTTCTTCACAATTTTCCCCCGCCGAAAAAGAGCCATCCTGGCGACCTAAGAGTCTGGAGGCAGAGGGCTATAATATGGCTTAAGGCGGGCGACGTGGACGATGTCACGTCCACGCCGGCGCATGTCGTCAGATGGGGCAAGTGGCTCAATAAGAAAATTGACCGGTGAGGTTTGCTCCAAAACACGGTAAGGACCCTCGTACTTCGGGACTAGTTTTGAGGAAAGGCCGGGGGTTTGGTAAGGAACAGCCAGCCATACAAGTGATCCCGGGGAATAGCTGTGGCTTCGTGAAGAGCCGGCATTTTTTTCTTTCTGGCGCTGCTGTTCTTGTGACGTAAAGGTGCGTGCGAGTTCACGGCACTCTTCCGCTTTTCGGGCAGCTTCGGACACAGATGGGCATTCGGATGCGTCAGGACGGTATGGAAGGAGAGTGTCGATGGTGTGGGATGGTTCGCGTCCATAAAGGAGAAAGAAAGGTGAAAATCCAGTGGTGGACTGTGCCGCGGTGTTGTATGCAAACGTGATGAATGGAAGAATGCGATCCCAGTTAGTATGATCAGATGTCACATACATCGCGAGCATATCACCGAGTGTGCGGTTAAATCTCTCCGTGAGCCCGTTAGTCTGCGGATGGTATGCCGTGGTCTTGCGATGAAACAACATGGCATTCAGAAAGCAGAGCTGTGACGACTTCTGATAGGAAGGCTCGTCCTCGGTTACTTAGCAGTTCTCGAGGTGCACCATGTCGTAGTATAAATCAATGAAGGATGAAGGACGCTACGTCCCGCGCAGTGGCACTTGGAAGAGCGGCGGTCTCAGCGTAGCGTGTTAAATAATCCACAGCGACTATGATCCACCAATTTTCATCTGATGTTGTCGGTAGAGGGCCATAGAGATCAATTCCGATTCGATCGAAAGGTTTGGCAGGGCACGGAAGCGGACGAGTGAAAAGGCGGCGATTTGCGGCGTTGACAGTCAGGGCAGCCCATAACGAATTTTCGAACAAAATTATACATTCCGCGCCAGTAGAAGCGACGGCGAATGCGTTCGTAAGTTTTGAAAACTCCAGAATGGCCACATTGGGGATCGTTGTGAAAGGTGGTGCATATTTGTGATCGCAAGCTGCGGGGGACAACCAAGAGCCACTTACGACCTTCAGGAGCGTAGTTGCGTCGGTGTATCAGCCGATCACGAATGGCGAAATGAGCAGCTTGACATCGGAGAGATCGTGATACCGCAGTGGTTGACGATCCAGAGAGACAGTCAAAAAGGGAAGCGATCCATGGGTCCTTGTGTTGTTTGTTCACTGGCAAACGAGTCGAGGTCGAGAGATGCGACGGAGTTGGTACCAGTAGTTCCGCAGGCCGAGTCGGAAGGTAAAGGCGAACGGGACAGGGCGTCGGCGTCAGAATGCTTGCGTTCGCTGCGATAGATCACGCGAATGTCGTACTCCTGGATTTGCAGTGCCCACCGAGCTAGGCGGCCAGAAGGATCTTTCAATGTGGCGAGCGAACAAAGTGCATGGTGGTCCGTTACCAGGTCGAATGGGCGACCGTACAAATAAGGGCGAAACTTGCGAAGCGCCCACACTAGCGCTAAGCACTCTTTTTCAGTGACGCTGTAATTGGCCTCAGCTTTAGTGAGCGTGCGACTCGCATAAGAGACGACGTATTCGGAGTAGCCCGGCTTGCGCTGGGCGAGGACAGCGCCAAGACCAACCCCACTAGCGTCTGTGTGAACTTCCGTTGCAGCTGTTGGGTCGAAATGCCGTAGAATGGGAGGAGATGTTAGCAGACTACGGAGCGTGGCGAACGCGACGTCGCAGTCAGGAGACCAGGATGAAAGGTCTGCGTCACCGCGTAGGAGGTTGGTCAGTGGTGACATGATGGACGCGAAATTTTGAACGAAGCGCCGGAAGTACGAGCATAGTCCGATAAAACTGCGTAATTCTTTCAGTGTAGTAGGTTTCGGGAACTCTGCGACTGCTCACAGTTTTGAAGGGTCGGGTAGAACACCATGCTTGGACACGATGTGCCCTAAGATGGACAGCTCTCGCACGGCGAAGCGGCACTTTTTGAGGTTCAGTTGGAGCCCAGCGTTGGTTAAACACGGTCAGAACCAGTTGGAGCCGAAGCAGATGTGTAGGAAAATCGGGAGAGAAAACGACAATGTCGTCGAGGTAGCATAGACACACAGACCACTTCAGTCCACGCAGTGTGTTGTCCATGAGTTCGTTCAAACGTGGCAGGGGCATTACAAAGTCCAAATGGCATTACGTTAAATTCGTACAGGCCATCTGGTGTAATGAACGCAGTTGTCTGGCGATCAGCTTCTGCCATAGGGACCTGCCAGTATCCAGATCGTAATTCTAAGGAGGAGAAGAATTCGGCTCCTTGGAGGCTGTCAAGGGCGTCGTCCAATGCGCGGTAATGGATAGACGTCTTTCCGCGTAACCATTGTTTAATCGCCGGTAGTCGACGCAAAATCGAATTGATCCATCCTTCTTTCGAACTAGAACGACAGGAGATGCCCAAGGACTGTGCGATGGTTGAATAACGCGACGACGTAGCATCTCTTCGACCTGGTCGTTGATGACGTGACGTTCTGCAGCAGAGACACGGTTACGGTCTTCGACGCAATGGCTGGTGCGAACCGGTGTCAATGTAGTGGTGCACTGCCGAAGTACGACCCAATAGTGGCTGAGAAACGTCGAATGAATTCGCGAAGTGCTGCAGAGATTAAGAAGCTCGGCGCGTTCTTGAGCAGCTAAGGTGTCGGCGATGGAACTCGAGAAGGTGTCACATCGACGAGCATTCCAGTGGGGAAAGGGCATGAAGTTCGGTAGAGGCGCTACTGCATGATTCGTCTGGCATGTTAAGGAATAAAGAAGAATCAAGGTAATCCACTCGACCGAGACATTCGCCGGTAAGTTGCGTAAGCGGTGCAGAAAGGGGGTCGTGGACGAAAATATTGCTTCGGCCAGCAGTGACGTCAAGTGCAGCGAAAGGCAAAAGAAACGGCTCGGCAGCTCATGAAAATGTCGGAAGGTGTAAACATTACCGTAGCATCGTTATAGTCATCGCAGCAAACCGGGACAACGGCAAGAGAGGCTGGCGGAATTTCAGTGTCCTCACGCACGACAAGTTTTGGCGACCGCTCAAGGGTTTCGTGCAAAGGTTCGTCACACAGGGGCGAAAATTGAACTTCAGCGCGTGCGCAGTCGATGATGGCATGATGATTTGACGACAGAAGTCCCACCCGAGGATAACGTCATGCGAGCACACCGAAAGGACGATGAACTCGACAACGTACATACAGCCTTGAATGAATATGTGGGCCGTACAGGTGCCGAGAGGTTGAACTGGTTGTGCGCTACCTGTACGAAGCGATAGTCCAGAGAGTGGCGTGGTCACTTTGCGTAGGGAGCGGCAGAGCTGAGGGGCTATAACAGAAACGGCAGCACCTGTGTCAACGAGGGCAAAGGTAGAAATACCATCGACAGATATGGCGACGACGTTAGCTGGTGAAGTGCGAGGACTTGAAGCATTTCGACGACGGTGCAGTTTTTGCCTCTGGAACTGCGGCGTTCAGTTTTCCCGGTTGGAGGAAGCGGGTCTAGGACGCATTGGGGACAGTGATCGCCTGCGAGGAGATGGGGAGCAGGGGAGAGTGAGTCTGAGGTGAGGGCTGGGGTGACCGAGACTCAGGAAGGTTTGTGTATCCATACTGCGGTGAGGAATAGGGAGCAGGTATGTGCATGGGCTGTGGGTTATACGGTAACGGCCGAGTAGCATCGTGGAGTGGTTGGAAGCGACGGCGACAATATCGTGCCACGTGTCCTGGAGTACCGCAGGCGTAGCAAATCGGTCGACTGTCAGGAGTGCGCCAGGAATTGCTGACTCGTGGTGCGGCCCAAGGTGTTGAAAAAGGGGCGGAGTGGGGAGCAACTGAAGACATGGGTGGCAAATGCTGCATGGCTATCGGGGTCTGCTACGTACCACCTGGGCATACGTAAGAGGCGCGGCCACGGGCTGCATAGCCGGCGCATGGGCAACAGGCATGGCCACAGGCTGCTGGTGGGCAGCGACGGGAACAGCCTGAGCTACCTCTTCGGCAATAACGTCGCGGAGTGGTGAGGGCAGACGAGAGGACGGCGGCTGCTGCGTGAAGGGAATCAACGACAGCTGCCGAGCTACTTCCTCACGCACAAAGTCTTTATCTCTTGCAGGGTTGGTGAGTGGTCGGGAACGGAAGTGAGACTGGAGAGCGAGTCGGCGTGTGAGCAAAATGGCCGAGTCAGGGCGCGCTGCTTTCTCAACTCGTCGAAACTTTGACACAAAGTGACAAGTTCCGCAACGGTGGCAGGATTACGGGCAAGGAGCAGCTGATATGCACCGTCATTTATCACTTTGAGGATGTGTTGAATCTTCTCCGACTCGGGCATGGTGGTGTTGACACGGTTGCAAAGACCGATAATGTCTTCGATGTAGCTGGTGAAAGATTCTGTTGGCTTTTGTGCGCGAGTCCGCAAGCGTTGTTCGGCTCTGGACTTGCGGACAGCGGGTCGGCCAAAAACGTCAGCAAACAACGTTTTAAAGATGGACCACGTCGTAATGTCGTTTTTGTGGTTGTTATACCACATTTCGGCCACGTCGGTGAGGTAAAAGATGACGTTAGTCAATTTGTCCGCGTCATCCCACTTGTTGTTTGCGCTCACCAGTTCGTAGTTAGCGAACCAGTCTTCCACGTCGGTCTCATCAGCTCCGCTAAAGACCTTGGGCTCTCGCAAACGAACAACGCCGGGGTTGCTGGGGGATGGAGTGGAAGAGCCAGGTTGCGCGTTGTTGGTAGCCATGATGGGAGGTAGCGTTCGGTTGCGCAGCTCCAGGTTTAGGCAACGGCGAATGGCAGCACCCAGGTTCAGGCGACGGGGAATGTCAGCACCCTCCACCAATTGAAAAAGGGTTTATTGGCGACTGTTCCGACGGTGGTCCTACAATGAAACACGATCGGGAAAAAGCAACGGTCAAGCAGATGCCGGCGATGATCAGTACGAGCCGAGAGAGCGAAGGCCAGGACCCAGTACCCAAGAGGAGGCGCTGCTTGCTTGCCAACGATGCGTTTTCTTCTTCACAATAGATAGATAGATAGATAGATAGATAGATAGATAGATAGTTAGATAGATAGATAGATAGATAGATAGACAGACAGACAGACAGACAGACAGACAGACAGACAGACAGATAGATAGATAGATAGATAGATAGATAGATAGATAGATAGATAGATAGATAGATAGATAGATAGATATGCTCTAAGTCGCTGAAGTTTGCTAAGAAATGCTTCGCATTTTAAAAAATTCTGGAGAGGAGTATTTGAAAAGAACGGACCTCGAGTGCTCAGCAACCAAGTCCAAACTTTTATTCCACGATCCCACAAGTAGAGGCCGCAATGGGCCACGTGGCGAGGAAAGGCGATCATTAAAATACGCGTTCTGTTGCCATGCGGCACTCCCACACCCCGAGTAGACAGAATTCGAATTCTGAGTTTACACATACAGGCAAATGGCCATAATGGTGAGACTATGCGCCGACTCCGTCGTTCAGTAGACGACACGATCAGACCTTTGCGTCGTATCACGAATAAACGTAACAGTCTGCGCGAACACTGTGCGATCCGTCTCGTGCAGGCCTACGCGATAAGCCGAATAACATACGTTGCCCCTTACCTGAAGTGGATAGGCTCAGAAAAAAACAAAATCAACTGCATGATACTGGAAAGGCTTTTAGCAGAGATATTGGACTTACGGTCAACGCGAGCACCGAAAGATTTCTAGAGATAGGACTTCACAACTCACAAGACGAGTTAATTGTGGCCCATGACGTAGCGCAATACGAACGCTCAACAAGCTCAAATACGGCTCAACACATCCTTGAGTCGCTGGGCATCAAATATCACGCTCAGCAAGGAGAAAAGGTGGAGGTCCCTGCCTCGGTCGGCGACCGCTTGATCGTTCCGCCGATTCCTAGGAATATGCACCCGACGCACCACATCAGGACGGCGTAGCGAGCGTGCTAGACAACCTCAAAAGAAGCTTGGTAACAGTACGGACGTGGTATACGTAGACGCCGCGAGGTATGGAGAAGTGAGAAGAGCCCAAGCAGCTGTGCTCGTTGACCATCAGCGCAAATGCCTTGCGAGTGCCACGGTGACGACGGGCCATGGAGGCGGCCGAAGAAGCCGCGATAGCCATTGCACTCGCCGCAGCGCCCCATGCAGATATTGTGATAAGTGACTCGCAGGCGGCAGTCTGCAGTTTCGCACGCAGCCGTTTCTCGCGGGAAGCGGCGCGCATCCTTCAAATGTGTGGAGAAGGCGACTTGGCGTCGTGCTCACAACCCCAAATTCCAACGGTTTTCCACCTATGGACCCCGGCACACACCAGCATTCCGCTCGCGGGCACGAGGCAGCCCACGCCGCGGCTCGAGGTCTCACTCGCCGAGCCGCGGCCCGCTACGTGGCCGTCCCTCTGACTCCGAGAGCGGGGCGATGCATCTGCTGGATCAAGACACTATGATAGGCACGCAGCAACAAGATTCAGAATGGTCATGACGTGATCGTCTTACAACGTTCCGTGACATCACCCAACACTATAGGCTCGAAAGGCGTATGTTCCCGCCACCGCACGAAAAATTAAACAGGCGCGATGCCGTAAGGTTTCGCTTACTTCAAACCCATTTCCTACCCCTAGCCCAGTCGTTCTATGCCACCTCTAACCGAATCTATACCCCACCGATATATATATGTAAAGCGTGCGGACACAGAGCAACGCTGAGCCACATGCTCTGGGAATGTGCCGGCGACGACAGTCGTGAAAACGCCACGAATCGCGATGCGCCTATAGCGGCCGTCAATACCAAATCACAGGGAGCCTCGAGCTCACTCGTTCCTGCCACCACCCGGGCTGCGGGAGCCGCGGGGGACCTTCTTCGTCGGCGTCGCCGCCGCTAGGAGCTGAACGACCAACTCTGGGCCATGCGGCAGGCCAAGGATGCCGCCGAGTCCAGGGACTACGAACAGCCACCTAAAGCCACCGAGACCAAATTGCCGGCCCATTGTATTCAATAAGTCTTTTCACTCTCTCTGGAGGGGAAGCTTTCGCTATGTCTTGGCAGCAGATGTGAAGCCAGCATTCAGCATGAAGTCCAACTCAAAACACGAATTTTTCACGTGATACAGAAAACCGAGATAAAGTGCTTTGGTTTTGTTAACGTGAATGGTAGCCTAAACATTGAATAATAGGTAGCTGCTTTTGACAAAACTATTAGGTATGTATAATCACACTCTTCTTGCTCTCTACTAATGTTTTCCAAGATTTCGAGGCTCCTAATGAAACCAGTAACACTAGGACACATACTGAGAGGTATGTATCTGAGCTAAGCACCGCTACAGTTGTATAGCGTGGGTGCTTGACACTGTCGTCTGCGTCACAAAGCTCGGGGTGGCTTTAAGCTCTCCCATAGTAGAGTACCCTGTGCTCTAAATCGTTACTCCCCTTTTTATACCCCCTCCCCCTGGACCTAAACAGGGGACAGCTTATGCTCTCCCATAGTAGGATTCCAAGTACTCTAAATCGTCAACAATTTTTTCCAAAGACACCTAATCGCAGCGCCACACCTTCCCCTGGCGGATCAGGGCTGGAGAATTACGGGAAAGCGGAGCGCCGGGCGGACAGAGTAAATGACGCTTTCCCGCTTTCGCCCGATTTAATCGCGTGCCGTGAGCGGTTTTGATTGGCGTTAAGGTGCATGCTGCTCCCATGAAGAAACGGTTACTTCCGAGTGCTCCGATTTTCATGCTCGTCAACTATAGCTGTAGTGCTCGCCACATATAGCCAGAATCATCACAGAACACGACGAAGAAGAAGAAAAGTGGCCGACAAACCTGCTCTGCTCGTTGGTGTCATAAGACGCGAAAGACATCCGACGTTTTGTTTCATTGCTCAGTGCTACCCCAGGACTTGAACTTTTGTGATGCTGCAGCTAAGTTTGACCTTTGTCAAGAATTTCAGTTCTCATTCATTGTGATTACGGAGCTGGGGTTTTACCGTTGTAGCATACCACGTAATATGCGAAGTTATAAAGGCGACACCGTTAGAGGCCTCATTAAGGAATCACAGGGTACCTTGTACATTCACCTAAGACGACATGAACGTGCACACCATCTCGTTTTTATTGTCAGTCGATGTGCAGAGTCTACCCCGCCAGTCCATGAGTGCCAGCAGGTTGATACTATGAATGCGAACCCGTCTTGCATCGTGGCTGGGGGAAAGCACTGCTGTTGCTTGGGCGTGGGCAAGTGCTGGCGTGCCTTGAGTAGGGTAAGTGTCCCTGTTGCACCCCCTGCGGAGGCCCACGCCCACCACCATCCACACCACCCTTCGAAAAATTGCTGCACAAAATGAGGTTTCAAATTGCCTTCATAATTCCGATTCCGAACTTTTTCTGAATTCCTCCCGCTTCTCAATTTATCGCTGCGACCGTACTGAAAGACGTGGAGGGGGTGTTTTGTTGGCAATATCAAAGGACATTCCTTCTTCGCCTGTACACGTGCGCAGCAATCTAGAAATAATATTTAGCTCACTTACAGTAGATTGATTGATATGTGGAGTTTAACGTCCCTAAACCACTATATGATTATGAGAGACGCCGTAGTGGAGGGCTCCGGAAATTTAGACCACCTGGGGTTCTTTAACGTGCACCCAAATCTGAGCACACGGGCCTACAACATTTCCGCCTCCATCGGAAATGCAGCCGCCGCAGCCGGGATTCGAACCCGCGCCCTGCGGGTCAGCAGCCGAGTACCATAGCCACTAGACCACCGCGGCGGGGCTCACTTACAGTAGGCCACCAAAAGTACATTGTTGGTGTATGTTATCGCCCTCCTTCCTTATCACCGACTTTCATTAATGAATTACACGATGTTCTTAACATCATTCATACCCGTTTCCCTTCGTGTCCTTTGTTTCTTTTTGGCGATTTTAATCTCCCAAACATAAAGTGGCATGCCGCCCCACCATTTTTGTCACCATCTTCAAGCGAAGCTAGCGAATTCCTGCAACTATTATCGACTTTTTCGCTTACACAATTAGTTACACTACCCACGCGGGTAACATCTCACGCCGCCAACGCCCTTGATTTAATTTTACAAATACACCTGACCTTGCATCCAACATTACCTGCTTACTGGATATAAGTGACCATTCATTACTCACATTCTGTATCAATGCGCCATCCCACACATGTAGCAAGAAAAGAAAAATAATAAGGAACTACAGGAAAGCAAATTTTGAGGCCATAAATGATGAACTTGCGGTATTCCTTGATGTTTTTTTGAAGGATTATAATGAGCGAACTGTTCAAGCTAACTGGAATATGTTTTCTTCCGAAGTTCGCCGACTAACCTGATAAGTACATCCCCACGAAATTCATTACGACTCATGCACAATGCCCATGGTACAACCCAAGCATCAAACGCCTATCAAACAAAAAGAAACGTCTATATCGTGCTGCTAAACTTTCTCAGACTAATGCAAAATGAGCTTCCTACAATGAAGCTTCTGATAGCTATGTGACAGCTCTAAAAATGCTAAAGAAAATTTCGTGTCGAATGTATTACCTTCCATGCTAAAATCAAATGTGAAACAATTTTGGCGCACTATTAACCCGACGTCTAATGATTCCATCTCTCTCCTAGATATGTATGGTGATTATATTTCTGAAAGCGAAGTGTGCTGGTGTCCTTAATGAAACATTTGTAAACAATTTTTCGCATAAATCCAACAGCTCTTTGCCACACCTACCTTACTGCAATTACGTCCAAATGCCACCAGTGAACATGGACGCTCCTGGTATTGCCGCCCTTATAAGCAAATTGAAGTTTCATTCTTTACCTGGTTATGACAGCGTTGACGCTATATTTTTGAAAAATACATCTGCAACTAGCTCAATCATCTTGGCAAAAGTTTTTCAGCAATCACTCGATCAATCTACGCTACCTCTTCAATGGAAAATCGGGAAAGTGGTTCCTATATAAATCCGGAAATAAATGTTCTCCTACTAACTATCGCCCCATTTCCCTTAAGAGCACCTGCTGCAAGCTTCTAGAACATGTATTATTCACAAATCTTGTAAATTTCCTCCAATCAAACTCCTTTTTCACTCCTGCGCAACACGGGTTTCGTAAAACATACTCCTGTGAAACACAGCTCATAACCTTCACTGAAAAACTGCACACTATCCTGGACAGTTCGTCTCAAGCAGACTGCATTTATTTAGATTTTTCTAAAGCATTCGATAAGGTCTGTCATCAACTTCAACTTCACAAACTAAGTAACCTCAACCTTGATAGAAACGTGCTACAATGAATCGAATCATTCCTTACCCGCCGCACCCAATTTGTTCATGCTAATGGCTTTAACTCTTCTTCAAGCGAAGTGCGCTCTGGGGTCCCACAAGGATCCGTCCTGGGGCCGCTTCTAATTCTTATCTATATAATGACCTCCCTTTAAAATTGTGCTCTAATATTCATTTGTTTGCAGACGACTGTGTGATATTTCGTAAGATTAATAATAGTGACGACATTAAAATCCTTCAGTCTGATCTAACCGCTGTTTCTAACTGGTGTCAAACTTGGCTGATGGAATTAAACATTAACAAATGTAAGGTTATGCATGTATCCCGCAACCCCAAGCATCAGTCAACTTATTACCTAAACAACATAGCTTTAGAACTAGTTACATCATATAAGTACCTTGGAGTGCACATTACAACTAATCTCAGCTGGTCAACACATATTGAACATATCATCAACAACGCTAATAGCATGTTAGGGTATTTACGCCGCAATTTTTCTAGAGCCCCATCGTCACTAAAATTATCGCTTTACAAATCCTTAATACGCCCCAAGTTAGAGTACGCAGCATCAGTATGGGATCCAAGCCAAGAAAATCTAATCGCTTCTCTCGAGCTTGTTCAAAATAATTCCGCTCGCTTTATCCTGTCAAACTATAACCGTACTGCCAGCATATCTTCAATGAAAAGCAGCCTTTCCCTTCCCTCTTTATCATCACGCAGGAAACTTTTTCGGTTAACCATGCTACATAAAATATATTATCATTCCTTCCTGCGCAACGAACTCTTACCCCAACCACTATACATTTCCCATCGCATTGACCACCGTCACAAGGTTGGCATTAACTATTATCATACAAAATCTGCCACTGAGTCATTTTTGCCCCGTTCGTCCCGGGAATGGAACCACCTTCCCGCTGAAATTGCGGGTATCACTGATAACCAACTGTTCCGTGCTGCCTTAGCCAATATTGTATATGCAGAAATATCTGATGTTTATTCTGTGTTTGTGTGACCACATTGTTGCGATAATACTAATTTGTTTTGTCCTTCCTTTTTCTTTTTATGTACACAACGTTTTTTTTTTGTAACCATGCTACCTCATGTTATGCCTTTGTTCTGTACCACTCCCCTCTGTAATGCCTCTGGCCCTGAGGGTATAATAAATAAAATAAATAAATAAATAAATAAATAAATAAATAATCAGACCAGCTTGAACAATCTCGATTATCGCGCGATGACGTGACCACGTGAAGCACACGACGTTTTAATGATGTCACGATTTTTGGCGGTGTCTGACGCCATATAGGTTGTGAACTCGTGATGATTTTGCGGATCATTCTACGTTGTTGAAGCGGGATGCAGACGGTCAAGTTTAACGTTTGATGAGGCACCTACAGTTCTCGCCATAAAAAACAAAAATTTTTCGTCAGTGGCTATGGCATCCCGTGGCGGTGGCGTCAACAAGAGCGACGCGAAAATTATCGCGTCACCATAGGACGCCATCGTGACATCACAGATGTGTACGGCCACACATCTTACACATTCTGTAATGTTCTTGACCTTACACATAATGTGTAAAGTCATGATGATGATCTAATGATCACGCTTTTCACCGCCTGTGTAATCGGCCCACCAATCACGGAGACCGAGAAAAACCAGGTGAGGTACTAAATGTTTGGAATGCCTCCACTCATAAAAGCAGTGCAAGACCACTTTAGGTGCAGAAAACCTTCGGATGGGCAGGAGATGAACCAATAAACCAACTGAATAAAAAAAAAGACGGCTTTCACCTCTAAGTCGCCTTGGGTAAATTCATAAAAAACACCAAGTTTTTTTGAAGTCTTACTTTGTGTTTATTTTGCTGTTTACTGCTTGGCTATATTGAATTGTATTTTCTTGTTATTCACCATAAAACCAGAGGTCTCACCTATTGTGACTTCGCGCACCCTGTTTTTTTGTGTGTGTGGGGGGGGGGGGGGTGAGGAAGAGGGGTTTTCTGTGTCCAGGCAAGGAGTGCTAGTTCTAGTTTCATTTTTACGTATACAAAAAGCGATACTCGCAGCCAGGTAACGTTGCCAACTGGTGTAAGCGGTGCGGTAGTATTCTATACATTTCTCACACTGAATTAGGCCTCCACTATTGCTTTCAATGTCACAGTCTCACCATTAGCATCGTTAAACGGCATTACTTATCAACGTTTTCTGGCTTAAACATACTGTGCCCGGGCACTGAGTGCTTATTACCACCATGCGAATGCTCTGTTCTGCGGACTTTTTGCTTTTGAATACGCCCGAGGCGAGTCCTTCAGATTGTCTGTTCGTGGCAATTTGGCAAATGTGACAGGAACGACTGTATGTTTTCTGCGGCTTGGAGAGCCATCTGCATCGAAACGACAATATACTAAATCAGTATAATCATAAACTAAACTGCAATGCAACAAGGGATCACGGGAGCTCAAGCAGTAAAATAAAATATTGTGTAAATTGTGCACACTAACGCCCATTCTGTTTTATATTTCTTCACACTGTTACCCTTCGCGCCATCAGGTCGTAAATTTTTAAGTTATTAACGGAAATGACACAGACCCAGCATGTTTTACGCTGTTTCACAAAAAATACTGCCAAGTCGAATGCGCAGAATATTCTCGCTTTATGAAGTACGACACTGCGCTGTAACTATGTAACCTCCGCACACGACAGTACTCACTTGATGTTCGCTCTATGGGCGTGTTGGCAGCTGGTTTTTACTATACTCTCGGTGTCCTAAAGCAAAGTTTCTCAGGCACAACATTTGAAACAGGCAATTAGAATTCTAACCCACCAGCATAGTGGAGCTCGAACCCATTTTCAGGGGTAGGATATATATTGACATTGATTATCATGCGCGAAGTGCCACGGTCTTGCACCGCGTATCATGCGGAAGCGTATCACGAGTGATAGTGCTTATCATAAAGTACAATAGTAAAGCTGTACGAAATGGAGCAAAAGCTTCCGCTACATGGAAATATGACGAACGAAGTGAACGGGCTCGCCGTGAAAGCCGAGTAACGTTTCCAATTTAGTGGGCTCTTTCGCGGTATACGTTAGCATGTTCCCGGGTCCCTAATAAGTTTGCTGACTTTAAGTTGCTCTGCGTTGTGCCTCTTCTTATGAGTGCAGATTGAAGCACGGTTATCACGCGCGATATTCCCGCACGGATGTGTTCGTATGTCCGCGCGCTGAGGGGAAACGAGGTGAGCCAATGCTTCCGCGGCGCATGCCTTTGGTCTTTCACAATAAAGTTTTCCCAAACCAAACGAAACGCTTCCGCGAGCAGACAACACTCCGCCGGTGCTCCGGCTTCCCATAATGCTTTGCGGCCAGCTTAGATGGCGCGCGCCAATTTCTGGAAAGGTCCATTGAGAAGATGGAGGCGATCTGGCTCCCAGGCGCCTCAGAAGTTTTTAAATGCGAAGCATTTCTTAGCGATCTATCTATCTATCTATCTATCTATCTATCTATCTATCTATCTATCTATCTATCTATCTATCTATCTATCTATCTATCTATCTATCTATCTATCTATCTATCTATCTATCTATCTATCTATCTATCTATCTATCTATCTATCTATCTATCTATCTATCTATCTATCTATCTATCTATCCGCCTACGACTTTTAGCTCTCCTGGCAGTTTCAATAATGGTATCGATACCAAACTTGGCATAGCATATTATGAGTGTATGAGTCACATATTTTATTAGTCATTACATGAAAATCATGACATGAATGTCATGATTTACATTTCAAAGTCCTGCAGCTCTTGCGGATGTTTCGTTCACATGGCATGTTGCAAAACTGGTATGGTAAGACATGATTGCATGGGGAACACAAGCGACAGACCCTAACATTAAAATGATGACATGCGTGTCATGTAACAACATGACTACATGCCAAGCTCATGATGCACTCGCGGCCATTTATTCAGCGTCACATATACAAAATTTGGTATTACGGTACGTGAATGGATGAAAAAGGTACGTGACTGGTGCAGACATGATAATCATGAGATGGGTCTTATGTTACAACATGACTACATGCTATCCTCACAATGCGCTCGTGGCCGTTTCGCTAGCTTCACATCTACCAAACTCGGTATTACGTGACGCGAACGTACGACATAGGTCAATGAGACACCCAAACATAATAAACAAAACATGCGTGTCATGTAGCAACATGACTACATGCCACATTGATGATTATTGATGATGCCGACGGACACTGGTCGCGCCTCGCGTCAGGCTATATAGTGCTCACGTTTTGCTAACGTAGCGTCACTGTGCCCAGCGTGCGCGCACGTCAGCGCTACATGGGAGTATATTAGGCCCTTCATGATGCGCTCGCAGCCTTTGTACTAGGTGCACATATACCAAATTTGGTGTTACGTGACGTTAATGGATGACGAAATATATGACTGGTGCAAACATGATAATCCTGACACGTGTCATGTAACATAATGTCAACATACCACACTCATAGCGTGCTTGCGACCGTTTCGCTAGCTCAACATATACTAAATTTGGCATCACGTGACGTGAATAGACGACGAATGTAAAAGACGCATCCAAACATGATAATCATGACACGGAAGTCTTGTACGGCATAATTTACCTCCACCTCTTAAGGGTGCGATGATTTGAAAGTGTCATATCAACCTTCCTCATTTGTGCTTCACATATCATCGATTCCCACTGTACGTCGGATCTGCCAATTTTTCTAGGGGCGAAGGTCTTAATAGCGGCACCCGTTCGTCGCTCATACCCGTTGTAGTATGTAACAAGTATAACATTTTGACCTCCAAAGTGGTGCCGGTGAGATATTTCTTCTGTGCGTTGTTGAACAGTAAAACATAGTGATAAATGTACATGCTAATGGCTGCTAACAGGGAATGAGAGACAGGAGCATTCGGATTTTAGTTAAAATGCTCGCTGCGATCCCCATTAGCAGCCATTGGCATGTACGTTGAGCACTATCTGACAAGAAAGGGTTGCTACGTCATATTCGCTGGGTGTAACCGCCTTAGTTTTAGAAAGGTTCAGCGAGCGTTGAGCCGCAGTGCCATGAATACAATGAACTAGTATATACCATAAGTGAACTCTAGGTGGTTAAAGGTGGGAAGTAGATACGAAGCGCAAGCCGTAAAAAGTGAAAGCCAAATTGTCCTGTCTCTCATTTCCCAATAGGAGCCATTGGCATGTACATTGAGCACTATCTGACAGGAAAAGATTGCTACGTTTTACTCGCTGGGCATAACCTCTTTGGTTTCAGAAAGGGTTAGCGAGCGTTAGGCCGCAGTGCCATGAATGCAGTGAACTAGTATATACCATGAACTCAAGGTGGTTAAAGGTGGGAAGTAGACACGGAGCGCAAGCCGTAAGAAAGTGTGCGCGTGCCACCTCTCGTTTAGTCCTTGGAATGTCCGCTGGATAGTTATGCTTCTATATGGGGAATATATGATGAAAAGATGCGAGATAGTGGTATTCGGAGTGTTGAATAGATGGACGAACGGACACACAGACAGATGCATGGATGGACGCATGAACGGACGCAGGGGCGGATGCATGGACGAACACAGGGACGGACTCAAGAACAGACGCACGCATGGACGGGTGGATGGACGCATGGACGGTCACACAGACGGACGCATGGATGGACGGAAGCAAGAACGAATGGACGGACGAATGCTTCGCCCCACTCTCCATCATTCACTCCGGGTATATGCTGCCAATTTTTTTTTCATCACCGCGCAAGCGTTGCAGCTTGCGCAATTGATTGTCGCATGGTGCTCTTTCTCTCTGTGTTCATTTTCTAGAGCCACGCAATGTCCAGCTATTGCGCATAGCCAGTGCGAAGAGCATGCACTGTGGAAAGTACTGGGTGTCACAATTCATGTGTACGTACACACGTTTGCTGGATTGCTTATGACTTATGCACGGTATTTGCATGCGAAGTTCTCGAATGTGCATTTTTTCGTACTTATTCAATGCGTGGAGATCCGCTAGGTGGCGTAGGGCGGTGAGGACGCGCTCACATCGCTCTCCGCTTTATGAAACGCTTTCAGGCGGAAATTTCATTCAAGTCTAATTGAAGAGTGCGTCATCTTTTTCCTGAAGTTGCGAGGATTCGAAGGACACCAAAATCTGGGACCTGGACCAGCTTCACGAGAAACTGTCAACATTGGAAGACCGGACGTGCACGAACGCAGCTTACCGTATCATCGGCTTCGGTCAGCGGCGCCGGGACGCTAAACCGTGTGGAGTGCGGTGACTGGTGTGTGTGCGTCGACTGGCTCACAATCATTCGACCGACTTTCTCCGACATTTCCTTACCGAGTTAGAAGTCAATGGTGAGTGCCATTTAACCTCCCTTTCGAACTATACGCCTTGCGCAAACGAAAACAGAGGTCGGCCCCACCCCCCGTTTCTACTGAGCATGCATACATAAGGACGCCTAGAAATTCTTCGTCTACATGGACGTCGACGAAGACCCTCCCGGCGCATCTCTGGTGTCGGAGAATCAACCGAACGACGCGAGTAGCGTCTCGTCAAATGAGGAACCAAGCAACGACGCGCGAGCGCCCAGCGCTGCGTCTCTCGATAACAAGAACGATGACGACGAGGGTCTAGCTCTTACTTGGACGGGGGACGGCTGGCACACCGTCCTTTCACGTAGAAGAAAAAAGAACCATAAACAAAGCCAGAAAGAACCCGAGAAGGGACTAGAGAATAAAAACGAAAGCTCAGCAGGCCATCCGCCTGTCGACGCAGCACGGGGCAGCCAAGTCAAGCGGGATTTCCAGCGCAGAAAACGCCGAGGACCAACGCCCCTTCCAAAGGAAGACATAAAGGTTATCCTGAGACCACACAAGGGCCTCACAGTGAAAAATCTATTTGGATCGGAGCTCTCTATGGCAGTGATAGAGGCCTGCCAGAACAGCTTTGGAGGAGAAAGTTTTTTGCTGCGGGTTCACCCCGGATCGAACATCATAATATTGTCCACGCCACACGAACAAGCGGTGGGCAGGCTGAGAGAGATCAACCAGTTGAAAATCAGAGGACAGATTCACCCCTTCAACGCATACGTGGCCGTCCCAGAAGACCCTGCGAGGCATCGTTCACGGACTACCGCCCCGAACCACTCAGGCCGACCTGATGGCTAACCTACGAATACGGACACAAGGGGTGAAGATAGAGAGAGCCAGGATGCTGGGCTCTTCGAAGTTAGCAATAATAACTTTTGCGGGTGACGTGCTCCTCAGGTGCGTCTATTCTATGGGTGCAGAGGCGATCTGTTATCCATACAAGCCTACCGTACAGGTTTGCAAGATTTGTCGATCAACTGGACACCGAACCGATGTGTGCTCGTCTCCGAACGCCAACGTGTGCTCCAAGTGTGGGACGTGTGATCCTACTCAAGGACCCGAATGTGCCCTGAACGGCACCATATGCGGCGAAGAGCACGCTACAGGAGAAAAATCCTGCAGAAAGAAATTGAAAAATGTAGCTCCCCGAATATCTCGAGTGGAGACGCCTCGAAGACAAACAGAGTGTACCTACGCCGATAAAGATTTCCCGCAACTTCAGCAACACCAGCAGAAACCTCCTCATTGGTTCAGCTCAGACCGAGAGGAAGCGACGCTCCAGAGTCGGCAGACATCTAGATTCAGCTCCAGATCACGATCAAGATCGAGATCAACATCAAAGACCCCGCAATAGCGAAACATCAGCAAGCCTGCGGAGGCCCCTGGCAAGCCAAACTTGAAGAAAACACCGAGCACCAGCTGGGAAACAAGCTCCGCCCAACCAGGAAAGAAGAAGCAGCAGCAGCAAGCACTGGTCCTAATACGGAGGACGTACAAAACAACCAACCAAAGAAGGCGAGCTGGGCGAGTCCTGTGCCTCACAATGTTCCGGTAATAGATAGCACCCAGTATAGAAAAATTCTAGAGGAGAACAAAAGATTAACACAAGAAATTAAACAGCTTAGAAATAAAATGGCTGCGGAGCGGAAAGAATATAAAATGACAATCTCGTCAATGGAAGGCAAATTAGAAAATGCAATTAAGCAAATACAAAACTCAGGGTTGGTAGGCAACCCCACCGAGGCGCGAGAGCGTCTAGTCAACATGAAAGATAGCGCAGAAACGAGCGAGGAAACGATAGCCGAAGACTCGTTCGCTACTCAATCACAAAGCAGTGAACTAGTAAAGCAAGTACAGACGCAGGTTCAAGCAAACAGGGAAAGCACATCTACTTTCCATAAACTTCTAGCTGATTTCATGGCGGAATTGAACACGTTTGTCGTAGAAGAAGTGAAAATTCAGAGGCAGTATTTTAACGAGGCTGTGGGAGACATGCAGAGGGCACTAAACAAACGCTCCCTGTCCGCCCCAGTTATTGACAAACCATCCAAGGCGGGCCGCGACAGCATGGATACGACCAAGCAGCATGGCCAAAAAATATCATAAAATAGTGTAGAACATTTAGAGATTTCGCAGTGGAACTGTCGCACTTTTCACAAGCGCGCCGCAGCACTCCAAAATTACATGAACTCGGTACCAATTCAGCAAGACGTAATATGCCTGCAGGAGGTTGGGCCCAAGATGGTCAAACTGCAGGGATATTATTGTTTACAAGATCCAAATTATCCCCACGTAGCCTTGCTGGTTAGAAAAAGTATTGCAGCAAAGGTTGAGCACATAGAAAGTTTGCGGATAAATCATCAAATAATCACCCTCCTTCCTCTGAAGAGACGCAAAGTGAAAACAGTAATATTAAATATATACAGCCCTCCGAAAGATAAACACAAGGACTTTGGTGCACTGCTTAAAGATGTCGTCGGCACTGCAGGGGTGAGAGATCGACTTGTGGTATTGGGCGGCTTTAACACACCCTGCACCACCTGGGGCTATGCGAGAGATTCCCCTAAGGAAACGCTTCTCGAACACGCCATATCCAAACTAGGATTGAGCTTAATTAGTCTACCCTGAACACCTACGAGGCTGGGTAACAGCGTAAGTCGAGACACGTTCCTAGATCTGACATTCACACGTAATATTAACGACACTAACTGGACAAACCTAGAAGAGAATCTCGGAAGCGATCACTACATAATCAGCATTTCCCTGTCAACTCCAAAACTACGTAGGATTATAGGAGAAGTGGTGATCACTGACTTGGAAAGGTACAGACGACGCGATCCCCCACCCGACTCTGTATCAGAGTCGCTTGGGCAATGGTTAGAGTACATAATCTCAGTTCACAAACAAACATCTAAACGTATCGCAAAAACAGCAGAGACTCCTGCAGTCGACAGGCACCTGCTCCACCTGTGGGAGAGCAGGCGCCGTATGCAGAAAAGGTGGAAAAACCAGCGACTCAACCGGGACCTTCTCCGCAGAATCACTGCTTTAGGAAAGGAGGCAAATCAATACGCTAACAAAATTGCAACTGAGGGATGGATCCAGTTCTGCAGTTCTCTACACGACACTCTGAGCACTGCGAAAACTTGGGCCATCCTAAGGAACATGCTTGACCCAGAAAAATCAAAATCGGCCACAAACAGTACACTACAACGAATAATGCATGATTTTTCGGTCACAGAGGAGGAGTTAATGCAAGCACTTAAGGACAGATTCATAGGAGAGAATACCGATAGTTGCAGTATTGAAATGCAGTACACTGGTGCGAAAAACGAGAGACTCGACGCCCCAATCACCAAGGAAGAGGTCTTTGCGGCTACCCAAGCAGCCAAGAGAAATTCTGCCCCTGGTTCAGATCAAATCACAAATGAAATGATGAGGAACCTCAGCGATAAGGTTATAGAGGCACTGACAAACCATTTTAATGACAATTATTGGCTGAAACGGAAGATACCCGAGGAATGGAAAGTAGCCAAAATAATTACGATACCGAAAACGGGAAGAAGCCATCCCTGCAGGCACTCAGGCCCATATCTTTGACGTCATGCATGGGAAAGCTTTTCGAAAGGGTTGCTCATAATCGGCTCCAAAACATTATACAGGACAGCGGCCTTTTTCCAGCCACTATGCTGGGTTTCCGCAATGGCCTCTCCACTCAAGACGCATTTCTCATATTACAAGAGGAAGTTTTAAGCTATATACCTACAGCAGAATAAAATATAATACTAGCCCTTTATTTCAAAGGAGCATTCGACAATATCTCGCATAAGGTCATCCTAACAGAATTAAACAACATCGGATGTGGAACAAACACCTACAAATTCATCAAGGCATTCCTCACAGAAAGGCGGGCTTTGATAAGCGTAGCACAAGTCACGTCAGACGCTTTTGAGATGCCAAACAAAGCTACCCCTCAAGAAGCCATCCTCTCTCCCCTGCTCTTTAATATCGCCATGTTAGGACTCACGCGAGCTCTGAATAAAGTTCCGCAGTTAGGATACACTCTCTATGCGGATGATATCACCCTATGGGCAACGTGTGGATCTCTGGCTAACAAAGAGCAGACACTTCAAGAGGCTGCAACAGCAGTTGAAAAGTTTGCGAAGGAAAGCGGGCTAAGCTGTGCCCTAGAAAAATCTGAAATTATCAGGGTGCATGAAAATAGATACAAAAGTAACGGAAGCATCGACATACTTATTGAAGGTATCAAAGAACGTGAGGTGACCGTCGCACGTATTCTGGGTTACTGGGTTCAAAGTAATGGACGAGCGAACCATACAATAAACATATTGAAGTCATCCACGAAACAAGTTGCACGAGTGATCCATAGAATAACATACTACAAACAGGGAATGAAGGAAGGAGACACAATTAGATTAGTACAGGCACTTGTACTGTGTAAAGTTACGTATAGCCTACCTTTCCACGTGTTAAACAAATCGGAAGAAGAAACCATCGAGTCTATAATTAGGGGTGCCTACAAAGTGGCCATAGGGCTACCGGTAAGCACACCAACCCAAAAGCTTTTGGACCTTGGTATATATAATACATACCCTGAGCTAAAGACAGCGGTACTGACTGCGCAGAGAAATCGTCTAAGTCAAACGAAAGCGGGGAGAGAGATACTTGCTAGGGTGTGCTTTCCGCCATACCCCCAGAACCTGGACGAGGTTTTTGTAGAAATCCCGGATCCCATCCGCAGCAAGATCTCGATGTCACCGCTGCCCAAGAACGTGGGCGTAAAAACACAGAGAAAGCGCAGGGAGGAGAGAGTGCAATATGGCTCCGAAAAACATTAAAAAACAAATCAAATGTTTTGTATGTGGACACTTCGAGGTACAATTTTAAACGGCCTGTTGCATCAGTACTTAGCAACGACAACCACATGGTGACACGTGCATCGCTGTGCACGTCCTCGATCGCCAAGGCGCAATGCTTTGCCATTGCCCTTGCAATCGAAGCGCAGGAACAAAGAGATGAACCGTAGACAACTATCATTTCCCACTCGCAGGAAGCAAGCCGTTTCTTTTTAAGAGGCCGTCTTCGATAAATATAAGCAAATTCTTAGGCAGGAGATCGACGAACAAATACTGGCTGATCTGGTGTCCAGGACACGCAGGCCTGGAGGGGAACGAAAGTGCCGACGCTTGTGCTCGAGGGCTGACGAACCGAGCAGAGCTTCGACAGCACATTCAATCCTTTGAAACACTCCCAGAGGAAGCTATCGAGGAGGATGATGACCCATCCAGAATGGCCCCTCGCGAAATTCTTGCCAACCAGCCAGGCATGCGACAAAAATACAGCACCCCCCACAAATTATTAGAAGGGGAGGATGCGATTGACCTCCGCCGAATTGAAACGAGAGTCTTTGCCAATCTTCAAAGATAACACAAATTTTTTTCAACGCTGTATGGGCATTCCCTGCCCACACACCATTAGGTAACGCGGAGGCCGGTCCAAATGAAGTGGCGCACAACGTGGATCGAGGTCTTACGTTCCGAGTCATGCCAGATGAAGCGGCCACCCGAACGGACCTTTCTGCGCCGGTGTGGGAATGGGACAATCGGCTCACTAAATTTAATGACATAATTCAATACTATCGACTGCAAAGGCGGGAGTACCCTTCGCCTCACTCCAAGCTAAATCTGGCCCAGTCCGTTCAGTAGCGGCGGCTACAAACACGCACATACACGAACCCTGTCATCATGCACCGCGTATATCCCGACGTCTATAGTTCTAATCTATGCCAGTACTGTACCACCAGAGCCATTCTTGATCATATCCTAGGGGAATGTCCAGCATTAGTCAGAAATTCTGGGGTCGCGGCCTCCAATGAAGACCTTGGGGCGCGTTGGCGGACTGCGCTTCTCGGTTCGGGCCTGGACAAACAACTTTGGGCGATCCAGCAGGCCAAGGAAGCTGCCGGGAGACACAGTCTCTCCGTTGGCCCCTAGGTGGGAGCCCATCCCAGCAATCTGCCGGAAATTAATAAAGTCTATATATCTACATCTGTATGGGCATGCGTGTCCGTGGTGTGGCGGCTCGCCATTGCTCTACCCCATTTCGTGGGGATGCTTAAAACGACCACCGAGTTTAGATACCTTTTTAGGTCAGTACAAGCTTTGCAATACTTTCTAGCAATGGGAGGCACAGCTCACCAGCTCTGACCCAGAGGTGCAGCTTGCACTTCTGCGTCACGTAAGGCAGGTGGCGGCAGCCAGTGGAGCCCTGGACTTGGGGGCCCCACCCATCAAGCTCATGACCCCTGTCCCGCACCTTTGCAAATAAATTTTTTCCTTCCTTCCTTCCTTCCTTCCTTATTCAATGCGTGAATTCAGAACGCACGTGAACTTTTGTTTTTAGCGTTTGATACGCGTACAAAACATGAACTGAAGGCATCGCAACGCGTTGTCTGAGGGTGTGTCGTTCATACGCAAAGGCAATACACTTTCGTTGTTATCGAATTACATGTTGTGCGCACTGCAATAACCAACTTCACGAGCACAGTTGCGCATACAAAACAGCAGTGTCCTCTTTTCGGCGTAAAGTTGATAGATTGATTTGTGGGGTTTAACGTCCCAAAACCACCATATGATTATGAGACACGCCGTAGTGGAGGGCTCCGGAAATTTCAACCACCTGGGGTTCTTTAACGTGCGCCCAAATATGAGCACACGGGCCTACAACATTTCCGCCTTCATCGGAAATGCAGCCGCCGCAGCCGGGAATCGAACCCGCGACCTGCGGGTCAGCAGCCGAGTACCTTAGCCACTAGACCACCGCGGCGGGGCTTCGGCATAAAGTTACGTAAACAGGTTGGCGGTGCGCCGATTATCTACTAAACAAGCTCTTAAAATCGCGCGGTACTAGGCCCACTTCATAAACGAACAAAAAACCGCTGATCGGGGAATAGATCGAGAAATCCAGCTGCGAGAAAGAAAAATATAAGACTGACGCCCAGCAGAACGCTAAGTCGCTGCCAGGTAGGTTCGAATATCATGATGCAAGGACTGAATGTTTTCAATCATGGCGCACACCAGTACCTTTTGTACTGTTACATGAAAACGCCCCTCGCAGAATCAAGCACACATCGCTCGAGCCTGCCGCCCATGAACAGCGCGGTAAGCGCGTGCCTGAAGCATTTTACTGCATCGAAAACCACACAACAGGCGCTAAATTTACGCCGGACTAGAACAGAAACTTGGGCTAGTTGACGATTCATCGTTAAGTAGAAAAAATAACGCTTCAAACGGATGAGAACAAGCGAATCAGCGCCAATGTCTTGTCTTCGCTTGTACTCGCCATATTTTGCTATTTTTATACTTAAAGAAAGGCTATTTTTACACTTGATGATTTACGCTAGGACTACCAATCTACGCAGAAGCGAACCACGCAGCGTGGAGTGCTGTTTTGTTTGCCACGTACCGGTTCGTTTAGCACATATATTTGACGTGACTTCTCTCACACGTTCCTTAATGCATTGGGATAAAATGAGGTCTTTCCTGAGGTTCCATCCTCCTTTGTAAGTCGCGGCACGCTAGACTGACTTTGGGCAGCTGTTCGTTTTCCTGAACGCACTGCACTGGCGTTTCGCTGAAACTCTTGCACCGAAGTTGACCTTGGCTGAGCTTGAAGGTCAGATTCCGAAATGAGGCGTATGCTGGGTTTATACCGGAAGGGTTAAAGCTATCACTCTAACGACTATGTTTCCATAAGCGGTGCTCCCTCGGACAACTCGACTAAACTCGGGAGAGTGAAAAGGGCTGACCAGTGCGCCAATTCAGTCTTAACGAATCCGAGTTGGTCGACTATAGCGAGCTGGTCTGCCGGCTTACATGGTTCAAAAGAGCGTGAGACTTACGTCCAAAATTTTCTTTTTCACTGCCTTCGCGACGATGAAGTTGAATTGAACGACGGCTGGAAAGCCGTACTCCAAGTTCAGCCTTACGATTTTGTCGGCGATGCTGAACTTTGAATCGGGTGACCTGTTGGACACGTCGAGCCCGACCAGCTTCAGGAACTTCTTCAGCGACGACACCTGCATCGCCAATGATGTCGGGGTGACCACTGGCTCCTCAGTAAGGCAAACGAGTTCCAATAATATGCGCAAGCTGGAGCAGTCCGTTGACAATATTATTTCACCTGACGATGGTTATGGTTTCTCATAAAAATTTGCATATCCCACGTACAGTGGTAATCGATGATACGTGAAGCACGAACGAGGAAGGTTGATAGGTCACTTTGAAATCAGCACAACGTTACGAGGCGGAGGCAAATTATGCCGTACATGACTTCCATATCAAGGTTATCATGTTTGGACGGGTCATTTACCTTCGTCATCTATTCACGCCACGTAGTATTAAATTTGGCATATGTGAAGCCAGCAATACGGCCGCAAGCGTATCATGAGTGTGGCATGTAGTCATGCTGTTACATGACACGCATGTTGTGATTGTCATGTTTAGAGGTGTCTTTTACTTATGACGTCCGTTCGAGTCACGTAGTATCGAATTTGGTACATGTGAAGCTAGCGAAACGGTCGCGAGCGCATCTTAAGCGTAGCACGTAGCAAAGATGTGTGTCATGTTGTTACATGACACGCATCTCATGATTATCATGTTTGAACAAGTCACAGACCTTGGTAATCCATTTAGATTGCGTAATACTCAACTTGGTGCATGTGAAGCTAGCGAAACGGCTGCGAGCGCATTAAGAGCGTGGCATGCACTCATGTCCTTACATGACACGCGTGTCATGATTATCATTTCTGCACCGGCTATATACCTTCGTCATCTATTGGCGTCACGTAAACCGAAATTCGGTTTATGCGAAGCTAAAAAATTGGCCACGAGCTCATCATGGGCGTGGCATGTAGTCATGTTATTGAATAGTACGCATCTCAAGATTGTCATGTTTGCACCAGTCACATACCTTCGTCGTCTGTAGCTGTCCTTTAATACCATATTTGTTATATGTGAATCTAGCGAAATGGCGGAGAGCGCATCATGAAGGACCCAATATACTACGACGTAACGTTGACATGCGCGCACGCTGAGTGCAGTGACGCTACGCTAGGAAAACGTGATGCCGGGCGCGACCCGGTGTCAACCGACACAAAATGTGACATGCTGCAATTCTAGCGGATGACGTTACTCAGACATCACTGCGTCTGCCTCTCCTCGCGACGGAGGGACGCCGGGTGCGCTCGAACGCGCATGCGTCAAAACAACGCAGCGCAGCGCGCGCCTGCGAGTTTAAGGCGGGCAGATAGGCGCCTGACGTTGCATCGCTGGCATAACGCGACGAAACGAACGCCGGCACGCACGCGCACTGGGTCACGTCGAATGGTATTGACGCCTTGAGTGTGGCATGTAGCATGTTAATTGTTACATGACAGGCATTTTGTGATTATCATGTTTGCACCAGTCACATAACTTTGTCATCCATTCACGTGACGCGATACCAAATTTGGCATATGTGAAGCTAGCGAAGCGGCCGCGAGCGTGTCACGAGTGTGCCATGTAGTCATGCGGTTACATGACACGCACCTGATGATTATCATATTTGCACCATTGATTGATATGTGGGGTTTAACGTCCCAAAACCACCATATGATTATGAGAGACGCCGTAGTGGAGGGCTCCAGAAATTTTGACCACCTGGGGTTCTTTAACGTGCACCCAAATTTGAGCACACGGTCCTACAACATTTCCGCCTCCATGGGAAATGCAGCCGCCGCAGCCGGGGTTCGAACCCGCGACCTGCGGGTGAGCAGCCGAGTACCTTAGCCACTAGACCACCGCGGTGGGGGTGTTTGCACCAGTCACATACCTTGGTCATCCATTCACGTCCCGTCATTCCAAATGAGGTATAAGTGAAGCTAGCGAAACGGCTGTGAGCGCATCATGAGCGTGACATGCAGTAATTATGTTACATTGATTGTATAATATCTGTTGTGTAACGTCCCAAAACCACCGTATGATTACGAAAGACGCCGCAGTGAAGGCCTCCGGAAATTTCGACCACCTGGGGTTCTTCAACGTGCGCTCAAATCAGTGCACACGAACCTACAACTATTCCGCCTCCATCGGAAATGCAGCTGCCGCAGCCGGAATTGGATCCCGCGACCTCATGCTGTTACGTGACATGCATGTCATAATTATCATGTTAAGGTCTGTCACTTGTGTTCGTCATGCAGTCATGTCATACCATACCAGTTTCGCAACATGTCATGTGAACGAAATGACCGCAAGAGCAGCAAGACCACGATATGTAAACCATGGAGTTCATGACATGCATATCACGATTTTCATGTTATGACTAGTAAATTATGCTCGTGATACTGTTATGGCATACCAATTTTTGTATCAATACCAATATCGAAACGTCCAGGAGACCTAAAAGTCGTAGGCAGCTAGATAGACAGATAGATACACTCAAAGTCGCCGAAGCTCGCTAAGAAATGCTTTTCACTAAACGTCTTCTGTAAAGCTAAGCAATAGACCTCTAGCTTTGCATTCAAATCACATTCTACTCTATAAAAATCTGCAGCACTCTACCTACTTGCTTTGTCATGTTAGTTCACTTATTCATGTTAGTATGCTGCCCTCACTGCATCCCATGCTGTTTCCTTCGTGGAGTACACAAGTTGGAAGAAACCACAGTCTATCTACAAACAGTAGTGAAAAAACGATTGATGAGGAAGGAACCTCCGATGCTCGCGTCACTGCAATAATGAACTGTATCACTCGATGGCTGGAGGAGCTTTTTAAACGTGTTGCGTCTAACCATGGCTTCTTATGATATAACTGTGGCCTGCCAATCCATATGTCAGCGTTCTTATTTGTAATACCTGCCCTTCCTTAGCATTGGATTTCACGTTTGCCTCACCTCACACATTAGAATCAGCCATCGATGCTGGGATTTGATTTGCTGATGACTATTGCATACATCTAACAGAAAAGCGCATCCACGGTGGCACTAAAGTCAGCAGGAAACGTTTATGTTGGCTGCCTCTCTTGCTCGGGCCTTGTTCCGCGGAGTCGGTGGCGTTTGCACTCACACTACGCATGCGCAACTCTCCTCAATTCCTCTCTCCGACAGCTGCGAGTTACTCTCTCCATTTCTCTCCTACCACCTGCTTGCGCTCGCTCTTCCTCTCTCTTCTCTAGGAATCCCTCCCAGCAGCATTAACACCCCCATTGCGCATGCGCGACCTCTCCCCCTTCTCTCATCTTTTTTGCTCATGATCGTCAGCAGGATTTCCTCTTGGAAATGCAAATCAGTCTTGCATCGCGGCTGGGTGGGGAGAGAGCACAGGTGTAACTTTGCAGAGGACAAGTGCTGCTGAGGCTTGAGGGTGATAGGTGCCCCCTTTGGACTCGGAGCCTGCATATTCAACGAGATGGAATGTACGACGAGACCGAATGTCCATTGGGTCACGTGACCAGCGATAGTGAATGTCCACCGAGACGAAATGCCCAACCGAGACGAAATGTCAACGAGACTGAATGTCCACTACTAAACATTTCGTCTATGTAGACATAGAGTCTCGCACGATATCCAGGCTGCAAGTGCCCATTTTGCACCCCCGCCCTGCTGACGCCCACGCTTACGCCCCCCTCTTTCGCTTCGCAACGCTGATGCATGGAACGTCTGCTAGCAAGTTTCTCCATTGAGAGAGAGCAACAACTTTATTGAAAGGCACAACGAGGTCATTCAATTCAGTTTGCCGACGGTGCGAAGAGTGGTGGCCAGTAGCATGCCATGACCACTTCGACCCAGTTGACCACTTCCACCTGAAAACCGTAGCCAGTCGACGATAGCAGTGAATCCCACGCCTCGAGAGAGGAAGCTCGCAGTAATGTCTTTGGTGGAGGGTTCCCCCCGCATATGTGATTTTGAGTACCTTCAAGCAACCACAATAGGGAGTTTTAGTGCTGCGTACCCAAGCGGCTTGCGTACGCAGGACGTTGGGGCGGCGGTATTGCGCATGCGCGAAACCCCAAACAGATGCGTCGCAAGATCGCTGGGGCGATGGGGCCATGCATCCACGTGATCCACCTTCACAAGAATTCACGGTATCCGCACTGCGGATACTCTAACCGTCGAGTTAAAATAAGCCAAAGTGCGAGCACTTATAGCGATTACACGGTTTCAGCCAGATTTCCAAAGCTAGAATGGCCTGGAACATAACAACTGAAAAACATGTTAGCCCCCGACTAGCTGAATAGGTGGCGCCATCTAGTGCGGCCATAGTGAAACAGACAACCACAACTTTGTTATTGCAGAAACATTGTGCATTGTACATCTGGTGCAAAAACTGCGCAGCGACAATACTACAAATGAGTAACCTTTTTATTCATTTTCACCTAAAAATATTACACGTAAGCTAACATGTTCATGACTGCGGTTGCACGAAGTGTCACAAGATGTCGACACTGTCGTTACAATAACTTTGTATTTCACTTTTTTGCGTATACCAGATTACTGCACACAATAAAAAAGTGTCCTGATCACTATGTATGTTTAATATAACATTTGAAATCATAAAAAGACCTAAATAATACTTACGCGACAAGACGCTAAGGCTCTGCGTGCGCGTGTGAACTTCATGCGGCTTGCGTTTGCGTGCGTGCCACCGTGGCGCCAACTAAAAGACATTCCTGTTGGGTATGGGCTGGGCACGCAACGCCGTGTGCTCCCAAGCCCGCAAGGCCCCAAGAGAATGCGTACCCTGCACTAAAACTCCCTAATGTCAGCAGTGGGGTACAATGTCATCTGGGTAAACTTTAGATAGCCGATGAGGGCTCGGAAAAGAATTTATTGGGTTTTGTCTCTGACACCCCTCTGCCACCAAAGTAGTACAAAGTTTTTCCGTGGAGTCCATACCAAAGCTAAGTATTCGTGGTACGGAGAATGTCTAAGATTAAAGTTCACGGAACATCAACAGCTACAGAGATCATAACGTCTGTCAAACATTTGAAACAACGCAATCACGCACCTCGGATCTAGAGGTGTTCCCCATGCTGACGCAGGCTCGGAAGAGACCAGCAGCCTTCTGGGTGGAATTCTGATGTGAGGGCGGCACGTTGATGGTGTAAAGCAAGGCCTCGGTCACATCACGCATGTATACGGTCATCTGAAAATGTGCAAATCATGTTGACAGCCATTCTTACAGCAGCATGACATCATTATCATCATCATCATCATCATCAGCCTGACTACACCCACTGCAGGGCAAAGGCCTCTCCCCTGTTTCGCCAATCAAACCAGCCATGTGCTTTCTGCTGCCACGTTATATCTGCAAACTTATTATCTCATCTGCCCACTCAATTTTCTGTCTCTCTTTCACACGTTTGCCTTAATTATCTTGGAATGCAGTCACGCCTAATGAGCAGTGCTTATCCTGCCTACGCGCCATATGCCAGGCCCACGACCATTTCTTGTTTTGTGGTGCGCAGTTAGATAAATGAGAGCACAAATGGGGCATACACAATTCTGGTAATCGCCACATTGATTTATACGCAGTCATAGCAATGTTATTATCAGAAAGTTCCATATAAAACGCGCCACCAATGATGATGGCGTGTCGTACTGAATGTCTCAGCGACCAAATAACAGAATTTAGGAACGGGGTACCAATAATGATGGCGTGTCATACGGAATGTCTCATCGGCCAAATAACAGCATCCTAGATTGCAGAACAGCTTCAGAGGTCTACAAGAAAAAAAAGCGATGGAGCATTTGCGGCAGAGTGATCAAATACCTTCCATGATTTACAAACTTCAGCTATGGTGACATGTTGCATGTCCACAAACAAAAATAACAGTGTCTGAATTATTCAAGTTTTCTAGATATTTTCACCTTATACCCTCTTTAAGAAGTGACAATGGCCGCTGGTGCAATGTTCAATAGCAGTGCTCAAAGAGGGGAGCTTAATTTCAATTCATGAAAAAAAAATGATGTCATTTCAATCGGTATATAATTATTCGTGTGGGAAAAGCAGTTCGCCACACCAGGAAAGCTTCTTTAAATTCTGTGCTGGATATATTCGCAACATTTGCTGTAATCGTGGCCACTATATTATATGTGGCTACGATTACAGCAAATATTATCTTGGCCACTATATGTATACCGTGGCCACTATACCGTACAGAAAGTGATGCGAAATATATTGACGCGACAACGCTAACGAGTTCGTTTAGCAGAATTTCCGGCGTTAATGTCGTTGATTGTGACCGAAAAATCATCTTAGCGTGAGCGAAAACTCTAGAATGAGACGAATAACATAAACAATACAAAATTTTGTATTGTTTAGCCACCTTTCTTCTGCCACCCCTCTTCATAGCCACCCCTTTTCTTGTGCGTACCGAGAAAATAACTTCCTCTGCTTGCAAATCAGTCAAAGTAACTCTCATGCTTTACAAACACACGCGTCCTGTATTCATGCGTCACAATACAATGTTAACTATTGGCGTAGTAATGCATGGTGCAAGCGTACATTGCTATCGGGAGTCAGAACATTGGATCATCATTATTGATTTGATAGTTGAAAGCCAGTCACCCACTGCAATATGTTCACACGCTACTGCACCCTTAAGGCCACGTAGTGGTTGCCTAGCAAGTTCGAAAACGTTTCGTTCACACAGTGCTTAAAGCATCCCCTCTTAGATGCGAAGCTTAAGGGTCCCCCAAATTTTCAAGCGGGGCTATTGTTCGCTTTAGTACGCGGTCATCGTAGCGTGGCAAAACGCCCCACGCGTCGGATATTGAGCACATGCTTGCGCGAACACATAGTCTTTGTTGAGTTATTCGAGCAACTGATACGTTAACTAGAACAGGAATGAACAGGGTCCTCAGCCTCCCTCGCAACACTAGTACGAAACGACTCGTCTTATTGGGGATGTACAATACAGCTACTGAACTCTTTGAGGCACAGCGGCACGCCCAGAATAGTCGGCTCTCACTCTCAAGGGCGGGCAACGAGATCTTGTTTGAAGCCAACTTTCAGGCCCTATTCATGGCGCCAGAGAAGTCCCAACTTTGCACGCACGCCATGAAAGCGATAACAGCTGATCCGATTCCCCAAAACATACACCCGACCTACATCAAAGGACAAAGAAAAGCGAGGGCCAAGGTCATACTTCGCCAAGATCATGCGCAACGATACGCAGGTCCTCTTCTTTGATGCTGCAAAATATTGGAATCGAGATGCCTACGCAGTCTCCGCGGTGGACGCCCATGGCTCGCTTGTCAATGCAGACATGGTAGTTACAAGCTATACCCACGAAGCAGAAGAAATGGGCAATGCGCTAGCCCTTCGAAGCTGCACGGGAGCTTCTGTTATTTACTCGGACTCTATAACAGCTATAAGAACTTTTTCGGTGGTCCTGGTCTCATCGAAGGCAGCTACGGTTGTTAAAAGACTCTCAAACACGAGACGAAGGAAAAAAAATCCCATCCTCACACATCACATGGTTCCCGGCTCAAATGGGAAACAATTCCGGCCTCCCTGGCTGCAACCCAAACGAACGGGCTCACCAACTTCCGCGAGAACTCTGTCATTTTTCGCGTCTGCAGTCTGCCCTCTCGCTTCACTGCAGTCAGCAGGAACCTCGACCAGAAAGACTCCGCTCGTATTATACCACGAACTCACCTGTCATCATAGAATAGAACGTCGAACTTTTCCTTCTGCTCCCTCCAATCTCAACAGAGCACAAGCAATCACTTACAGACAGTTGCAGACCCGTACACACATTTGACCAACGCCATTAAGCAGAATCAATCCTGACTTCTCCACTGTATGTCCACACTGTGGCCCCGAATAGCACAATTTTGACCACATGCTCTGGCTGTGCCCTGCCAACTTGGGCACAGACTTTTGCAACCAGTCCTCCTGGTACTCTCTCCTTCGAAGCACAGAGCTCATCACTCAGCTCAAGGCTGTCCAGAGGGCCCCGGCCATCGCCAAAGGACTCTGTTTACCGGTACCGACCTGGGTAGGGCCGCCGGATTGATTGGCGGGGCTTTCGGTACCGCTTTCTTTCTTCTTAGGTTCTCGATAAAGTTCATATTCGATGACTTGAGCACATTGAAGATCATCACTCGGGATGATAAGGAGAAAACAAATAGCGCGCTTGGCGTAACGCAGGGAAAACCAGCTATAACAATAAAAAAATAGCAAGCAGGTGTGCAACAGAGAGAAAGAAAGGCAAAAATTGGAATAATACTATAAACAGCAAGAAAGAAAAAGAAATGGCTAAAAATAGGAATGTTATAAATAGAAATTGAGAGAAATGAAAAAAAATGAAAAAAATGGAAAAAGCATCAAAAGAAAAATAATGAGGAAAGAAAGAGAAAACCAAAGAGAAACAAAGAACGCTGCCTGAGCTCCGTACCTCTGTCAGGATTCACGTCCGCAGTCTGAAGCCACCCTAAATTTTTTTTTCAATAAAAACTGGGAATTTACAGGCACATGCACTATAGCAAATTTTCACTCAACAGACTAGGCGTGACTCTGCCGTGTTCATTCCACAATTTTCTCGTAGGCCTGCTCAGCTGACACTCACCCATCACACTGCGCTAATTTGCGAGCTCGACACTCACCGAAGCCAGTACGGTGGACTGAGGTCCAGTGTAGCGCGAGCACACGAAGCTGTAGAAGTCGTCGCACGGCTTGAAACTTTGATCTATCACCGATTTCAGGAGCTCTGTCGCGTACCGGCAGTCGCTGGTGTTGCATTGCTCAGCCACATCGTCTTTCATCTGCATTCCACATTGGATATATTATACCACCGAATTTCTCCATTAAAAAGACTGAGGGCTTCAAGAAGACAGCTTACTTCTATGTCCTCATATGTGTCCACAAATGTAAGTTTTGAAACTGAAATTATTCAGGAATGAAACTAAGTCATTCGCACGCACAGTGTCCTGAGGAAACTGAGTGAAGCTTTCAGAAGGTTATTATGATTTAAACTGCTACTGTCCATGAATATGAAGTAGAGCCAGATGCTGGTTTATATTGCTTTTCTTCTAAAACATGTAGGTTTAAAGCATATAGGTATTTCGGGAAAGATGCAAGAGTGTCAGAAATATTAATCAGTGGTATCTGCGAAATGCATGCGTTCACGTACGTAATTTCAATAATAAAAAGTCACTGTTTCGCCGCAAAGGCAAAGCAATGATTGCGACAGCCACAACCTGGAATGTCATGCTGAGAACGGCAAGAAGATCGGAACTTGCAGCATGCAGCTCACACACAAATCACGCACTAAAACAACACAGACAGGACGAGAGCGAACTAACAGCGCTTACCGCTCGACACGTAACGCACTGCTTAACCAAAAATGACGCACGAAACGTAATCACAGGCACATATGTCAGAAATAATAATCAGTGGTATCTGCGAAATGCATGCGTTCACGTACGTAATTTCAACAATAAAAAGTCACTGTTTCGCCACAAAGGCAAAGCAATGATTGTGACAGCCACAACCTGGAATGTCATGCTGAGAACTGCAAGAAGATCGGAACTTGCAGCACGCAGCTCACACACAAATCACGCACTAAAACAACACAGACAGGACGAGAGCGAACTAACAGCGCTTACCGCTCGACACGTAACGCACTGCTTAACCAAAAATGACGCACGAAACGTAATCACAGGCACATATAAGTGCAAACTAACAAGTGTCCCAGTTTTTATTCCTTGCTGTGTATGAAAAGCACGCTCATTTTGCAAACGGGGCCTGTGCAGAGACCGCGAAGTGACCTTTGTGGGCCCAACTACTAACGCAATCGTTTCAGTGGAAGCCAAAGGCGCGCGATTCTTCCCACCAAAAAATAAGAACGCGTGCACAAGCATTTCACCCCCCCCCCCCTTTGCGGGTTAAAGTACGCGTTCGAGATAAGCGCCGCGCTTATTTCTCATTTGTACATTGCCGCCCTGGTACGGGCGGCTTTCTTTTATGAGTGGTCATTTATATAGATAAGTATACATATGCGGTAAAAGACGGCGGTGACGGCAAAAAAAAAAAAAACAAGCCGAGATTGCCCACATATAACTGCTATCGCAATAATATCTGGCATTCAACGTCCCAAAAGTACTACTGATTATAACAGACGCCGTAGCAAAGGGCTGCGGACATTTCGACCACCTGAGGTTTTTTAAGGTACACATAATTATAAGCTCCAAAGCGTCATGCAGCTATTATTCACCGGGGTTATGGTGTTCCGCTGGCATGCGTATGATTGTGGATTCGATACCTAACATATACTACACTTCGTGTGCTTAAACAACACTAGTTTGCCTTATTTTTGAATTATTACCCACACTGTCTTGAATTTCATGAACGTGCTCATGGCGTACAATACCTCAGTGATCCCTTTGATTGCATTTGTATTACACCGAATATTTGCGCTTACTCTTTTACAGCAGTAGGGAGGGAAAGGATGTGATACAAAACCCGCGTGCTCGCGGACTGCGTACTGCATCTGTGAATAATGACCTTTTAAGTAAACTATACACAAAGGCCAAAACACCATACAACATAAAAAAGAACATTTTGCTGTTCAGTTTATTATATGTCTTGGAGAGAACTACTCTTCTCACAAAGAACATATCGTACACGTCGTAGTAATAAATAATTCAGCTGATCCAACATGCCTTGGCAATGAAATTTTTGCTAAACATGCGGATTGAAGGTGACTCTTCCGTATTTTTTTTCACTGAGTGGCAGAGTATGAAGTCATGCTTAAAATATGTGCAAATTCACGCACAGAGATACGTTAAACCGCCGCAATTCTTTATATAAACGGTTGTCTCCAGCTGCATAATGATTCCAGCAGCAACATGGATATCAGCAACACCAGAGGCGGTAAGCTGATATGATACGCTGGTGCTCGAAAGGATGGTAGCCCTGGAAACTTCTACATAAATCAACTTAAGCGGATGGCACGTATCAACAATTGACAATAACCCGACGTGACGGCTGTATTGTAGGAGTACATATTGCCACTTGATATGCTTGGGTGAGATCCGGGAGTGGAAGAAGACAAAGACGATCTGTCTGAGCTGCTGCTTCGCTAGTCGACTCAACGAACCCAATAAGCCAAGTTTGTCTTAAGAAACGTGACAAGACTGGTGGAGTTGCTGGGTACAACGTCTCACGATCCACCCGATGCCCAAGACCCCATCCAGCAGCCGGAACACAAGCCCTGCACCCGTGGACACTCCTGTTCACAGAGTAAGCCGCCGCCAACGAGGCCTACCACCTGAGACACCAACCACGGACGCAGCGACTATGACTTCGACACAAGATCCCGTGTAAGCTCCAACATCTTCCACGCCGATCTACTGCACCGTCCAGAACCCGCTCATGCCTAGCCCTTTTCATGGAGAGCAGCATGAAGATGTTGACGACTGGCTGAGTGAGTTCGAACGTGTCGCAGCGATAAATTACTGGGATGATGCCGCGAAGCTCCGGAACGTGTACACTTGCCTGAAGGACGGTGCCAAGACGTGGTTTTTGAACAGGGATGATGTTCTGACATCTTGGCGCGAGTTCCAGCGTCGCCTTCTGGAGACCTACAGGAGTCCCGACCGCCGCGAACGAGCGGAGCGTGCACTACTATCACGCATCCAGATGCCAAACGAGACCGTCTCGATGTACGTTGAGGACATGACACGGCTTTTCAAGCGAGCGGATCCTGCTATGGCAGAGGAAAAAAAGTTGCGCCACCTCATGCGTGGTGCGAAGGAACAACTTTTTGCTGGTTTGGTGCGTAGTCCCCCTAAGAGTGTTGCTGAGTTCCTTACTGAAGCGGCAACAATGGAGCAAGTACTGCACCAACGGTCTGCCCTGTTTGACCGTCAAGTGAATGCTGCCTCAACCCCCGAAATTTTCGCCACCCCTGGGAGCAAGAGCCCCGAATGGATTCGCGAGATCATCCGATCTGTCGTCCGGGAAGAAATGGAAAAGATGTACGGGACAAGACCAATCGATGTTGGTTCTATCACCAGTGTCATCCGTGACGAGGTCCAACAGGTGTTGCACGCCCATCGTTTTCCGCTGATGTCGGTTGATCCGGAAACGGCTCCTGTGTCTACGGACAGTCGCCGTCGTACGTACGCGGAAGCCTTGCGATCTGCCACGCCTCGTTCTGGTCAAGGAGTCCCGACCCAGCTAGTGCCGCACGTCCCGATCCAGACAGTGCCGCACGTTCCGCTTCAGACAGTTCCATACGTCCCGATCCAGACAATGATGCCGTCAGTCGCGATTCAGTCGGCGCACGCTGGTTTGGACATCGATGGTCGCCGTGCACCGACGCGCAAGTCTGATATCTGGCGTACGCCGGACAGACGACCCCTTTGCTATCATTGCGGTGAGGCTGGTCACATTTACCGCGAATGCCCATACCGGCAACTTGGCCTGCGTGGATTTTCCGTCAATTTACCTCGTCCCCAAATTGGTCAAAGGCCGAGGGACATCGAAGAATATCTCGCGCAACAGCGTGCACCCTTTACACGACGTCAATCACGGTCACCATCTCCGAGGAGACCCGCAGCCACTGGGTCACGTTTCGATGTGACGGCACGGGAACGCTCTCCAAGCCCCCGTCGGGAAAACTGAAGGCAGCGGCCTTCGGGGGCAAGGTCGCTGGGACTCAAAGTGCGGAAGACCTCCCTTCCACGCTTGCACGCAACACGGAAGGCATTCAACCAGAGAATAATCGCAGTACCGAAGGAACGCCGAAATCCACATCTGAACCCAGTGACCGCGTGTCACTTGACATACCTGTGCTGATTGACGGTTTTCAGGTCAATGCATTGATAGACACTGGTGCAGACTATTCGATTATCAGCGGGAGGCTAGCAAAAGATCTCAGGAAAGTGATTACGCCTTGGAATGAAACGCGAATTCGAACTGCTGGAGGACACGTTGTAACACCACTGGGTCGCTGTACGGCAAGAGTTAAAATTCGTGCGTCAACGTTTGTCCTCAGCTGCCTCGTTCTGCGTGACTGTTCACGTCAGCTGATTATCGGCATGGACTTCCTTCGGGAATACGGTGCCATCATAAATCTCCGTGAACGCATCGTGACCTTCTCGACTCAAGGCGCAACAGATCGAGACGCTGATAACGGCCGTAGACCTGCGCTGCGTGTTGCTGATGACAGTGTGACGCTGCCGCCCCGAGCGACTGTTCCCATCGAAGTCATTTGTGAAGACCTCCGAGACGGTGACGTGGTGGCTGAAAGCAACCTATCACTTCTGCTACTCCAAGGTGTATGTCCTACCCGAAGTGTTGTGCGTGTCCGGAACGGACAGTCACAAATACTAGTTACGAACTTCAACTACGAGCACCGGCATCTTTTCGGCGGAACCACCGTAGCCTATGGAGACCCTGTTGCCGACGTCACGGAGTGCTTCGCGTCCGAGGAAACGCATGAGGATGAAGAATTCCTAGACCACATCGACATTAACTCGACGCTGTCAGACAAGAGAAAGGCTGCACTTCATGACCTTTTAAAGTAGTTTCGGTCTTGCTTCGCCTCTTCTTCCAAAGTCCATCAAACACACCTCGCCAAGCATCGAATTATTACCGACGATGACGTCCGCCCCATCCGGCAGCAGCCTTATCGCGTTTCTTCCAAAGAACGTGCGGCTATTCAGACACAAGTGAAAGATATGCTCGATGACGGGATTATTCAACCATCCAGCAGCCCTTGGTCCTCGCCAGTCGTTTTAGTGAAGAAAAAAGACGGAACGCTGCGATTTTGTATTGACTACAGGAAGCTTAATAGCGTCACGAAAAAAGACGTTTACCCGCTTCCACGGGTCGACGACTCTCTCGACAGATTACGACGCGCGAAGTATTTTTCGTCCATCGATCTAAAGAGTGGCTATTGGCAAATTGAAGTGGATGAACGAGACCGAGAAAAAACTGCGTTTGTGACTCCAGACGGACTTTACGAATTCCGTGTTCTTCCCTTCGGCCTCTGTTCTGCCCCAGCCACTTTTCAGAGGATGATGGACACAGTTCTCGCTGGCTTGAAGTGGCAAAGCTGCCTTGTCTACCTCGATGATGTGGTCATCTTTTCCGAGAGCTTCGAAGAACATCTGAAGCGTCTGAGAAAGGTTCTGGACGCCACTCGCACAGCTAAACTCACGCTGAAACCCCAAAAATGCCATTTCGGCTACGAAGAGCTCAAATTTCTGGGGCATGTCATTAGTGCGGATGGAGTGCGACCTGATCCAGACAAAACTGCTGCTGTCGCCGCCTTCCCTGTTCCATCAGATAAAAGAGCAGTACGCCGTTTCCTCGGCTTGTGCGCGTATTATCGCCGATTTATTGCCAACTTCTCGAAGATAGCTGAACCTCTTACGCGACTCACTCGGGATGACGTGCCTTTTACTTGGAGCGCAGAACAAGATGCAGCGTTCACAGAGCTACGGCGGAGAATGCAAACAGCCCCTGTTCTTGCCCATTTTGATGAGGACGCTGCTACAGAAATTCATACAGATGCCAGCAACGTCGGACTTGGCGCTGTCCTTGTACAACGACACGGTGGCGTTGAACATGTAATAGCTTACGCCAGTCGTACTCTTTCTCGAGCCGAGACCAACTATTCTACATCGGAAAAAGAATGCCTCGCAGTCGTGTGGGTGACGACCAAGTTTAGGCCTTACCTCTACGGTTGTCCCTTCAAAGTGGTGACTGACCACCACTCGCTCTGCTGGCTGGCAAATCTCGGAGATCCATCCGGCCGTCTCGCTCGGTGGAGTTTGTGCTTGCAGGATATTACGATTGTGTACAGGTCAGGGCGCAAACATGAAGATGCCGACGCGCTTTCTCGAGCACCTGTGGGGAACGCTATCAGGGGCTCCGAGGATGAAGATGCCTTTCTCGGAGCAGTCAGCGATTCCGAATTTATGTCAAAACAGCGGGCAGACGACGAATTACGCCCAGCTATTGATTCCCTGGAAGGCCGGAACTCTCAGGTCCCTCGACACGTTGCTCGCGAACTGTCCTCTTTTTGTCTAAGAAGAGGCATTCTTTACAAGAAAAACGCCCGTGGTAGCGACAAAGCCTTCCTACTCGTTGTTCCTACCGAAATGCGGGACGAGATCCTCCTTGCGTGCCACGACGAGCCCACGTCAGGACATTTGGGCTATTCGCGAACTCTCGCCAGAGTACGCCAACAGTATTACTGGCCGCGACTATCAACAAGTGTACATCGATACGTGAAAGGCTGCCGTGAGTGCCAGCGTCGCAAGACTCCGCCTGTGAGACCCGCAGGCCTGCTCAAGCCGATCGCACCACCACAGACACCGTTTGACCTCGTGGGAATGGACCTTCTTGGACCCTTCCCTTTGTCGTCCTCTGGGAACAAATGGATTATAGTTGCGACAGATTATCTCACTCGGTATGCTGAAACAAAAGCGTTACCCCGTGGCACATCCTCTGAAGTCGCGCAGTTCTTCGTGCACCAAATCGTCCTACGGCATGGTGCCCCGTCATGCGTGATTACGGACAGAGGGACGTCATTTACAGCACGAATGATGGAGGACATTTTTAAATTGAGCTGCACAACTCATCGAAAAACGACGGCTTATCACCCGCAACCGAATGGACTGACAGAGAGGCTTAACAAGACCATAGTGGACATGCTGTCAATGTACGTTGACGTACAACACAAAACCTGGGACGAAATTCTTCCGTACATCACGTTTGCATACAATACGGCAACGCAAGAAACAACGCGATTTCCGCCTTTCCGACTCGTTTACGGACGCAGCGTGCGAACCATGCTCGATGCTATGCTTCCGTGTGACCAAAGCAATGAAATCGCTCCAGACGCTGAGGAATACACTCAATACGCCGAAGAAGCTCGTCAGCTAGCTCGCATAAACACCGGTCGCCAACAAGATGAAGACGCACGACGTTACAACCTCCGCCATCGAAACGTCACCTACCACCCTGGGGACCGAGTGTGGGTATGGACCCCTATCCGGCGACCAGGCTTATCCGAAAAACTCCTAAGCCGTTATTTTGGACCGTACAAGGTTCTTAGACGTGTCACCGATCTTACCTACGAGGTATTTCCGGACGGCGCAGCGTCTTCTCGTCGACAGCTTCGGCCCGAAACCGTGCATGTCGTTAGGCTGAAGCCGTACTTCACACAGTAGCCCTTGTGGTTCACGTGTTGCGACAAGCCGTGACATTGTGCTGCTGCTGCTGCTGTTCGTGTTCTCCTGTGTTTTTATGCCTTTTGTTTTTGCGCTTGCGCAAGCATTGGCGCAATTTCCTCATTTGCGCTGCGAGTACTGGCACTCTCCCTCCTTTGGTTCTCTGTATCTGCGTGTGTATGCCTTCATTTTTTTTTCGTTACGAGCATCGAGTCGATGCTTTCAAAGGGGGGACTAATGCCACCTGATATGCTTGGGTGAGATCCGGGAGTGGAAGAAGACAAAGACGATCTGTCTGAGCTGCTGCTTCGCTAGTCGACTCAACGAACCCAATAAACCAAGTTTGTCTTAAGAAACGTGACAATATGTAACATTTAGAAATTCGATAGTCAACACTACAACTACAATTAATGTTTCCAGAAATATAGCGTCTATTTAAAAAACAGTTCCGAGCCCTAGCGTGGCTCCGTGGTAGAATATTTCGTTGCCATGCAGAGTGCTGGGGTTCGATTCCTGCTGGGACCATGATAATTATTCTTTGCATTTGTCGGAACAACGCTGCCGATGTGAGCTTTTTCTTAACGCTCACGCGTTAAAATTATGCATGCCTGTTCTTGGCGTTCTTGGGTAGATATACACGGCCAATCGCATGCATGTGGCACCTTTCTGCATACCTGTGACACATACCCGCCCGTGGGTATGTGGCGCGCGTCTGGCGGAAAGGGTTTGGGGACGTAGGTGAAAGAATTGGGACATTATTCATGTCATGACCAGCGAATCATATCGTCATATCATCTTACACCCCCATAGTCATTCTGGTTTACCCCAAGTTGAGGGAGTGACCACAAAAGCAGTCCCACGTAGACAGACAGACAGACAGACAGACAGATAGACAGATAGATAGATAGATAGATAGATAGATAGATGGATAGATAGATAGGGGCTTAAAGCGCCTGCAGTGCGCAAATCAGTGTTTCGTGTTTAATAATTGAAGTACTAATTATGAATACGCAATTATATATGGGAAGGTACCCCAGACTGAATGATAGCTGTAGGGTGTGAAAATTTTTCAGCGTTTCAATCAGGACTTCACGGCATCGCACTCAGCCAACACCACCTAGAACTAGGAGAAGGCCCGCGCATGTCCCCCTCTCCACACCAACTACGTCACCACAGTGAGATCTGCAAGCCCGACGACGCGAGCAGAGAGAGCGCACGGCGCGCACGGGAACTGGCGCGGCTCGGCTCGGCTTGGCTTTCGGCTGTGGCTAGTGCGGAATCCATCTGCCAGCATGCGCGTTGTGGGTAGAAAACTGTTTGTTGGATGTGGCAGCCGCAAGGTGTTTTTTTTGATGCAGAAAATAAGGAAAATTTATATGTGTTTTCATTTACATCACGGTCTATTCATGCGGCGCAGTACTGGTTATAAAAATTGCGGTATACTGCAGGCTTGAATACATAAGAGCACCAATGCTAGCGGTATCAGCCTAAGCATCTGGCAACGCTGACACTATTTCCAGTGCTGCAGCTTGTTGGCGTGCATTTTCTTCGTACTCAGTTGCTCAGGCGTGCTGCATGAACTTTTGCTGGTGTGCTGGCGAAAATGCCTGGGTGCTGCTGTGCACCGAACTGTCGATCGAACTACGCTAATGGACCGCGAGCACGCCTGTACAGGTTTCCGTTGGACCCCACCCAAAATGCAGCGTGGACGAAGGCTGTGCGGCGGGAAAACTTCACACCTACGAAGTACACTGTGGTAAGCACATGTTCCCGTTTGTTTTCCGGCAGTCGTGCTTCTCATGGGAACAGAGTCTAGTTAATGGCTTGACGCATGCAACCGTTACGACGCGCTATGCACCTTAAGGATTTACAACTGAGCAAATGGTGTGTTTCAGTGTAATATTGTTCCATGTTTGTGCCGTAAAGTGTATAGTGCCGTATTTACGCCTCAGGTTGCTCATGTGCAGTTCTGCCTAATCAGAAATTGATTTAGCGCAATGTGTTCGCGAGTAAAACTGCCTGCGTCGAACATACGATGTAGACGGCGTAGTTACTTTACATGTGGGGCGTCCGCCACTACTTGAGCGCCAAACAAACGATGGCTCGTGGTTTACCGTCTCAAAGCAAGGTTCGCTAAGTGAGTCGTCATTCTTGTTGACTGCGTGGTCGTGGTTGCCGTACAGAAGCAGATAAATAAAGCTAAATAATTTGTCTTAATCTTTACAAACGGCGCACTGGAATCATATAATTCTGTAAAACTGTTATGTATAATTCTGTCGCTTTCATCTTATACTTCGTTGTTTGTGCTTATGTTCCAGGTCTGTGAGCACCACTTTCTTGAAAGTGACTTCGTAGACTCCACCAGCTACACTGACAGCATGACTGGGAAAGTAATTGAAGTACCCCTCAAGCTGAGGCGCTTGAAGCCTTCTGCAATTCCAAGCGTTTTCCCTAATTGCCCTGCTTACTTGTCCCGCCAAGAAACTTCAGCACGCGAGAGCCCAGAAGAAAAGCGCGCTCGTGTGAACGCAGAAGCGTTGCAGGAAGCAATACGGTTATCAGAGCAGTCTCACGAAGCGGAAGAAAAGAAGAATGTCATCGCCACTTTCGAAGACCTATTGACAGCAGTAGGTGACCTCTCTCTTACTGACTTCTGGACCAAGGTGGTCACCCAGAAACAAGTACTTTTTCTCAACTTCAGCGACCAAGGTGCCCCGGTTGTGCATCGTGCAGTGGCAGTGGCATCCGACCTTTCTTTGGCAGTGTATGTTGGTGAAATGAGGTTACAAAACCTAGGTTCCTCTGTGCTTCCTATGACAATTCTGACTTGAGAGTGCTTCACAAAGTTCTGTGCAATGTGGAAGACGTCACGAAGGATTCCACAAATAATGAACTCCAACTAGAGATTCTGCTGAAGCGTGTCGTGGCACTCCTGGAGCAACTGTCATCTTCAGCTCTCCCGCATGAGTGGCAAGTGCAAGTCGTCAAATTTGTGACACAGCAACTTTAAGTTCTCCTCACTAAGGCGTCGACTTACCCAGCTGACTTTCTGGTGTTCTGCAGCCTTGTGTACACAATATCGCCGCACGCATACAGATTCATCAGGAGTACAGCAAAATTAAAACTCCCACATCCACAGACAATAAGACGCATTTGTGCCTCTTACCATGCTAGCCCATCCAGAGAGCAACAAGAGGATTCATTCCTTTCTCATGCAAGGAGACTGGCATCAATACTAAAAGACCATGAGCTCTTTGTGACGCTTATAATCGACGAGATCCACCTGCAGGCATCCTTTCAGTACAAGGGTGGTTATGTCACTGGTGCAGCGACAAACAATGAAAATGCGGCAAAGACAGCATACGTCTTTATGATACAAAGCTTGTTATCATCAAACAAGGATGTTGTGCATATACTTCCAGTAGCACAAATAGAAGCGAAACAGCTACATGAATTTCTTGATCTGCTGATCAGGCACCTAGAAGACATTGGAATACGAGTAGTTGCAGTGGTGTCTGACAACAACTCGATCAACCGAAAGGCTATGTTATTTTTTGCTGATCCTCCCAAAGTGAGCATTGTATACAGGCACCTGTCAGACTCATCAAGACCCTTGTTTTTTATTCTGGATGCAGTGCATATATTAAAGTGTATCCGAAATAACTGGCTGAATCAGCGTAATTGTAGAAGGTGCATCTTCTTTCCCAATTTCAGTGCCCTCTCGGAAAACCCATCTGTCCTGACAACCTCGTTTAACACACTATGCAAGTTGCATGAAGGAGAAAAAAAATGAACTTTTGCGACTAGCTCCAACTTTGTCCTTCAAGTCGCTGAATCCATCCAATCTAGAGCGACAAAATGTAAAGCTCGCACTGAGGATCTTCAACAGTTCAACTGCTGTAGCACTAACAAGCACCAAAGTCGCACTTGAGCATAAAGCTGGTACATTGGAACTTATTAACATTGTTTTGACATGGTGGAATGTGGTGAATGTCAAGACCCCATTCAAAGGTCAGCGTCTCCGAGACCCATTTCAAGAACCGATAAGTGCACTGCAATGCCACCAAATTGAGTTTCTAAACAAGATTGTGGATTGGTTGGACCACTGGCAGAGCTTGAAGCATGATGCTGGCCAGTTAACTCGCGAAACGCACATGGCACTGCGACATACCTCACATGCCCTTGTTGAGGTGTCAACGTATTGCATTGAAGATTTTCGGTTCAAATACGTTTTGCTAGGTAAATTTCAAACCGACAGTTTGGAAGACAGGTTTGGCAGGTACAGGCAGCTGTCTGGTGCCCAATACCACGTTTCGATACGTCAGATTTATGAATCCGAGCAGAAGCTGAGACTTCAGAAGCTACTTGATCTTCCCAACTTGGATACCATTGCACCTTGCATTCCTACCACTGATTTGAAATTCCTTGTTAAGCAGTTTGATGTTGCAGTGATGGACGATGATGTGAAGGACAAGGAGGAAATGCTACCAGCTATTACATGTGTAGCAGGATATTGTGCATATGCTGCAGTTAGGAAACTTGCCTGCTCTTCCTGCCAGGAAAACTTGACTGTTGAGAATCGGACCATTGAACTGGATGATGATGTGCTGATAGCTAATGCAACGCGTGGTGGACTGAAATTTCCACAAGCGGTAGTTGTGAATGCCGTGCTCACAATGGAAATTGTGCTTGACAAGCTGAGAAGTCCGAAGTACGCATCACAATTTTTTGCTTGCGCAAAACAAAAAGAAGTTCTTGTAAGCCTCGCGACTTCCCTTGTTGAGTGCAATGAAGACTTGGATTTCTGCGATGGTGGCCACTCACCTGAACTTGTCTTAAACTATGTTCTTAGTGCTGCTGCCAATACGCTGCTGAATAATTTGTGCAAAGTTCAAAATAACAAGCTGAATGAAAGCAAGGCTGCAAAGCGGAACAAAGTTGAAAATAAAGGAACTGAAAGCAAGGCTGCGAAGCGGAAGCTCATTACTCTTCAAGCATAATCTTCTTTCTTATGAATTGTCCTGCCTGTTTGGATTATGATGTATCACGAATAAATATGTCTCACAACGAAATTTAAGCCTCTTTTAAACTGCACGAAATGGCTGTGCATGCTGTTAAAAACTTCATGAGTGCCTGATGAATTATTTCAAGCCAGCGTTTAGTTAAAACATACTGAAAATATTCCTTAATGCAAATATTCTGTGCACTCCAAAACCACGAAAATAATAATAATAATGTAGGGAAAATGCCATTTCGGAAAGAAAAAGCGTAGCATTGGGTGAAGCCAACTTTTAGGCCGATCTGACTGCGGTGACGTCACGCAGCCCTGCACAGGCCTTCTCTAGTTCTAGGTGGTGTTGACTCAGCATGCCAAAAATGATAGGCAGCGCTTTGAGGAATTATCGCACTACCAAAAATATTACACACATGTCTACCTGCCGTCATGATATCACGAGATGACGTGCTGCCTTTAAACTGTCAGGCAATGGGGACAGTGTTGATGGGTCAGATGCCGCCAGTGTTTACAAAGTAAATGGCGAGTGATAATCGTTCATGCAATTGCTCTAAAGAAAGCGCTCCAGAATCACTTCTTAAGGAGTGCTTATTCAACCATCTGTTACTCGGGTAATGAGTTGCTTGCTTAAACTAAAGCACGCGAAGAGCTAGACTCTCGAACACATGTTTAAAATCAGCAGTGTGCCTCAAGGGACAAAATGTTTGCGTGAGCTCTTTCAGTGATGACGCATGTTTCATCTGGACATTTCTGCGCGATACAATAACGTCTCCCAAGCCCCTATTTTTTATTATTCTTTGTATTTAATGCATAATCAGTCCAAGTGGACTACCCTACTTAGCCTGAATGAGTGTGCCCGTGTTATTGTACAATGTACACCATCCGAGTCATTTACCTTGGACCATTCCAGGTAGGTGATCACAGCGCCCGCTAGCATTCCGGGGAGTAGTCCCCAGAACCAAGCCAAGGTACGCACAATTCTGATCAAGACAGCATCATCGTCGAGCTGCAGGCCCTCATGCGGTTGTTCGGGGCCAGCGATTGAGGGAGGAGCTTGCCTCTCCTTGGTCCCCTCGGTGTCACCCGCTTCGGCCTCACCACTGGTCGCCTACGTACAATCGATGGTGGTTGGAATGCAAAGGCAACTTACAGCGTGTTCTTCAGCTTCAGAATAACTGCAATAAATTTAAACGTCACTCGCACGTATTCTTGGCGTGTTCTGCTGATACTGGCTGGTTCATTCATGGCTGCCCAGTAATGAACTTGTGCGCAAAGACTTCCGCCGCAAAGTTGAAACAAGCAAGAGAATGAGAGCTGCACCCTCTATACCGTGTATACCAACAATATATAATCAAACAAACGAAAGGGGCGAGTAGTGGGGGCAAACAGCAGCATATGCAAGAAGTAATACGTGAACTGAGCTTGGCACGCGGAGCACGTCTATTTGTGTTCTTCTTGCGCAAGTGTTAATGCCGAATCAAGCAATGCGTGGACAGGCCCATGATTTTTTTCGTAAATATTTTAAGTGTCTTAACTGTAGCCATGCACCGAAACACCCCAAAAACGCGATATGCTCATGAGAGGCGCCGTAGTGAAGAGCTCCGGAAATTTCGGTCACCAGGCGTTTAACCTCTTTCCAGCCCGGAGGTTTTCGACTCGAAAATTCACGTTATTCATTCTGAGGGACAGGTCTTTGCTCTTAGTGAGAAAAAAACAACAACACGTAAGGTGTGAGAGACCATACAAAACTCAGCATGGTCTATCGTACAAGAGATGTGCCGAAGGTGTACTCTTGCATGCGGCTGTTCCTACGAACGCTGAATATTTAAATGAGCAGATGAGGGATCATGAATGAAATGTTGAGAATAATAGCGAAGGTTCAAATTTGCCTAAGCACATTAGAAATTTCCTTTCAAGCACTTGTGGACCATGCTTTTCCACGTGTGGGTTGACGCCCGGAGCAAAGGTAAAACATCCAGAGCATTGATGGGAGCGTTATGTATTAGATAAAAAAGTGACATTTGCCTTAAATACATTTCTGTAGTAGTTTCTAAATCCGGGAAAACCTTTATTGCATTGTGTGGCTACCAGTGATGCCAACATGTTTACTTCGCAAGGGCTGAGGGTAATACGTATCTTTTTCTGAAATAAGACAGGACTTCCTGGCGCTCTGTCTTGTGTCGTTTCTTTAGATCACGTTGTCTCACCTAAAAGCCCAATATGAACGTACATCAATTCGCCCCCCACCCTAAAAAAATAAAGTACTATTAAGTGTTATAATAAACCTGATGAGGCGTGCACCAGTTGGACAGTGATTTGAGCATCGCGCATTAAATTTATGCTTATCCAGCGTACACATGTGCTGCGCTAACGTCACTGGCGTGTGTGGGCGTGAGTGACGTAACGCCACAAGGTGGATGGTCAACCATATAATCAGCCTCTGTCGTACAGGCCAGAAAATTCTATTTGCAATTAAAATCTTTGCAATACCCACAACCGCTGATTAGATCAGTGACCCTTCAATGAATGACTGCTTCAAAATGTACCTAAATCAAATGAAAAAATGTAGCGTTAGTATATGTCCGTTACGAGCGTTAAGTGCATTCCTATAGTATGCATAGTGCCATCCTCTGGTGTCTCATGACGTGCTCGTAAAACCGCTAATCATGTAGCATCCGCATTATGTTGCTGAGTCATATTTTCGGTCGTTAAAGAACCCCAGGTGGCTGAAATTTCCGGAGCCCTCCACTACGGCGTCTCTCATAATCATATGGTAGATTTAGGACGTTGAATTCCACATATCAATCAATCATATTTTCTGTCCCGTAGGGCGTTTGTCCATTCATGTGTCAACATCAATAGGTTATTGGCTCATTGTTATGTCCGGTGTTGTCGTTGGCCCATAGACGTACGCGTTGGTCGCGGTAGTCCAAAAAGCTCAGACAGCCTCGAACGGTTAAAAACAAGTTTATTTCTATTCGGATGGAGGTGGCGGCCGAACTGCCGAGGGAAACGACGGTGGCTCGTTTCCGCCGAGTGGGAGAAGGGGAGGAGTCAACATCTGGAAGCAGTTTCAGCAACCGGTCCTTCGCGGGTTCAAAGGCTCGCTCGTGACACAGGGGTGCTTGGAACACATCTCCTCTCTTCTTAGCTTGTCGCTTGGAAGTGATCTGGGGGCCGCTGTGGGCGCGTGGACGCCCTGGACGCACTAGGAAGAGAAGCCTCCGCTCGTTGGGTGTCGTTTCTCTTGTGTTTAGGGCCGGCGGGCGGCGGCGCCGATTCATCTGGTGCGAGATGCCAGGCTAAGTGGAACGAAGCTTCCGTCGAGGTGGCTGCTTGAATGGGAGGTTCCCTTGGCAAATCACCTGAACGGCGTAGCTGATTAAGGTGGCGGCGTGTGGCCTTTCCACCAATGTCGACGAGCCATGACCGCAAACCTATGCGTTTGAGTGCCGTCGCTTCAGCCCAGCCGGGCTTTCTGTGGAACTGGCGGGCGTATATGCGCTGTCCACTTTCAATTCTCCTGCTATGCGGGAGCTTTTCTTCCTCCGACGGTGCTTTCGCTGAGGGCACCGGAACCATTGCTGTCAGCTGGGTTCTCATTTCTCGTCCGAACATCAATTTCGCTGGCGTTTGATCAGTAGTGCTTTGAACAGTGTTGTGCTGTCTGAAGAGAAAGCGTGCGATGCGGCGTTGCATTGTCCCAGTCTGGTCTTTAGTAAGGGCGCGCTTTAGCTCCCCCACGTAGCACTCGGCTTGTCCGTTCGTAGCCGGGTGGTAAGGAGCTGATGTAACAGACGAGACGCCGTTGTCACTGTAAAGTTTGAGAATCTCCGTGGACACAAACGGAGTGCCGTTGTCCGAGACCACCTTGCGCGGTAGGCCAAACGTTGCAAACAACGACCGCAGAGTGTCGATAACTGCTGCCGATGTCGTTGTAGCCATTTGTTTTACCTCCAGCCACTTGGTGTATGCGTCTACAACCACCAGGAACGAACTCGATAGGTCCAGCAAAATCAACGTGCAGGGTGTGCCAAGGCGTGTCTGGTCTTTCCCATTCAGGAATAGGGGCTCTTGGCGGGCTTCTGTGGTTGCATTGGCAAGGCTGGCAATCGTGAACTCTTAATTCTGTATCATGGTCGATACCAGGCCACCACATATAACTTCTGGCGCACATTTTCATGGCAACAATGCCTCGATGACCTGCGTGGACAAGCGACATGACCTGTTCGCGAAGTGCCGCTGGAATTACAACTCTTGATCCCAAGGTGACGCAACCGCGATGAGTGCTAAACTCCGCAGCTCGCTTGCGGTAAGCGTTGAAGTGTTCACCTTTTAGCTTCTGCACGTTGCCTTCTTGTATAGCTGCGTAGACTTACTTCAAGACAGTGCACTCCTGCGTTGATGCTGCTACCGTGTCAGCTGTTAGCGGAGGGTTCGGCAGCGCCTCGAACATGAGTATATCACCCGGCGGGGGTGGTTCATCTATTGTGGTGTCTAGCGGCAGGCGGCTTAGTGCGTCGGCGTTCTGGTGTTTCTTCCCCGTGCGATGTACGAGTTCGTGATCGTACGCTGACATCTTGATGCACCATCGTGTCATTCGCGGTGACAATGTCTGTGGCATTGGCTTCTGGGGACCCATAATACCCAATAAGGGCCGGTGATCTGTTATGAAAGTCACTTTCCTGCCGGTAATGTACTGCCGAAAGTGATCTGCTGCGTAGACGATGGCAAGTCCCTCTTTTATCTAGCTGGGAATAATTCCTCTCTGCCTGCGATAGGGTGCGCGAAGCAAAAGCGATCGGGGCTTCCCGTCCCTGGTCGTCAACTTGGGAGAGGACTGCTCCCACTCCGTATGGTGATGTGTTACAGGCTAGCAGTAGGGGTCTCCTTTCGTCGTAGTGTCGCAGAACAGTAGACTTGCGAAGTAGTTGCTTAAGGACAACAAATGACTCTTGGTGGCGTGGTGACCAAGTCCATGGGACTTCTGTCTGCAGGAGCTGATATAGATTGTTGGCCACTGTAGCTTGATGTTCTAAGAACCGGTCGTAGAACGCCAGTTGTCGCGGTCAACGTCCCGAAATTGCAGTCAGCAGCGAGCTTTTTGAGCGCCGCTACGTATTCGGCCACTTTTTCGCCTTCCAGTTGGTCTTGCCGTTGGAAGCGGGCTCGACAGTAGACCTCCGATGGCCTTGGGTCATAGTGCTCTTGTAGCGCTGCTACGATGTTGTCGTAGTCAACGGCTGCTGAAGTGCGTGGCTGAATCAGGGCACAGACTGTGTCGTATGTCTGCTCTCCACACAGCGTTAGCAGGTAGGCCCTCTTCATTGCTGCATCAGTGATGTTGTTAGCCTCGAAGTAAAATTGCAGGCGTCCAAACCACGATGGCCATGATGAGCCGTTGAATTCGGGTAGCCGATTTGGGAGCCCGTGCGTAGCCATAGCTTGTAGCTTGTCAATATCGTTGCGTAGCGTTGGTCCAAATCCACTTCCTCGTCGCCCCTGTTATGTCCGGTGTTGTTGTCGGCCCATAGACGTACGCGTTGGTCGCGGTAGTCCAAAAAGCTCAGACAGCCTCGAACGGTTAAAAACAAGTTTATTCCTATTCGGATAGAGGCGGCGGCCGAACTGCCGGGGGAAACGACGAGGGCTCGTTTCCGCCGAGCGGGAGAAAGGGAGGAGTCAACATCTGGAAGCAGTTTCAGCAACCGGTCCTTCGCGGGTTCAAAGGCTCGCTCGTGACACAGGAGTGCTTGGAACACAACACTCATATAAAGGTGCTTGTTGCGTCGATAGCAACCCCGAAAATTTTTATATTTCCTGAACATACATACATACATACATACATACATACATACATACATACATACATACATACATACATACATACATACATACATACATACTGTTGTGTTCAGTTTCGGTTTCGAATTGACATGTGAGGATGCCAGGGGGCGCCGCTCTGGCATCCGGGATTTCAAGGCGACTGTAAAATAAAACCAGTGTGTGTTACGTAGCCGTGGAGTGCGGTTGTGTGCTTTTCTTTCGGCGCTACGCGCCAACCCGCGTGTTCGGGCTGGTCGATGTCCCCGCCGGCCGCGTACGTCTCCGCCGGCCTTCTTCTTCTTCTGCTTCGTCGGGACCAGCCAGCCCCCGAACACAGCAATGGCGACGAGGACATGTAAGAACTCGTTTCGTTCTCCGTGTTCTTTTTCTTGCTTCTAATGGACCTACCCGGTTAACCCTAGACGCTCTTTATTCCCTGCAAGGTGGCTACTGCGTGCTGCGTCGCTTCATTTCTTCATTCAGCTACGCCGCCTCTGCCTTCATCTTCAAATAGTGTACTGGCGTCATTTTCTTCTCGTCTGCACCTCTCCATTCTTATTGCTTGAAATGGCGTCTCCCATTCCACCTCCCCTATTTCTTCATTCGCCCGGAGACCCGCCACTTCCGTGGGCGGACTGGAAGTTGGTGTTTCAAGCCTACGCAGACGCGGTCGGGGAGGAGGCCAGCAAGCCCGAGCGTCGCAAGGCCCTGCTGCTCAACGCGTTGGGCCCTGCTGGGTTAAAGCTTTTCTATACTTTGGAAGCCACCAACGCGTCGCCGACGCCAGCGTCGGGCGATGCCTTCAAGGATGCTGTTGCTCTTTTCGATGAGCATTTCAAAGATCTTTCGTGCGATTATCTCGCACGCGTGAAATTCCAAGAAAGGCGACAATTGCCTGGTGAGCCAGTCGCCGAGTTCATTACTTCTCTTCGAACGCTCGCCGCGTCGTGCGGCTTCGGCGCGCTCGAGGACGATATGATCCGCCATCAGCTTTTCATCGGTGTAGCCTCGCAAAACGTCCGCTGCCGCATGCGTCAAAAGGGCTCCTCGATTTCATTATCCGAAGCCCTCTCGATTGCGCGAGAGGACGAGCTTATTCGCTCCCAGTTGGAGCAATTCGCTCTGCATTTAGTGCAGCAACTTTCTGCTGCCGGGGGCCAAGGCGGCGGCTCTTCGTTTCACGAGACGCGTCAACATGGCGGCCCTTCACCTTCGTCTCGGCGCGGCGGCCAACATGGACGCCCGCCTGCACAGTCCTTCCGTGGCGGCCAACATGGCGACCTCTCTGCGTCGCGGGGGCGAGGAAGCCGACAATATGGCGACCCTATTCTGCCAAATTCGGGTGTTCAGGAACAGCACCGAGCTCCTAATTCTCGTTCGCAATTTTCTTCTCCAAGCGCAACCACGCATTGCTTTCGTTGTGGATCGGCTCGGCATTTAGCCAATTTCGCGCAGTGTCCCGCGAGAAACCGCACTTGTCTTGCGTGCGGAAAAATCGGACATTTTCAGTCCGTATGCAATTCCCGTCCAGCAAATCTTCCGGAACCAGTTTCTTCGTCCGCTCCTTCGAGCACTGCACAAACCAATACGGTCACTGTTTTAAATGTGGATGGCCTCCACACTACGCCCGAGCCCAGCATCATAGTTTCAGTGGGCCATGTGCCCTTGTCATTTCTCGTGGACACTGGTGCCTCAGTCTCTTTAATCAGTGCCGCTGACTTCCATAGTCATTTTTCCAACATTCGGCTTTTGCCTTCACACGTCGTTCTACAGACATATTCCAAGGGAACGATTGATAATTTAGGTCAATTTACAGCTCAGGTTTCCTATCGCAGTCGCACTGCTTCCATTACTTTTTATGTAACAGTCAATGGCAGCTCACTTTTGGGACGTGATGCCATCAGGGCTTTGTCCATCAACATCATTGGTGCGTCTATGACGTGTGCTCAAGTCGACGTCCAAGATGATCTTCCGGCCAACGCGCCTTCTGAATTCCACCACCTGTTCACCCGTGAACTGGGTTGTGTGCGCGGTTTTGTGCATAAAGTGATGCGTCGACCAGGTGTGTGCCCTGTGCGTGCCAAGCTGCGCCGCATTCCTCTTCTTCTCCGTGAGCAAGTCTCTGCGGAACTGTCTCGCCTTCAAGCCAGCGGAATCATCGAGCCTGTCTCTGCTTCCGAATTGGTTTCTCCACTGGTCGTTGTCAAGAAAAAAGATGGATACCTTCGACTATGCGTCGACTTACGAGAACCAAACAAAGCGATCGTCGTAGACGGGTTTCCACTTCCTCACATTGAAGAACTGCTTCATCAGCTCTCTGGAGCGGTGTGTTTCTCCAAGCTGGACCTCGCGTCCGCTTATCACCAAGTTGAACTTTCTGAGTGCAGTAGAGACTTAACCACATTTGTATCGCACGAAGGCTTGTTTCGGTTTCGCCGCGTGTGTTTCGGGCTTGCATCTGCCCCTGCAGTATTTCAGAAAATGATGTCAATTATTCTTAAGGGTTGTAATGGCGCCCTTTGTTACTTGGATGATATTTTGGTGTGGGGACGTACTCGCGAAGAGCACGATGCTAACTTGCATACTGTTCTCAACCGCATCAGTGAATGTGGTATGAAACTTAATAACAAGTGCATTTTTTCTGTGAATGAGTTACAATTTCTAGGACATAATGTCAGTTCCCGCGGCTTGACACCTGTTGAATCTAAAGTTCAGGCCATTGTCAACGCCCCACGGCCTACTGATGTTAAAACCTTGCAATCTTTTTTAGGTCTTGTGGGTTATTATGCCAAATTTGTTCCCCACTATGCTGATGTTGTTGAACCACTGCGTACTCTTCTTCGTCAAGCACAGCCTTTTAACTGGTCAGCTGAAGCTGAGCAGAGTTTCATTCGAGTAAAGTCAATACTGGCCTCAAAGCCAGCTGTTAGTATTTTCAATGAGAAGCTTCCCATCGTCATCACGACGGATGCGTCCGATGTTGAACTGGGAGCAGTGTTTCAACAACTCAGAGATGATCAGCTGATTACTATTGCTTTTGCATCTCGTACATTGACCCCTGCTGAACGCAGATATTCAGTAGGAGAGCGTGAAGCTCTCGCTTGTCTTTTTGCTTGTGAGAAATGGCATGTTTACTTGTGGGGCCGGCACTTCACATTACGTACAGATCACCAAGCACTAGTTGCTCTTCTTTCTGCAGGATCCGAAGGCCGCCGCCCCATTCGCATTTCCCGTTGGTGTGCCAAACTCATGTATTATAATTTCAGTGTTCAATATTGTAAGGGTTCTAATAACGTGGTTGCTGATGCACTGTCGCGCCTTCCTCTTCAGATACCGGTTACTGAAGAGCGGGATGAGGAAGTTGTTTCATTAGTTACTTCCTGCATTACTAAAGCTGAGCTTCAGGCAGCTACAGCTGCAGATTCCACTTTGTCTCAAGTTCTCAAATATTTACTTGAAGGATGGCCTTCCAAAGGTGCTCTTGCTTCTGAATTCTTGCCTTACTTCACAGTCCGACAGGAACTGTCTTGTGTCGAGGACTTGCTTTTCCGCGATGAACGCGTGATTCCCCCTGCTTCTTTCCGTAACAAGCTAATACAGCTTGCCCATGAGGCCCATCCTGGCATTGTCCGCACCAAACAGAATCTCAGAGACAGGTACTGGTGGCCAGCCTTAGATAAGCAGGTCGAGCATGCAGTTTACAACTGCCATATATGTCGGGCAGCTGACAAGTCTGCTAAACCTGCATTTTCTCCGTTGCAGCCAGTCGAGTGGCCTGATCGGCCTTGGCAGAAACTCGGCATGGACATCATCGGTCCCTTGCATAATGTTCCGCAGAATGCCCGGTTCATTGTTTCTCTCATCGACTACCATTCCAAATGGCCAGAAATTCGTTTCACACATACGGTTACTTCTGAGGTCATCATTGAGTTTCTGTCTTCAATCTTTAGCCGGGAAGGTTTTCCTGATGCCATAGTTACGGACAATGGTCCACAGTTTCAGTCCCAACATTTCGAGGCTTTTCTTTCGCAACGAGGAATTCAGCACTTGAGGTCATCAGTTTTCTATCCCCAATCAAATGGGCAAATCGAGCGCTTTAATCGCGTTCTGAAGGAACATATCCAGATCGCCCAATTAGAGCACCGTCCCCTCAAGCAAGTCTTGACGGAATGTTTAGCTTCGTACAGGTTCACACCACAAGGCACCACTGGAGTGTCTCCTGTTCAACTTCTCCACGGTAGACAACCGCGAGTTGCTATCGACATAGTCTCTTTGCCTCGCAACATAGCAGTGTCTTCTCCTGATCAAATCCGTACCAGGATTTTTTCTCGTCAACAAGCAATGAAAAAGTATGTCGACACCCGTCGAGGTGCAAAGCAGTCCAAAGTTCGCACTGGCGATCTAGTCAAGGTTCGTGTGCCAGGCAAGCGCCCCAAGTATCGGGGTCCTTACAAAGTCTTGGGCCAGGTTAGCCCCACTTCTTTCCGCTTAAGTGATGGTAACATCTGGAATGCTTCTCGCCTTGTTATTTTTCATACGGATTCGCCTTCAACACCTAAAACTCTTCCTCATCACGTTCCGTCCACGCCTTTCAACTACGCATCAGATTATTACCTGTGGCCTCCATGTACAGTCATTTCTTCTTCAAGGGGGGAGGAGTTACCAGTCGGTGTCGCTGGTTCAAGTACACCAAGTCACACGGTTCACTTCGAACCTTCAGATACGGCTGAGACCGTTGAACCAGACTCCGGCCCGCAAAAATCTTCCGGAGCTGATGCTGCGAGCTCTGATGAGACCCAAAATTTTAACGCTCGTTCAGAGCCTTCACAATCTTCCACTCAAGGTGCAGAGACACCTCATTCTACACCCAAAAGGGCCCGCCCTAAGCGGAAGCGGCAGAAGCCGCGTCGGTACGAAGACTACGTGACGTACAACTCTTGTTCCGAACAGTTGTGTACATTTTTTTTGTTTGTCAGTGCATTTTCAGGACTTGTAGAGTGTGAGTTCGGTGTGCCGTGTTTTGAATTTTCATATGTTCTAACGTACATACCTTGTATATACTTTTGTATTGATCATGTATAAATATAAACAGTGTATAGGTGTGCCTTTTTCGAGGAGGGGATGGTTGTTGTGTTCAGTTTCGGTTTCGAATTGACATGTGAGGATGCCAGGGGGCGCCACTCTGGCATCCGGGATTTCAAGGCGACTGTAAAATAAAACCAGTGTGTGTTACGTAGCCGTGGAGTGCGGTTGTGTGCTTTTCTTTCGGCGCTACGCGCCAACCCGCGTGTTCGGGCTGGTCGATGTCCCCGCCGGCCGCGTACGTCTCCGCCGGCCTTCTTCTTCTTCTGCTTCGTCGGGACCAGCCAGCCCCCAACGCAGCACATACATACATACATACATAAAGGAAAGTAGAACTCGGCCACCACCAGCTAAATAAATTTTAGGCGAGACGGTGTTCGCTCGCGCTTATATAAAAATGCCATATAAATTATTAAACGGCCAACTTATACAGGCCGCAGCGCCGAAATAGGGCAGCCCAGCCTGAAGCGTGTCGTGAGGCCTACTTTTCAGCCAGCTGTCCAGATCACGATACAACTCCTTCACTAATGGATACATCACATGCATGCTGGGAAAGTAAATAGCTTATTTGAAGGAATTTTGTTGCTTACTTGGGCGTGCCCCACGGACTGATCATCCAGAGTCACTCGATGTATCGCTGTTTCTCTAGAAGCCATGTTCGTGTAGCGAAATTCTTCTTCTTCTTCTTCTTCTTGTTCTGCTTGTCCGGCGATTACTTGTACCCACCTCGGCAGATTAGTTACGATGCAAGTGATGTATGTTGGTTAGTTGGTTGGTTGTTCATCATTGTCCTGGCGCAACCCACCATGGGGGTTCGGTCATGAAACGGACGGTGCCTCTTTTGTGAGATGGAATTTTGTTTTACCAGCCAGATTATTTAGATAAGGATGTTTAAACAAAGAACCAATTGACATTCCTAATACCTTGATCTTCGTTTCCTCTGTTTCTTCCCTCCTCCCAAAAGAGTGGGCAGGCTTTGTGCCCCTTCAGATGATGATGACGATGATGATGATGATGATGATGATGGTCTTAACGAATGGTTCACACCCACTTTGGGGGATTGGCCAAGAAAAGATTATTTAGATAGTGTATCACATATTACTTTTAATTCTAATCAATTTAAAATGGTTACAAAAAGTCAAATTTTACTGATTGAGAAATTTGCTTCATTCAATTAAGAATCTTTTACAGCAGTCGCTAGCTTGCTCTACCTCTTTGCTACGTGTCCTTGTGTGTTCGTGTACGCAAATCAAATAAATAAATCCCGCCCGGCTGATCCCTCTTTTTGTCGGTGGGCGCCATCAGTGAGAGAGGATCATCATGAACATCATCAAACGTTGACAAAGACTTTAAATAATGAAGTCTGAGCCTTAGAGGAAGCAAATGTCGATATCAGATTGAGACAATATGATTTCCTTATTGAGGTAGAACAACATCGCGCGAAATGAATTTATGCTATTAACAGCTAATCTACCCACTATATTAAGAATAGCCTATCTAGGAGTGCTATTGCTGAGGCACAAACTTGACTGTACAAATAGAAAAACTGATTAGCAAAAAACATATAAAATATTTTCCGATGCGTTAGTTCGATCGCAGCATACAAGCACGCGCTCTGGCGAGCGTTGTTCATAAATCGACGCCGTGTAGCCTTAATGGGTTAAGTGTATATTTGCAAAATAAGTACGTTTTATGGGCAGTGTTAATTCCACTAAACAGTCTCCGCCCAACTGAACACGGGAGCATTTTGATGGAAAAGTGAAGATCGCTGGTGAGGTCCGTCTTTTTTTTTTGCATGGGCATGAACAAATAGATTTTCGCGCCTCTCTTTGACGCTGATGCACGCCTTTGCATGGAGATGACAGCGGTGCTTGAGGTGCTTTGAATTATATTAGAATGTATGTCTTTTTTAATGTTTCCGTTAACCTTTCTCGTATAATTATTATTGTCAACGATCCCTGTCTACGATAAAATTCTTGTAAGTAGTTCCTACCAAGCAATACCGGCGTACTCCAACACTAGTCTAAGAAGCATCTTGTATGCTAGCAGCTTTGTATTTGGGGGTGCCAGATGAAGGCGTCTTCTCAAAAAGAAAAGGCCCTGTAGGGCACTCGAGGCTATATTGTTGAGGATATGGGCTTCCCATCAAACATCCTGTGTTAAAGTGATTTTTAAACACTCGATCGAATACGCTAGTGAGAGGTGTGTCATTAATATTGTAAGTGAAATTGTGTACTTATTTACTTCTGGTTACAGTGAGCGTTAGAGATTTTGGGCATCTAAAGTGATCTCTATTCCTCAAGACAGGAAAAGACAGATAACAGTGCATTATTTAGTACATGGATTTATTAGCGGAATTAATTTCTCAGTACAATATACAATGATCAGCGAATAGCCGGATGCTAAAGATTAACCAGGCAGGTAAATCATTGATGTATACATAACGAACAAAACATGACCAGTACGTTGTCCTCGGGCACTTCCGATGTGACATATGCTATTGTGGAATTTTTATTGTTGATATGCACACATGTGCAAGCGGTTACTCAGTTAATTTTAGATCCGAAGCAGCTCTTTGACTAATCTGTGTAACCCTGTCCTTCCGCACCAGGGTGGTTCCAAGTATGCCACGCCTCCCCTCGCAATGCGCGCGCGTGACGTCACTCTCTTTCTAGCCTGTTGCCTCTCGCCGCGTGTCATCTCTCTCGCTTCGCCCTTTCCACCACTCGAACGTTAAGCCCATCCCTCACATTGGCTCCATCTCCTCACCCACGCCACCTCTCTCCATCTGTCGGCGAGAAGCCACTGGCTTCTACTGGCTTGTCGCCGACAGATGGAGTGGTGGCGAGAAGCCGCTGATCACGCACCGTCGTCTAGCACGGCCGTGGTCCCGCAGCGCCGGCAGTGAGGGCGGCGCGCCCCTGCCGGCCACGTGATCATGCCGACGGCCGGGACAACACCAGAGCATGCTTCCCGCTAGTGTGCGCGTACCTTTCCCAATCGTCGCCGGCAGTGCGGGTTAGCGAAGCCGATCATGTTCGCGAATGCAACGCCGCGCCTGGAACACCGCTGAGGCGCGAGTCAGGTAAGCCGAACCCAAGCGTCGGCAGTGAAAAATCAACGAAACCAACGAGGTGCGAGTCAAGAATGCCGATCGGGTTCGAGAATAGAGGTGGCGCGCGTGTAACACCATAGAGTTTCATACAATGATACCTAGAGAGGAATCTGGCACTGTGATCGTGTACCCCATAGAATTTCATACAATAATACCTAAAGGGGAATAAGGCGCTATAGTGTTTACGCGGGCTCCTTCAGTAGCACTTGTACCCCCATGGGAATTGTGGGAAATACAGGCTTCGGATCCGCTTTGGATGGATTACGTTCTTGAAAATCACGACGCTTTTTTTTCCGAGCGTAAAACAAAGTGATATCAACTTACATTTAATTGAAACTTGCTTCAATTATTTGTACGCAAGCTTTATTGCAAAAATTTTTGTGACCAGGCGGCACAAATGAAACCTGGTCAAATTCAACCATTGCTCTGCCATTGCATTCCAGATTTCACATCAAGATATCATGAATTACTTTTATAACACTTGAAAACAAACATGCTTGTAGTTTTTTGAAGTATGTAGTATTAGTTTATGAAATAAGTGTGGATTAACAAATGAGCAACACTTATAGTTTTGTCTTCTGCGATGCTAGGTGCGTCTCTCCCAGTGGTCAGCCCTCAACGCATCTCTGGTTTTGTTGTGAAGTCGAGACAGCGGAGCGCGACGCTGCGTCTACTTAGCTTCGTAATCGCTTTGCAGTCGATTGAAAACGAGCTTAGGCAAAATGCGCTAGTGAAAAAATTGCCCGCAGCTTCTTTCGGGGGAACACTGAGGAGGATGCGGAGCATATAATTGGTTAACGGGGTGTTAAAGTGCGACTAACTTGGGTGGATGGCTAAATTGGTTTACGTGGTTGTGAAATGGGGTGTTAAATTGCGACTTACTTGGGTCGATGGCTAAATTGGTTAACGTGGTTGTAGGAGGGGGTGTTAAATGAGTGAACACGTACACACGTATGCGAAAGGGCGGCGCTGCAGGGTCGAAGGGACGTCGGTCATTGTGTTTGTAGATTCGTTGGAATTCATTTCACCGCGACCTTGGACGTCGACGCGCCGTACAAACCAACCGACGAGCGGTAACTGAGCGAGCGAGCGCCGACCTTGAGTATATATACAGCGCGACGGCGCATGCACTGTCAGCTGTCGAATGTTCGAGAAGGGGGAGAAGCGCAACGGCGCATGCGCGCGCGTCAGCTGCCGATCTTCTCGAAGCGCGACGGCGCATGCGCGCGCGTCAGCTGCCGATGTTCTCGAAGCGTGACGGCGCATGCGCGCAACATTATACAGCTAGCGAATGTTCGTGAAGAGGAGAAGCGCACGCGGTGTGTAGAGGAGGAAGGGTGCACAGATGGTGGAGGAGTGAAGCGCGCGCGGTGTGTAGAGGAGGAAGGGATGCACAGATGGTGGAAGAAGGAGGAGGAAGCTTGCGGACGGCGCCGCACTACAAGCCTCGAGTATTAGATGCTCCGCATCTAAAACATGTACTCGAGGCCATATCCTGCACTAGCGTGAGACGCGACATCTATACGCAGTGGAGAGTGAACAACGCTTCATTTAAACTGCCAAACACGGCTCGTAAAGCTCCAACGTCTCAGCAAATCAGGAGATCTGGTGGTCGTTAGCCTCTTCGAACAACAAAGACACTGCTTAAGCTTTTTTCACCGCACCTCACTACCCGTGCTGCACGAAGAACGAAACTGAAACTGCAGAAATGATCTGTAGACAGTTCAAGGGCTAACGCGATCCAATCCGAAGCCTGTACTTCCCATAATACCCTTCGAGGTACACGATCGCAGCGCCAGATTCTTCTCTAAGTAATATTGTATGAAACTCTATGGTGTACCCCCATGGGAATTATGACCTTGAGCTTAAACGAAAAGAAACAGATAGATGCCATATGTCTTGATCTGTCGAAAGCATTCTATAGAATGCTACATGCAAAGTGCTACATGCAGCAGACGAAACTTTAAGTGTTTTTACTTGATACTGTACTGTATTTTCTATAAATAAATAATGCACACTTTCGAGTGAAAAACAAGCATGTTTGTTGTCAAGCGCTGTAAAAATAGTTCGCTATATCTTGATTCCAAATTCGGAACGCAATGGCAGAGTGATGCACACCCTGTTGGTTAAATTTCTACAGGTTTCACGTCTATCACATGATTACAGGAACATTTGCGATAAAGTTTACGTATAAGAAAATGAAGCAAGTTTCAATTGAATGTAATTTCATATCACTTTGTTTTATACTCGGCAAACAAGCGTTGCGAATCTCAAGAATGGCTGCGCTAACAAGAACGAGAGAGGACCAGTGCGGGAACTTGGCGGCTGTGCAGAAACAATCAAACTGTGGAAGATCTTTAACCCAGTTGCAAATACGCAAAATTAGCTTCTCGTAGCATTTAAAAATCTCAGGGTTGTCAAAATATTGATAAGGAGGAGGACTTAACGTTTATTTCACGAATCTGCATAGGGGTGCAAGTTCCGCTTCTACCGTATGGGGAGATCTCATTCCAGGAGTCTTCTGACCTTCGCTGCCTCCTGGCGACGAGACATTGTTGTTGGTGCAAGTCCGCTGAGGCGTACGCATATTGTTATAAAAAAGCTCATTACCAATAATTCGAGTACCTTGTCAAGTTCTTGATAAAAAGCTTTTTTATAACAATATACGTACGTACGTGAGAGGGCAGGAGAAAGAAGACACAAGAATGTGCATTGATCCCCCACCTTTTCTCTTAGTGAATTAGTTTACCAAGCAAATATTATCTTATCTATGGCCTATGCCCCGGAGGGGTGATAGGCCATGATGATAAACCAACCAGCCAACCTCAGAGTGGGTGGGAGGCATACATAGAGGCTCTGGTCATCATAATCATCATCGTCATCATCACCAGATCGCGTGCTGTGCATGGTCTTCGACGTCCTGGTTTCGCAGACAAGCCGCACCCATCGCTCAGCAGGCTGGACCGCGATTCCCCGACTTGTCATTACTGCCCCTTAAACAAAGCATGTGAGTGCATATTGCAGTCATTTATGCGGTATTATATGGTAGACGTTCCACATTTTATCGCGTTAGAACGGGAGAAAGAGCAACACGGGTCGTGAAATACCTTGTGGCCAACAAAGCTGGCAGGACAATAATCTGGATGTTTTGCCCATAGAATTTCCTATAAGGGGACTCTGGCGCTGCGATCGTTCAGCGACCATGGAAATGATGGGTTGTACACACATTTGCCTAGTCTTCGTACTTGCGGGTGGCGAATCGTTCTTGCGGCTTCGTTTATTGCTGGTTATGGTTTCGTTTCGAAAGAAAGAACGAACCCTTTTCAAATTTGTGGCTCGATTCAAAATGTTAAGCCTAAAAGAATAAGGTTGTGAAGTGCAAACGCTGAACAATTGTTTTTTTTTCGTAAAAAAACAGTTCCAAGCCCCACAAATACACACGGAGCCCGAAGCAGGCCAGAAGTTCGAACATTAGACAAATGTGTGTACTACCCATCATTCCCATGCTCGCTGAAGTGCCGTGCCTTGCAGCTCCCATAGACACTAGCGCCAGAGTTCCCTCTAGCGTACATTAGTAAACTCTATGGTTTCGCCCACAGGGCAAGTTGCTGAAAACAACATTGCAATGCCTGTACTCAAACGCTCCGGAAACAGTTTTCTTTATAGATTTTGCTTTTGGTCATATTCTGTCATTACGCGCCATTACCATTATCGGATGCACCGTTCGATGGCTCGGAAAGCAAACTAACGTAACCATACGAAAAAACGAAAAAAAAACAACTGAATAGAAGCAGTCCAGCCTAATTTTTTGTGAATATGTATTTTTGCCAAGTGCACGCAAGAACACACGTTGGGCAGAAACTGGTGCGCAGTGGCTGCAGCCGCGCGCTAACCCCCCGCACGCGTGTAAACTCGACCCTCTGTCTTTGTAGCTGCGCTTTAGCACGACTGCAAGTTGACAGCAACGACAGCAGCGCCCCAATGCGTGCACCAGCCCGATCGTGGCAGCAGGGCATGCGTGCAACGGCTATGACGGCAGGAGAACTTTAAAATAACGGGTGTATTTCGCCACTGCTTGCTATTTATTTCCCGAATAGAAAGAAAATATGGCCCCCTAAAGAACCCCAGGTGGTCGATATTTTCGGAGCCCTCCACTATACGGCGTCTCTCATAATCACATGGTGGTTTTGGGACGTCAAAACCCCACGTATCATCAAGGTAGCCAGAGTGTTGCTATGGAGCTAACCTGAAATTTTCACCTTCAGGCAGGGTCGTATATATCGTCCAGTGCAAAGCAGCCACTAATGTTGACACTGCCGGCTAAGTTCAGAACGCATTCATGCTTGGGATTTCATCTGCATAAAGTAATGATTACGGAACTTCTTCAAAGTGCAGTCATCGCGCATTCACAAAATTCATTGTTTGGAAGTGGCGGATTCTCGGCGACTGCATCGTACAGTTGGAAACTTAGTGCGGATGCTGTCCGGGTCATTTGAAATTCGGGATATTAAGGGAAGATTCATGGGAGAAATACGTGATTTTCGCTGAATTACATTTACATAGCCACAGAGCCCAAGCTGTTTAGCAATTACCTGTTAAGCTAGTCCCCTTATTGAGTCGTATCGCATTAAGCTTGATGCTTATTCGACTGTGTCATCTCTCGCGAGCGTCAGCTTACTGCGGGACATTCGCGTTATTCAGCCGTCCCGTGTTAATAGAAAGTTTTTTTTTATGTTTGATGGAAGGGGGAGGCACAGGAAGGGGGTAGGGGTGGTTAAAGGCGTAAGTTTCTATAGTGCCGCAGAAATGAGCGGCGTCAACGCTTAGCACGTTCGTTAGCGATCGATGCGAAGATACTCACACGCGACTTGATAGCGTTGCTGCAATATAGCGTTGCGTTTCATAGCTCGAGCACACGGTTTGTACACCCATCGATGGCTGTCGCATTTTGTTGTGGGTGAAATGCGAAAACAGCCGTGCACTTGCACTTATAGTGTGCACGGCAATTCAACCCGCAGGCGGTGAAATTCAATCTGGAGTCACCCAACAACCTAGAAATAATCATATCGTAATAAGATCATGGTTTTGGCATTAAAACCCCAGAATTATATTTTGTGAGTATCTTCAATAGTGGTTTGAAGTCTTGTAATAAGTCTTGCACGTGGCACCTGTCACATCGTTGATGAGTCTTAAATCTGGATCTATCCGAATAAGTACATTATGTTGGTAACTGTGGTAGAGAATAAATATGAAAGCTGGTACCGTCGGCGTCTCGCCAATCTAATCAATAAAACTGATTGCTGATCTGCAGAATTAAGGAGACTGGGAGTCCTATTGCTAAATTAGGTCGGCTACAATACACACCTTAAAAGCGAATACTGGTAGCAATACTTTCTCAAGATAAGAAAAATCTCAATAGGGCCAGTTCAAGGTGAGATGAAAGATTAAAGAGATGGACAATTTTCGATCTCGACGTTACGCTGGAACTACTGTTTCCACACGTAATGTTTTTTTCACGATATGCAGTTGCACTGACACATCGTGTTCAAGTTTTTTTTTATATTTTTTATCTTGCTACTAAAAATGAAGTGTTTTTTTATAAACTTACATAATTTCTTCTTTTTACTTGCATTCACAAGTTTAGCTTCTCTGCTTTCATGACCGAAAAAGCCAAGGTTGTATTAAAACTCGAAGTAAGTTAAAACCGCTTTTAAAGGGCACAAGGTGGTTACTAAAAACTATAACTATCTTATAGTCTAGAGTACCCTGGAAGTTTCCACCTGGCTGCTTTCCACTGCATTACACCTGAGAAGTTCACCACGGCTACATGCTCAAAATGACCTTGATTTTCAAGCTCTAATGGGGGCAGAAATCATTTCATACAACATAAGTTTACAACATAGATGAGCATGCATTTCTACGTACAAAATGCATGTTTTGAAGACGCTATTCTCGGCAACTTCTTGAGTTTAGACATCATATTTCCAGTACTTCTGACCACCAGATTGAGATACAATTTCTGCCACATATTTCTGAACATGCGAAGAGTGAAATTATTTAAACAAAAACCTAATATATCTTAAACCAGTATTGTGAACCTAAAGTATGTGCTGATTTTTTTCTGTCACCTAAGTTTTATGATTATGAGCCAAGAATAACTCATATTTTTTCACATTAGCTGTAGATGCAAGTTACTTACAAAAACGTGTTTATTATATTTTAATAAACAAGAAAAATTGTAATTGCAGGAGTATTAAAATAACTTTTTACATTGCAATTTTTCTCGTTCATTAAAAGTATTTATACAAGTGCTTTTGTTGGTTCCTTGTACTCTGCAGCTTATGTGAAGAAATATGAGTTTCTGTTGGCTTGTAACTATTAAAATTTAGTGGCAAAAGTGTGTCCGGAAAAAGTTACGCTTTACACATTGTCGTGGTACATATAGAAATATTTAGCTTACATATTCGTCATCATCATTAAAAACCATGTATTTTGCAAAATAAAATCTTTGGTCTAGGCTACCGAATAATTTTTTTAGCAGCATCTGTTTTCAATTTGGTACTGTTGGTGCAGTCTCGCAAGTGTTGGGATGTCGACAGTGAAGAAGATTGGAACGGGGTCTAGTAATGTTTTAACAATATGTACGCTAACGTTTTAATATGACCGACTGGCTTTTTCATAACATTTACGTGGGCCATTTCTGAATTGCTGGCGATGATTTCGCGAAAAGATTCGAGGTACCGAGCTCCCGAATGACTAAAACCGGGACGCCTGTTCTCACCTTTCGTGTAGTGATAGTGTTTCATGGTTATTTTTCAACACTTAGCGCCCAGATTGCGTGCCTCACAGAAGAAAAAAAAAACCAAGTGCTCGAGACCTTGTCACGCCTGTGAAGCACATGAGCTTACTTATTGAGAAAATGAAAATAATTATATTTGCTGGAAAAGACAGTCATGCGTGGACCAGACCACAAGCGAAAGGTCCACGAGCTGCGTGTTTAGAACGTCCAGGTTTATATCATACCGCTAATTGCATTGGTAAGGACATTGTGAACCACTCGCACGGAACCTGCAGGAGCAACAAGTCCTTTTCCAGGACTATCTACAAACAGCACGGCTCCCACTCGAGAACGGGATCGGAGATGAAGACGTCTGAGCAGTTCCCGCCGCAAAAGAAAGCGAATCTCACGAAGTCAACAAAGCCGACTGGACAGCCGAAGGTAAGGCCTGTAAATTCCTTCGCGTCATCTTAGTTACGATATTGCTGCTTGCTGCTTGCCGTCGCCGGCGCCGTCACTGCTGCTGCCTTTGTTGTTGTTATTGTTGTTGTTGTCGCACACTATTCCCATTACGCACATAGCCATTCAGCTAGTACAACATTTGTTTATTTATTTATTTACTCACCTATTTATTTATTCATTGATTAATTCATTTATTTGGCCAATGCTGCCGACTTTTATGCGAAGTGTCAGACAGGAGTGTATATATATATATATATATATATATATATATATATATATATATATATATATATATATATATATATATATATATATATATATATATATATATACACATATATATATATATATATATATATATATATATATATATATATTGTGAGCATTATTCCTGCACGTCATTTTATCATATGTACATACTCATTATCATCAGCCTGACCTGTGTTGTGGGGCAGAGGCTCGGCAAGTAAAACAAGTGTCTTGCAGCCAAAACGTTGCCTTACAAATGGTGGAGGCGCTGGGTTGCCTTACAATATATATATATATATATATATATATATATATATGATATTACTACGTTTTGCAGTACAAAAAACAACAGAAATGAGTAATAACAAAAACAATGCATCGAGGGAAAAACACTGGAAGAGTTTCAACTTGGAAAGGTGGAAACCTTGAAAACATGAATCAGCGTAACATGTTATGCCCCTTTTGGACAGAATGAGCGAGTTTTGCCTAAAAGAGGCACGAGCGACTGATACAGCAGAACAATCAGGGAAAACGAGCAAAATGACAAATTGGCACACTGAGCAAAAGAAAAATGTGCGCACAAAGTAACATACAAACGAGCCAGCGCTTAACTTAGCAAAGCAATACAACTACAACACACCGAAGAATTTAGATGCAGTGTCAATAATAATAATAATAATAATAACAATAACAATAATATTAATAATAATATAATAATAATAATAATAACATTTACAACAAATCAATCAAAGATGGCAGGCAGATTCACTATCGCATGCATGAATGAAGAAACAGTTGTGGATGATGCAGCTTTACCGGGCAGTGCTTTCCAACTACGTACTGTTCGAGAAAAGCGTGATTTTCGGAAAGTAGTTGTTCTACACGAAAATTCTTGAACTTTCTTGCTATGCTGCGACCATGTTATTTGTGATTTTGATGGTTCAATACATTTGCCTGTATCGATTTTCGGGTTATTGTGATAAATCTCACAAAATATTACCAGTCTTTCACAGGCGTGCCTGCGCTTTGAGGTTTTAAGTTGGAACTTTCCAGGAGGTCCAAGGGGGACGTGCCTCTACTGTAAGGGTTGTAAATAAACCTCACGGATTTTCTTTGTGCAGACTCCAGTCTCTTTGATATTTGCTAAGGTGTGAGGGTTCCATACAGCAGACGCGTAACTAGGAGTGCAGAGTTGTAAATAAACCTTACGGATTTTCTTTGTACGGATTCCAGTTTCTTTAATATTTGCTAAGGTGTGAGGGTTCCATACAGCAGAGGCGTAACTAGGAGTGCAGGGTTGTGAATAAATCTTACGGATTTTCTTTGTACGGATTCCAGTTTCTTTCATATTTGCTAAGGTGTGAGGGTTCCATACAGCAGACGCGTAACTAGGAGTGCGCGAATGTTCGAGTTTCTAATCGAAGTGTACCTAATCGAATAATCCGATTCGACTTGCAAATAGCTAGTATTTTAACTTCGGAATAATTTCACTGGATGAATATCTAAAGCGTGGTAAAAGGCAGTGGTGCAACTTTGTCAGGCTGGGGTGACTGAAGCTAATTCTAAGGTGCTTACAGAAAGGTCTTCCGTTGGAACTTTCATCGGTGTACTGGTTAAAAGGTGAGTGTGTGTTTATTTTAGAGGAGATTAGGTCATTTCCACTTGTCATGATTCCAGCACAAAAGGTAACACTGGAGCACTGCTAGCATAAAAAATAACCAGCACTGAGCTCAGACCTTACAGTCCAGATGTTCAAAAATACTTCAATAAGCGGCTGACCCCAAGAAAACTTGATGCTTTGAAATAGTGAAAAGCGCAAAAGCTGTACTTTATCCAGGTATCGCTGAAATTGATTTTGCTTTGGAATACCATCCCATTTCTGCCAGTGAGCACATATTTTCAAAATGCACGAAACACCGTAACATTAAGGCGAGAAAGTTCGAAGTAAAGTGACGTACGTGAACTACGTCGAGTTTTTGCATGACGATTTGTAGTATTGCAGTGGCAGTCACTCACGGCCTAATGAGCTTGAGCACATGAGCGAATTACGTTTTTGTTCTCTCTTTCAAATCTTTAGTATTCAATATTCGATTCAGTATTCGTCAATTCGGCACTATTCGATTCAATTCGAGATGAAATTTCACAATTCGCACACTTTTACTAATAAGGAGATAAGGTCAAAGAGCTAATTAAAATGATTTGCAGTGAGCGCCCGCGCCTCGAAAGACAAGCTCGCAGACCGATGAGCCTGCAAGCTGTGACTCGATTGTCCCTTCGTATGAACTCAGCGTGTGTGGTTCACTGATTTTCAGCAAGGCGAACTGAGCCAGCAGCAGCAGTTATTACCGGAAGAGCTGTCCCTCTTGACGACCCAGTCGACACACTTTACCTTTTCCGAGGGAGTACGTCATGTCGCGTCGTCCGGAAGACACCGTGACGTCGACTCCTCGACCATGCGCTCTTCAGCGGCCCTTCCGCGGCGAGCGAACGAGTCTGCAGACGTTCAGCCAGCCCGGTTCCTTCACGTGAGTGTGCTAAGCTCTCCAAAGCTGCACGGTTTAATAGACAGTTATAGTCCAGCGCTGGGGTCTCAAGCTCACTTCCATCAGCGCGTCACATTCATGTATAGTTCCATTCCGCAATGGGCAAGACAGTGAAGAAGGTAAAGCGGGTGCAATATTTAGCGAGCCTTGCCATCGTAAAAAAAAAACCAGTTTTTTTCGAAATCTCAGGCACATGTTGTTTCTTAAAATAATGTGGCTAAAATCTAGACGTAATAATAATGAGATCTAACAATCATGCAAAGGAAAGTATCGGGAATGTTATATAAGGCAATTGGCTATGCCCCTGCGACGGGAGGCAGAAAACGGCGTCATTTTCATCTCGTCCTCTTTCATTGACCTCTCTATCTCTACACGTGAAAAAAAAGTGGGTGAAAAGGTAGCTTGCCGTGGGCAGGAACCTAACCGACACCTTCGAATAACGCGTCCAATGCTCTCCCAACCTAGCTACCCGGCGGCCATCCCCCTGTCCACTTTACCGGGTATATATGTGAATTAAACGTGGGAGCATCAGTCAGCGCCGCCTGCAGCAATGACAGCGCGCGTGGAACACTTTTTCTGCCTCTTTCGGCGTCACGTAGCACGTGATCTTTATTACGAGTTGGCAGCTGACCACTAATCCCTCGCATACTACGAGCCCTGAAGTATATACACTTTTTACCTTCAGAACTGAGACGTGGATTGTGAATAGCTTTTGTTTCACGCTCATGTTTCAAGGCACGGTAATCACATAGGTTACCTCGCGAAAGCAATGCTTTTGACCAGTAGCTCATGAACATTCATATTAGAAAAAAAACGTGGCTGATCCCCATATCTAAGAATCGGTATTATATCACGAAAGGTAAAAGTGCCTACACAGAGGTAGTTGATCGTTCATTGGGTGCTGTTTCAGCAACAGTTACAAAAAAAATTGCTAAGTCAAGCGAAGAGTGGCAAGAAGCAGCTCGAAACTTGCAGCGTACGAAATTAGCACACACAGTACGAGCGCGGACTAACAACTGTCAAAGCTCGACACTTGAAGCGCGCTGTTCAAACAAAAAGAAAGACGTAGGAAACGAGCTCGCAAGTATACACAGGACAAGCGCGAACCTTTCACAATCCTTACTACGCAGTGCGTCAGCAGCTTGCTCCTTTCGTAAACGTGGCTGAGGCAGCGAACGAAATGACCTTCATCCACCCTCGATACGAGTCTGAGAAGCAAGCGCGGAGACGAGACCACGCTTCGCGGGGGCGGCGCGCGACGACCTAAATTTAGAGTGTGCCCAACGCGAGAAAACACGCTAAAGTTTCGGAGCTCTGAGAACCGCGAACTGGTGTATGGTGTATACAAATGGCTGGCCGTTAACATCCTACGCAACGTATTCGCTCCGTGGCACAGTGTTTATATAGCGCTGCACGCTGCGAATCAAGAGGTTAATTGCTGGTTCAACACTGCACGACAGAATCCTTCTTGTATTTTTTTCTTTGCAGTCTGTTCGTATATATTTTGCAAAGTCATATCCATGATAGATATACGTAAGTAGAGCCCTGGTAGTCCCCGGCATAAAACAATTTCGTGTTAATAAAAAAAATATGAGTGTGAACAGTCACGTGAGCGTTGCAAGCCGCAAACGATTGTGATGAGGGCCGCATGTTTGAAACCCTTCGTTTAGCGGGAAGCGTGCATAGCGGAAAAGCATGATCCAAATGCGCATATGCAATACTCTAAACAACCCGTAGCGTTTACCGTATACGCACGCTGTGTTTCTACTTTAGCGTGACCGTGTTTCCGTGGATTACGCAGTGCACATGAAGCATGACAGCGATTTCAGACGGCCGCTTTGAACTGAACTTGCCGTTATTGCTCAAGGATTCACCGTTCGTACGCAAGCAATGGCCGTTAAATGGCTTCCCTCGTATGCCTTCATATAGCTTCGACAACCAAATAGTATGGATAACTTGGGAGAAATCTCAAGATCGCTGCCCATTTCGAACGTTCCTTATAAGGTGCCTAGAGTGTACGTCAGGAATAGATACAAATATATCTCCATTCTTAAAGTCTGCGGGTGGTTCCACACAAAGTTTAGAGCGTCGAAGATGAGAAATAACGCTACGTCATTGAAGCATCTTCAGATTCAAAAAAGTGCATGAAATTCCACTCACAGTGGCGATGGCAATGTTTTGGCTACCTTCCATCAGGGACGAAAGATAAGAGTAAGATTGAACAGGCTAGCTTAACTTCTCCCGAGTAAACGTCGCATTAGATTCAAGTTACGTCAAACCATGAGCCCTTGAATGCCAGTGTAGTCGATGTGCTCCATAAGCCACATTATACACATCTTTGACAGTCTTCCCCCTCTGTAAAACTGCCAGACGACTGAAAAATTGCCGAAGGAATACCAACTTTTAAATCTGGAGATAAGAACTCCCCTAAAAACTACCGTCTAAACTCACTCACATACATCTGTTGCAAAATACTCGAGCACGTATTAGCTTCCCACGTCTACAGCCACCTCGAGACTAAGAAATTCTTCTTCCATAACCAGCGCGGATTCAGAAAGGGAATGTCATGCGAAACACAGTTATTATAATTGACTACTGATATTCGTTACAACATGAATAATGGCCTACAGACTGACTGTATATTTTTGTACTTTGCTAAATCCTTCGACCGTGTAGCCCATCGCTGTCTTATTTCTAAAATATCTGCCCTATTATTAGGCTCACCCCGCCACGGTGGTCTAGTGGCTAAGGTACTCGGCTGCTGATCCGCAGGTCGCGGGATCAAATCCCGGCTGTGGCGGCTGCATTTCCGATGGAGGCGGAAATGTTGTAGGCCCGTGTGCTCAGATTTGGGTGCACGTTAAAGAACCCCAGGTGGTCGAAATTTGCGGAGCCCTCCACTACGGCGTCTCTAATAATCATATCGTGGTTTTGCGACTTTAAACCCCAAAAATCAATAAAATCAATCAATCTACTATTAGGCTCCCTCACTTTATCATGGCTACGAATTTTTTTCCTTTCGCAAGCAGTTTACAACCATGAATAAGTCTTCCTCTCCATCTTCCTGTGTATTTTCTGGTGTCCCACAAGGGAGAGTTTTTGGCCTATTACTCTTCCTCATCTACATCAAACACCTCCCATCTCACATATCATCAATTATCAGAATCTTTGCAGATGACTGCATGCTCTACAGACCCATAAAATGGCCTAACGACCGCTTCATCTTTCAAGATGATTTTAACATCATCTCGAACTCGTGTAACGCTTGGCTCATGACCCTAGATACTAGTAAATATAAAGCTGTTTTCTTTGGACATAAACAAGTTATTTCTAACATTACTTTCTACAAATATCTCGGCGTCTACCTTTTACACCAACCCTTTTCTGGCTTGAACACATCACTGCTGTCTCTGCAACATCTTCCCAAACATTAGGCTATTTGCGCCGAAACTATCTTCAGTGTCCCTCTTACATTCGCAAACTGTGTTACCTAACTTTTGTCCGCCCACATCTTGAATGCGCCTCATCAGTTTAGTCCACCTCCACTCATTATCAAATTAATATGTTTGAAGCAATTCAGAACAGAGCCACCCGTTTCATTTCCAGCATCTACTGGAGTATTTCCAGTGTGACTCAGATTAAACTCGATCATTCACTACGACGGTTACATGCTCATCATCAAATGTCCTTCTTTTGTCTGTTCCACAAGTACATCCAGAGTAACAAAACATCATTGTTACAACTAGAACCTCCTCTCGCCACATCACGCAGGTTACGTAATCATCTCCGTTTCACCCGCATCCTCGGTCACACAAACGCTTTTAACACATTAGCACAACCGCAAGCCATCAGAATGTCGAATGATCTTCTCGATAATATCGCCTCTGATAGTACATAGCCCTAACACGTTTCGACACAAACTTAAGATTTTTTTTAATATAGCACGCAGTTACTTTTTTTGTTTCTCATTTATCGCGTAACTTCCAAGCTCTTTTACATTGCCAAGTATTGCTTGTTCTATTGATCTTTGCGAGCTGTCGTATGAACTGAATACACTGTTATTTTTGTACAAAGTACCCTGTCGTTCTTTTAATGTACACTCTGAGTTGTTCTTTATGTGTCTACATCTGATTCTTGATGTAATCCCCCTTACTCAATGCCTTTGGGCATGCAAGATATTTTTCAATAAATAAATATGTATTCACACATTTAAATTTACAACAAAAAGGACATCAATCCACTTGGTAAGATTCGGCTCAAAGTGAAAAAAACGCGTCATAGACAAAGGCATGCTTCGAACGAAATTGAGTGTTACTACGCTGGGAATCCGCCGTAATTATCAGTTCAGCAGGGAACCTGTTACAACATGGGGAGGTGCAATAACGTGTAGAAAATCTCATATTCTGAAGAAAGAAAACAGAACGAGAAGTAGAGCGTGCGCAGGTGGTAGTGATGCAGAGATATCTATGGTACTATTGATAATTCTGCCACTATCATTTTATATATATATATATATATATATATATATATATATATATATATTGATAGTGCAATCAATAACAGGGTTGATAGTATTCTCGACAGTATAAAATCAACCGCGCGATCTCATTGCAGCATAAACTTCGTACGCCATTATATGCAACAGGAGGGGCAGGCTGTGGGGCAAGAAAATTTGCATGCTTCTTCTTAACAGTGCTAACAAATGGCAATTCGGTCTACTTTTCTGGTGTAATAGAAACGAGGTCGTTACAGTTCACAATTCTGTTCAGTGTCAGATTTATATTGAAATTCGTGGTTCTAAAATAAAAAATACAAATAAGTGGTAATTTGTTAATTGTAAAGTGTAAGTGGTTACTTGTGCACGGGAGTTCATTGATGCACATAACGTCTGCATTCTAACTAATGAAATAAATTTTCTTTCGTCAAAATATTGCTTATAAATCTTGTAAACTGATTGTTGCTATCGTAGGCAGTCACAAATGTTTTTTCGCAATATCGCGGGCAGCAACAGCGTAAATATTGACAGCACTATTGATAACAATACTGATAGTTATACTACCTATGGTATACCGACTGTACTATCAATGATACTATCGGTAGTTTATCGAAAGTAGCACTATAGATAGCTTACTTACACTACCGATAGTTAAAAAATCACAATATATCCATGCAGTGAATTATGATTTGTAGGGTGAAGTCCGTGCACGCGCGCGTCCGTCTGTCTGTCTGTTAAATTTTTTTTTTCTGTCTGGCTACAAGCTCGAGCCTCCGCAGCCCTCCGTTCCGCTTCGTCCACGCCCCACCAACGAGGTGACGCGCACGAGCTGCCGCGGCGCTCCACGCCCGCTGCTCTGCTTTTTCATGCTCAACCATTGATTCGCCACGTCCGGTGACTATCCAGGAGACAGGGAGGCGCTCGTACTCCTCGCATCCAGGCACAGCCCGCGCAGCAGCCAATCGGAGAGTAGCAGTGCAGTGCCACCTAGAATATCCTCACTCAAATGCAGTTTGTATGTACTTCTATGAGACAGCACCATCTATTGCACAGTTCGAGAGATACTGCCTTTTTATTTCTCGTTTTTTTTGTGTTGGTTACGCCTGACGCAGGACATGGTTAGACTATGAAAAGCTTCGCCCCTAAAAAATTGTTGGTACCATCGATAGTCTGTTTTCCTGCGTTTTGCATCACTACCGTATATGACGTCGTGAAGCACTAGTGGCTCTATTGCTAAGTCACGCAGGCGTCACATTCGTAGAATTTGACGCCACGACATAATTATGCAGGATTAAGGACGTCCTTGGAGAATTTTGACGTCACCTAAAATATTACATATCAAAACCTATTCAAAGTTAACACTTATTCTTTATTTAAGCAGCCATTTTAATATGATGATGCAGCAAGAGTAGATACATTCCAGATAAACATAGGTCAACTGTAGAGAAGATGCAAAAACATCGAAACTGCATTCTGGCATATGCATAAAAACTAAAGGTGAATAACACGCATGAGAAAGTGAATAAAAGGTCAGGACACTGAACACGTGGTACTATAGTGCAGTTACAAAGCACAAACAGCAACACATGGTCACCGAAGTGCAAAGTAGTGCGTGACACGGGACAGTGAAAGAGACGGACGAAGCGCTGAACATACAACCCGTCACTGTTCTGTGTCACGCGCTATCTTTTATTTTGTTGATCATGTACCAACCGGCCAAAATAGGCACTTTTAAGTAATACAAAGCATTCAAGAGCGCTTCTTTGAGTAGTTACTTAACGCGACTTGACATTGAATTCACAAAACGGGGTTTCATATTGTATTATGGCGTCGTAATTATATTCCTAGCATCACAACTCACTGCAGATTTCGCTTACGGTATATTTTAAGGTGTTCTTATTATTACTGACCCTGCCATATTATATTCCAGATTTTGATCAATCAGTGCAAAAAGCTATTCTAAACAATTAGACCGAGAACGAAGCAGTGTTGTTAATTAGTTTACTAACAAAATAAACTTTTACGATTGAACACTCACTGTCGTCAGTATTTTCGTTGCATCACCAAAATTGACACTCTGTACCACCGCTGTTTCTGCTGGATATGACTTAACATGATCTGTTCTACGAGCATGCCATCTGTGTCCTTCTGATCCGGTGTACTAAAGCGTAGTGTCGTTGCCACAAACGGGTCTTCCGCGTCCATCAAGTGTCGTTGCCGCGTTTCTATGGAGACGAAAAAGCTAGAAATCCGTGAAAGTAGGTTAGGCACACCTTAAAGAACAGCACGTGCTCAAAAATTCTCAGAACCCACCATTATGGCGTCCCTCATTATAAAAAGACAGGGCGTGCAAACACGGGCACAAGAAGGAAGTTTGGACATCACAGATGCCAACTAACAACTGGAGGTACGCGCAACGACGAAAAAGAAGACACCAAAACTTATCTGCACAGCCCATGCAATATTCGAACGCGTCGGTCGGTCGGTCGGTCGGCCGGCCGGCCGGCCAGCCGGCGTAAATGATGTGAGCTGCTCTCCCCTTAATGAATTAGCTGCTGCAACAAACTGATTGAAGCTGCGTATTGCGCTGCGTCGACGAAGGCGACGTTGTCCCCAATCGTAGCCGCTGTTCGAAAAAGGGCTCTGGCCCTTGCTTGGCGTCTGCCGTAATTGTATTGAGGTGCATGCTTCTAGGTATCTGAGATACAGAGTACAATTCCCTGACTATTATTGGGAGCGCGCATTTCATCTGTCTGGCGATGGAAGACCGTATACCAATATTCACTAGTAACTGTCTGCCAGCTTCCGTGGAAGCCAGTCTACTGTTTCTCGCAAGGTGCTGTGGACTCCCAGAGCCAATATATTTTCTTTACTGGTGCTCTGTGGACCGAGTATCTTTTTTATGCTCTTGCGAATTATTTATTCTAGTTTGGCTTCACCCCCCCCCCCCCTCCTGCTCCACTTGTGAACCAAGGCGATGTAGTTGATGTGGCTGATTAGGAAGGCGTGAAAGAGTCTCCGAAGGTTCTCTTCGGATAACCCCCCTCGTTTGTTGGCCCCTCTCGTAATTATTGTTGTCGCTGCGGGGCGTTCTAACGTGTAGGCGTTACTGCCATCCTCCTTCCGGAACATACCAAGAATTCTAACTTTGTTTACGATCAGAATTATAGAGCCGCTCCCTGTGTTGATCGAGATATCGAGAAAACTCTTTCTTTGCACTGATTTTTGGCCGGTAATGAAGCAATTCTGTTATGTTTGCCGACAAGCAGAGCCCTTCAATGTGCAGAAAATCTTGAACCACCCTAATCGTTGTTTGTAATTGCACTTTGATTTGCCCATCACTACCTCCCTCGTACCAGGCGGTGATGTCGTTGTCGTAAAAGACGTGACTAAGACCTTTAATCTTGGAGAGACTGCGGGAAATTGCTGTCAGCGATAAGTTAAATAAAAATGGAGATAGCACTGCTCCTTGTGAGGTGCCTCTTGGTTCAAGATTAAACGTCTTCGGGCTGAGAGATCCTAGGTTAACAGTAGCTTTTCTATTCCTAAATGAGCTGATATAGTTGTAAAAATGTTCTCCAAGACCCACTTCTTCAATGGAAAAAAGTATGTGAGAGTGTTTGACCTTCTCGAAGACCTTTTCCAGGTGAAGTGCCAGAACACCTTTGGTGTCTCTGGAGACCATGTCAATGATCTTGTGTTTGAAAAGCAGCATTACATCTTGCGTGGACATGAACGCCTGAATCCAATTAGATTAAGTGGAAGGAGATTTCTCTGCAAATTTAGTGGCCTTCTTTAGAATGACGTGCTCGGCGACCTTCTCCACGCATGAAGTGAGAGAAATCAGCCGGAGCGAGCCAAGCTCCAAGGGTTTCCTGGCTTCGGGATGAGATTGACGGTCGCGTCGCGCCACTCCGTTGGAACCTCACTGGTCTCCCATACTTCGTTTATTTTATTTGTTTGGAGCTCGATATCCCCGTCAGCTAAATTCGTTTTTCTTTTACTGATCCCATTGGGACCCGGAGCTGATCTGCAGTTGAGCTCGTATAGAACATTTCGTACCTGTGCGCACGTGAAGAGAGAACCAAGAGGGTCCGTTCCGTTTTCAGGTACAGCAGGGGGGTCGCTATTGTCTGAGCCGGATTCTGTGCAAAGATATCTCGAGGCGAGCTCGTCGGCAATTTGTGTTTCTGTCAGACCAGAGTTCTTTAGGTTGTGGATAAGTCTGGCAATTGTAAGCCGCTGATTGACTTTGGATAGTTTATCCCCCAGTAGATGTTTTAGGAGGTTACACTTCGCACCACTCCTCATTTGCCGATCGACGGCATTGCATACTTCGTCCCATTGCTGTCGAGCTAGCGTTTCACTATGCTCATCTATCTGTCTATTAAGTTCAGTTTTTGCGTAGGCGTCGGTTTTTAGCTTCCAGCAGGTGGGCTAATCGACTGTCTATGTGCTCTATCTCTCATTCTGTCTCCCCTTCCTCTGTGAAAACAGCAACGTCTTCTTTAAGGTGAGTGAGTAATTCATTTAACTAACTTATTTATTCTCGTCTTGTTTTCTGATATCTCAAAAGGTTCCAGTTCGTTACGTAATATTTTCTGAGCGATGGTGAAGAGATTCTTATCCCAAGGCTGCTAATGCAGCGATTACTGCTAAGAGTCTCTTGTGTGTTGATCCATACGGGTTCCTCTGCATTGCTAACCATGGTCAAGTCTGGTGTGGTATCCCTGCTAAACGAGTTGCCTATTCTGGTGGGGTATCGTGGATCGGTGACCAACGTGAGACTTGAAGCTGTAATCTGTGCCGCGAGGGTCCTTTATATAGCCCCAATCTTGATGGTGCGGTAATAAAGTCCCCTCCTATGATGAGCGTTCGAACACCTGCAATTTTACACGCTTTCTGGAAAGGAGCATGAAACGTCTCTTTTTTTCGGTTGGTGAGCTGTAAATGTTTAGATGAAAACGGATTGTTTAAGTTTAGCGTTTGGTATGAGCTTGATTATTATGTGTTCAATTTTCAAGTCGGGCCTTACGTCACGACGTAAATATGCGAGATTACTTGAGGCGAGTGTCGCTGCGCCCCTCTTGCCGTCCTTAAAATGCGTTTCAGCACGATAGTCCCGAAGAGCGATAACATCGGTGAGCGTTTCCTGGGGGAGGATTACTGATGGTTTTTCGGTAGCAGAGCTAAGTAAATGTTGCAATACTGCCTTTCTTTTGCGTATCTATGTGATTGACCTGGGGCTCTACGTGAGAATGTTAAGGTATTTTATTTCATCTTTATGCGAGTTCCTAAAAATAATTTGCCTAGAATCATATTCCTCAAAATTATATCGCGATTTTGAGACGTAATACCCCGACATTTATTCTTATGTTCAATTTTCGGGCACGCAGATGCCGAAGAAGCTGCGTGAAAGCATTTCGCCGCAGCAGCGCCAGTTGTACCGGGACTTCCAGCAGGAGCCGGGGGGTTTCTTTCCGCTGTACAGCATCCCCCGCGAGAAGATGCACGACGCCGAGGTGCGGGCCTTGCTGCTCGTCTACGTCCGCTCCGTCATCGACGAAGCTGTCGAGTGCGTCAAGGTCAACACCACTTGCGCCCTCGGGGAGTCGCAGTCGAGGCCCAACACTCTGCACAAGTAGGATCCCAAGGCCAGTGTTCGGAACGTGAGTCGCGTCCACGCAAATCTCTTCAGTTCCGTGTGCTGCACACCTACATGTACACCCCTTTAGCTTGGCCGGAAGGAATTTAATCACCTCTGGGCCACGGAGGAAAACGTTGGGCACACAGAGGAAAGCCTGCAAGCAGCCGCTCACGTAGTCGATCACTACGCAGAGTGTTGCGGACTCCAGTGTGCACCACGGAAATCAGAATTTGTGCATCTTAGAATGTGTGCCTATAGACACCACAAAACTGCGTCTCTCCTTGGCTAGTGGCCCCATACGCGAGGCTAAAAAAAGTTTGAATTCTTGGATTTTTCATCCACAATCAAAAGAGAGTTGACACAACACTACTAAAGGTTCGCAAGGTTGGGGACCAAGTATAGGCCGAAAGGTCCGACGCGTCTCCAACAAGAAAGTGGATTACGAATCAAGGACGCTGTGCGGCTATAGCTCGTGCCTTCGTAATCAGCCGAGTTGTATACTCGGTCCCCTTTTTCTACTTGCAGACGCATTATGCAAAGAAAGTCGAGGCAACCATCCGCAAAGTGATTATGGTGCATTCAGACGACGGACCAAATCCGGATTTGTCGTGGACGCGGACGGCTAATCGGCGGATGATCCGCCTGCAGGCGCATCCACACGACGAACGGTGTCCTAGGAGAAAGCAGCCGGATTACCTTCGACAGCAGATTCGGCGCTCCCCTGCGCCCGCTGGCAGCAGACTGGTTTGAGAGTATTCAACATGGATGCCCGCAAGAAGCGACGCTTGTCTATAGCTTGACTGCGATGTCTGTCATATTGTTACAAATGAATGAGGAGTGTTATTCTTTCAGAAGAAAAGGGAGTTGCTGGCAGAATGTTTTTTTCAACTACTTCGTTCCCCTCTTGTAGAACTTCTGAACACGTCTCCCATCCTTTTTTAGAAGCGGCACGTCGCCGGTTGCAGAAGTTAGAATATTTCACCACCGTGACGGCTAAAAATCATGCGTGTCAAACGAGGGCGGTGGCATTTCCCGAACCACCAAAAGTGATTTCTGCGTATTTAATCACCTGATAACAAAGCGCCCGGAATTTTGGTCAAGCGTAGATGATGCCGACCAGTCATCCAGCTGTCCGCGAGCCACGGAGGACATGCCGCGAGCAGACAAAAAGTGTACTGGTTGCCAGAAACCCCGAGCTAATCTTCTGAAGTATCGGCTTTCTCCCGTCAGAATCCCGATGTGAGAAACAGGTTGCGGTCATCCGTCCGCGAGCCGCGCGGATGAGTCGCGGACGAGGGGAATCGCTGATGTGAGGTCACGTGACGCGTGGTCCGTCCCGCCACATCCGGATTCGGTCCGTCGTCTGAATGCACCATTATGGTGCATTCAGACGACGGACCGAATCCGGGTTTGTCATGGACGCGGACGGCTAATCCGTGGATGATCCGCCTGCAGGCGCATCCACACGACGGATGGTGTCCTAGGGGAAAACAGCCGCATTACCCTCGACAGCAGATTCGGCGCTCACCTGCGCCCGCTAGCAGCAGACCGGTTTGAAAGTATTCAACATGGATGCCCGCAAGAAGCGACGCTTGGCTGCACGGAGGAAGGAAAGGTGCTTGGCTGCGATGTCTGTCGCGTTGTGACAAATGAACGAGGAGTGTTATTCTTTCAGGAGAAAAGGTAGTTGCTGGCAGAATGTTCTTTCAACACCATTGTTCCCCACTTGTAGAACGTCTGAACGCGTCTCCCATCCGTTCTTAGATGCGGCACGTCGCCGGTTGCAGAAGTTAGAACATTTCCCCACCATGGCGGCTAAGAATCTCGCGTGTCAAAACAACGGCGGCGACATTTCCCGAACCACAAAAATTATTTCTGCGTATTTATTCCCCTGAGAACAAAGCCCCCAGAAATTAAGTAAACCATGCTCAAGCGTAGATGATGCCGAACAGTCATGCAGCTAGCTGTCCGCGAGCCATGGAGAACATACCGCGAGCAGAAAAAAAGTGTACTGGTTGCCACCAACCCTGAGCTATTCCGCTGAAGTATCGGCTTTCTCCCGCCAGAATCCCGATGTGAGAAATAGGTTGGGGTCATTCGTCCGCGAGCCACGCGGACGAGTCGCGGACGAAGGGAATCGCTGATGTGAGGTCACATGACGCGCCGTCCGTCCCGTCACATCCCGATTCGGTCCGTCGTCTGAATGCACCTTTAAGAGGGCCCTTGGCCTCCCTGTCACAGCGTCTAACGCAAGACTTCACGAACTGGGAGTAGTGTTGAGTTTTTTTAGTTTAGTTTATTTACCACGTACAGTTGTAGAGTAAGTGGCTGCGGCAGAGGTAAAAAGCTGTATAAAACAGCTTGACAAAGCCCCATATCCCCAAGGAAACTGTGGCAACAAAACGGCAAAATCAAATTTAAACACAGGACAGTTTAAACCAGCAATGCATATGCTTTGCATCAGAACAAAAAATTTAAACAAACTATACTAACCGAAAACGCACATGGAATACATCGAAAGAAAAAAAGTAATCAAACAGAAAATAATACTACACACAAAATAATAAAGCATATTTAATATAAAAATATTAGAGAGCATACGAACATATTCATAATTAATTTCTAATTTATTTAGTATATTCGGAAAGCTATAACTCAATGTCTGAAAGCCATAACTTGTGCGTGGTCTCGACACATTCCAATATTCACAGTGTCGGTTTAGGCGCGTTGAAGGATTTAATCGCAAGTTAGCTAAACTACGTATATAGCCGCGACCTTTTATGGTATCAGATATAAAAGAGACTGCTAAAGAATATTCGTAGAGCAAGTGTATTTGATTATTTTGTGTTTAGCAAATAACTGTGAAGTATGGGCATTAAAAGGGAGGTTAGCTACATATCGTAGCGCCTTTTTTGTAAGATAATTAGATTAATAATAGATTGTTTTGTTCCATTACCCCAAATCAGGTTGCAGTAACTCAGATGTGATGTAAAGAGTGCATTAAATATCAGAGGTTTTTGAGGAACTGGCAATAAACCCGGACATTTTCTCAAGACACCCAAGACTTTGCGAAGCTTATTGTATAAAAATTCTGTGTGATAATACCATTTCGTGTGTTCATGGAAAAAACGCGTATTTCCACGCGAGTGAACACCTTTCAAGAGTTCACGAAAGCACACTTCACGAACCAATGCACACGTCTTACACAGCAAAAGTCGCAACGGCATCTGTTGGACCAGCTCCACTCTGAACACGAATTTCACACTCAGTAGCTGGTACAAGTGCCCAAACTCTGTAGACGCGCTGCCACAATTAGACCTCTCCCCACAAAAATGAAAGCTCGAAGCAAGCTTTTGGCCATCACCCTTCGAACCACCGGCAAATTGAATTACTGACTTTGATGTGCCGTCAATAAAGTTGTTTCTTTCTATCTCTCTCAACAAATATAGATAGGGAAGATCATAGTGGTCGTCGTCAGGCGAGGGCACGTCACTATGCCAATGAACACGGAGTCTTTTAAGATTTGGCTGGTCCTGACAGCGGGGAAGGAGGGGGGGGGTATACGGCAGCGCCAATTCGCAACTAAAAGCAAGTAGATAGACTCACTTTCAAAGCTCCTGGCATAACAGAAGAGGAAGAAGTACCTATTGTCGTATAGCTGCCTTTGATCCCCGAAATCAATGTATCATATCAGATTCGCTTGGTGCATGAGAAAATTATGAAGCTTGTTGGATTACACCACTAGCGGGAAGAATAGGGCGGAACTATAGCAACCGGGGAACTGATCCTACTCATGGTTACCTAGCTTGGATTCCAAGCCACCAGGGCGTTATGGGGAATGGAGCCACGAAAACGGCAGCCCGAGCACTCGTTCACAGGTGTTCCATTTAGATCCTGAGTACCTGCAACCCAAAGGCGGATATCTACTCACATTCAAAGATATTACGACCTATTACAGTAGTAAGCATCGTCAACAGCCACCTCCTGCAAAGGAGCTGTGGAAGGCTTAATTAACGCATCTTGCTTAGACTTTTCACTATTAATTTTTGGGCCCGGCAATCGTGCAACATTTTGCTTCCTTTACTGGCAAGTGCCAATACTATGGGCAAGTGCCTGACACCTACCACATCGTTCGTGCTTGTCAGCTCAACTCAGCTCTTCCCCCAAACCCTTCCTCAACCCGAGAGGAGTAGGAGGTGACCCTGTTCTGTTTGCTCGGACCTTCAGCCCAAAGTGCGCCGGTACGGAGCGGGTAAGCTGGCGACTGTCACCAATGGGGTCCCGAATTAAGGACTCCATTCAAGAAGGAGCCTTTGAAGAGCTGCTCCTCTTTTTTGTTTTAGATGCGGAGGAGCTCATTGTCCATCCGTGTCTCCGAGCTAACGTGCCACACCGCGCTCCCCTCACTGCGAGTGATGGGGCGGTGCCAAATTGATAAAGCCTTCCCTTGCAGCGTGCGGTGATGGCACTCTCTCTCACCTGTCGCGTGCTCGCCACGCGTCATCTCTCTCCGGCTTCACCTTCTCCTCTACGCGCATCGTTCGAGCGCACATTGAGCGAACACTCTTTCACTTCGTTTATCTGTGATGGAGAGGACGTCGAAAACCGAAGCTCCTTCGCCCACTGAAACATGAGCCGAAGTGATTTGGCCAAACCTGGCTCTCACCAGCGTTGCCAGGGTTGGCACAGCTGATCGCGTTCGCGAATAGTGACGTCACGCCTGCAACACCAACGAGGCGCGAGTCAGAGAAACCGAACGCAAGCGTCCGCTGTGTAAGACCAACAATAACGGCGAGTCACGAATGAAGCCCGCCGATCGCGTTCAATAATGGAGAAGGCGCGCGGGTAACACCGACGAGACGCGAGCTAAGGAAGCCGAGCGGAAGCGCCGACAGCGGAAGGTCAACGCCAGCAAATCCGACGACGTTGTGATGACGACGTCGTCGGCAACGTCTCCAAAGCGCCACGCGCTCTCCGCTGAAGCGCCCGCCCCTAAGCGCCGGGCTTCGCTGGCCCATCCGGAAGCGTCTCGCCGTCGCTCACGTACGCACGTCGCGAGAGCCATTCGCAACGCCGCCAGCAACGCCGGGGCCGACTCCCACTTCCGACAAGGCTTCCTCCAAGGTAGCATCAGTCACAGTTGCCTCGCGTGCGACTGTCCGTGGTTCTATGACCACCTGTCCAATGTCGGTTCCGTCCGCAACCGCAGACAGCTGGTGGCGGCGGCCGAAGTGATTCGACGCGAGTTCGGCAGGAGCGACTTCGCGGTCTGCGCTACTTGCAAAAAGTCACGGACGTCGGGCAATGTTCCGATGATGAGCTTCACGCGCAGTTATCGTTATCCGCCCAACCCGTCTGATCTTTCCGAGCTCAACCGTCCTTCTAGCACCCGCGTTGACGCCCGTTTCAACCAGGTCCCTGGTTCTACGAACGGAACCCTGATGCTTCGCATCAGGGTTCCGTTCGTGGAGATGGTCTATAATTTTTTTTCGAAGACGCACAGCAGGAAGTACGTACAAGTATCGATCGTTCAGGAATACCAGACCAAAGAAATAGAGCTCACGTTTTGAAATTGCTACAAATACTCACATCGCCACTTCGTCACTTTTAGCGACCACCGTATATTATCTTGGAAGAAAAGAAAAACGTATCAAGCATAAGTATAGGCTAGTGTGCATTTTTGTTTTAGACGAACTTATGGCTGATTGTGCGATGTGCATTTAGTTGCTTGGTGATAATTTGCGTTAACCTTTGCCTACAGTATACTTGGTTCGTATTCTTTATAGAACGTGATGCGTTTAAAGTTGCACTATCAACAGCCCAAGTTTGCGGGAGGTGGATCCACTACAAATGCAAATTTTTGAGATATTAGGGCTTATTGTTTGTAATCCAGCTGGTGACTGCATAGGTTGGCATGCCAAGTACAGCATGGAACATTTATTTCGAACTTACATTCCCAGACAAAGCGGGAATTAAGCTTTATCGAAAATTTCGCGTCTCGCCAACTTTTGCGGTTGTAAGTTCGTATGTTGTGTTCGAGGGCAAGCATTCTCTGACGTCCTAAAATTTCAGCTAGGTGCTGGCTTGGCGTGCACCCAGGGTTGCTGTTGGTGGCTACTTTTGCCAAATTGACTGCTTTTCGACCCTTTTGGCGTCGCAAATTTCCATTTGGTGCCGCGACTATTTTCTGGCTACCTTATAAACTTCTAGTTTTTCATAATCAAAATGAATTTATTTATTCACCAATAGTGAAGACCCTGTTCCTATTCACTTTGGCTACAAATCAAGTTAGGTGATAATATTATATGACGTGGCTACTTTGGCTACCTCTAAAGCTTGAGATTCGGCGCCTTTTGAGGTCTACCCAACGGCAATTCTGAATGCACCTCTGTCGGCGTAAGCGTTGCCCTGCAGTGTCATGGTTACCACAGGTGCCCCCGCCGCCGGTGCTCAACCTTCCCACGGTGACGCTGGATCACGTGCGTTCCCGCGAGGATGTAATGGAGACGGACACGACAGCCGGATCGCACGGCCTTCGGCGCGGTGTGCGGTCGCCCAAGCTTGGCTTCTTGGCGCGTCTCATGCCGGGCCGGCAAAGCCAGAGCCACGCGCGATCGCTCAGCCAGAGCGTGTGCGAAAAGAACGACGAGCGCAGTCAGATGACTACGAGCATGAAGTCCAAGCCCTCCAGCTGGAAGACGCTGTCCGTCTTCTCGCAGATCCTGGTGAGTTCACGCTGCTAAGGAGCATCATTCACAAATATTCCGAGTGAGTGTGCAGCCTGGCGCCTCTTCTCGTAATATGTGATGTTGCAATGTTGCCCACACCCCCCGCCTACTGGCGTACAACTGGCACTGATCTGCGACGGCTAACATGACTAAAGGACACGTGTTCATAACACAGGCTATAGCACAGGCTAACTTTCATTGATAGCTGCCATACTGGTTAATTTTGACTTATACTGGCTGCATATCACTAATTGAGTGATAATGTTGCAATATTATTGGGTTGCTGCTGGAAAGTGTGAGTTCCCGCCGTGGTACAGTAGTTATGGTACCCCGCTGCTTACCAGAAAGTCAAGGGTTTGAATCAGTCTGCTGTGATCGAGTTTATGCGGAGACAAAAGGCTATAGTGGTCCAAGTACTTGAATTTAGGTGCAAGTTAACGAACCCCAGCTGGGCGAAATTTTCGGAAACCTTCACTGCAGCGTTCTTATTATATTGTGGTTTCACGTAGTAAAATCTGAAATATTACTGCAAATTTGGGCACTGGCACCATATCTGCGCTAATTGATGGCAAGTGGTGGATAACATTGGCTATCATACATTACAATGACAATGCTGTCCTTATTCAGTGCCAATTTGACGGTGCCTTCCGCATGTTTATAGTATCAGCAAGTAACAACTGAAGCTCTTTCTGCCCGATTTATTTGTTGTTCGGTATACAGGCTCGTTGTTCTTGGCAAGCAAACTTTCGCTATGTAGTGCGAAACTGTCAGTTGTACATCTTTCCGTCGCAAAAATCACTCGTGCAAGTTCTTTTTGAGCATACAAATACACCCAAATCTGCGCGTGCTGACAGCCTACTTCTAATTACATCACTAAAAAAATGTACAGCTGTGTAATTTCATGAGAGTATCGGTCTAGTACACTCTAGTATCGAGGGACGGCTGAGCGCGGATATGGTAGCTTTTAATATTCTCGAAAGGTAATGAGATCTACCGATGTGGCGCAAGCGTACTACACACACTGAACTGCTAGGCCAGTCTGCTCCACTGCTTACTTCATCACATATTTAAGAAATCTTAAACTATCAGTAAACAGCGCTGTACCATGGAGTAATATATAAAAAGCTAAGAGAGGGCACTCCGATAGAACCCTGCAGATCATTTGGGTTCGCAGAGCTCCAGATGGTTGTTGGGAACCTTAGCAGCTTCACAGATTGGAGAGCACAAAAGAGGATGTCTCGAAGGATAATTTCAAGCGAATACGAATACAATACAGCCTCCGAGACCGCTTATGTGTGCATGCTCGTCTCTGAGGCCATACTTTAATTTTTTTTCAATACGTCGTTTGCGTGCATCGATTATCTTTGTGTAAGCTGCACCGTCAACGCGGCAAGCATACGATGCCACAGTGTGTCTATTCACACATTTTATATAAAACATGACACTCGTTGGAACAGCGAAAACTTTAATTTCCAAGTGATATTTGTGGTAAGCACATGTCCACTTTGTTTATGTTTGATGAACGCGGGCACGAATATATAGGTTCACTGCACTACAAGGCGCGGAATTAAAGCTGCCATATCACGAGTATAAATTACACACAATAAACATATAGACGACATTATAAGAAGACGCGCAGTAAATGCACAAAACAGACCATACAGTGAACAACGCAACACGGCAGTAGTTGCCGCCGCACTTGACTCCAGAAGGCATGAACCGAACAAGAAAAACTTTCGACTACGTATTCTTCGTCACCTTCGCACATTTTAAATGCGAAGCATTTCTTAGAGAGCTTCGGCGACTTTGAGCATCTATCTATCTATCTATCTATCTATCTATCTATCTATCTATCTATCTATCTATCTATCTATCTATCTATCTATCTATCTATCTATCTATCTATCTATCTATCTATCTATCTATCTATCTATCTATCTATCTATCTATCTATCTATCTATCTATCTATCTATCTATCTATCTATCTATCTATCTATCTATCTATCTATCTATCTATCTATCTATCTATCTATCTATCTATCTATCTATCTATCTATCTATCTATCTATCTATCTATCTATCTATCTATCTATTTAGCCGCCTACGGCAAGAGATTGCCGAGTTTCGCATTTTCGACACTTGCAGCGGTTTGCTCAATCAGAAAGGCGCAACAACTGTGGCAGTTATTAGTTCACGCTTGCCCTGTGTATAATTATGCGTCCTTTAGTATCTCGTTTCTTCTTCAGTGACGCGCTGCAGATGTCGAGCTGCTTGCCGTTCCTCGTGTGACATTCCAATTCCTTGCCGTCACATTCATTGCTTCGGCTTTGCAGCAAAACTGTGATTTTTTGTATACCGTCACGTCATATAGCAACATCATTTACTTCGCTTACGGCGTGCACGCAGGAGAAGCCTCGGCTGGAGAGCCTGCGTGATTGGTCCTTCTCGCGGATCGTCGTCATCGACATTCTGCGCACGCGCAAGCAGGACCTGGTGTGCAGCGCCCGTCACACCTTCTCCGGAGAGTGGGCCATCCTCAAAATTGTCTGGAAGAGGCGCTTCAGCTCGGTACACATCCTATACTTGCACGACCAGGGGCGTAACAAAAAAAAATTGCCCGCAGCTTCCCTCGGGGGAACACTGAGGAGGATGCGGAGCATATAATTGGTTAACGGGGTGTTAAAGTGCGACTTACTTGGGTCGATGGCTAAATTGGTTAACGTGGTTGTGAAATGGAGTGTTAAATTGCGACTTACTTGGGTCGATGGCTAAATTGGTTAACGTGGTTGTAGGAGGGGGTGTTAAATGAGTGAACACGTACACACGTATGCGAAAGGACGGCGCTGGTCGAAGGGACGTCGATCATTGTGTTTGTGGATTCGCTGGAATTCATTTCACCGTGACCTTGGACGTCGACGCGCCGTACAAACCAACCGACGAGCGGCAACTGAGCGAGCGAGCGCCGACCTTGAGTATATATACAACGCGACGGCGCATGCACTGTCAGCTGTTGAATGTTCTCGAAGGAGAAGCGCGCGCGCGGCACAGATGGCGACGGCGCGACGGCGCATGCGCTGTCAGCTGTCGAATGTTCTCGAAGGAGAAGCGCGCGCGGCACAGATGGTGGGCGACGGCGCGACGGCGCATGCGCGCGCGTCAGCTGTCGAATGTTCGAGAAGCGGTGCGGACGGCGCGGACGGCGCACTACAAGGCGCGAGTATAAGATGCTTCCGCATCTAAAATCGTAAACTGCTCTACGTCCATACTGCTCTTTTTCCGTTATCTGTAAACGAATGTTGTTTTCTTCTGTCTTCTATGACTCAAAATGTACAGTGCTTGTCAGATACAAGCCTGAGCTGTTTTTGACATGGTCATCATTGTGGAACTAAATACCTGAAAACATGATCCTCGATTCTTACAGTCATAGTTCTGGCTGTTTAGAATATTACTGATTGTATCGAAGTGAAATTTACATAAATAAACCCCTGGATACATGAAAAATAAGTGTTTGTTTTTTATTGACACTGATTGGCAAAAAAGAAACTTTTAGGATGCAAGAAATTAAGACAGTGAACCGGCACTTTGAGTGATTTGTAATGAATGAATGAACAACTTTATCCCTATTCAAAGAGAAGGGGGCAATTGGAAAGAGTGCGATGGGGACGAACTACTGCAGCCCACTGCAGTATTTGCAGGTATATTGCACGTCAAACTGAACGAACGCGATTATAGTTGTGCTGACACCATAACATCATTATCATCAGTCTGACTACGCTCACTGAACCTCAAAGGCCTCTCTCATGATCCGCCAAAAAACCCGATATTATGCTTTCTGCTGCCACGTTATACCTGCGAACTTTTTAATCTCATCAGGCCACCTAACTTTCTGTCTCCCCTTGGTGGGAATCCAGTGAGTTACCCTTAATGACCAGTGCTTATCCTGTCTACGTACCCAGCCCATGTCCGTTTCTTTTTCTTGATTTCTACTATGATATCCATGTCCAAGGTCTGAATTTCCTGACCCACGCTGCTCTCTTCTTGTCTCTTAAGGTGACACCTACCACTTTTCTTTGCAACGTTCATTGCGTCGTCCTCAATTTAAGCTGAACTCTCTTTATTAGCCTCCAGGTTTCTGCTCGTAGGTAAGTACCGGCAAGATGAAGCTGTCATACAACTCCCTCTTGAAGGTTAGGGGTAGATTACCATTGATGACTTGAGACTTGCTGAATGTCATCTACCCCATCCTCATTCTTCTAGTTATTTTACTGTCATGGTTCGGCAGCGCAGTTACTACCTGTTCTATGTAGACAAATTCCTTTACAACTTCCAGGGTCTCTCCACCTATCGTAAATTGTTGTTTTCTGCCAAGACTGTTGCACATTACTTTAGTTTTGTGCACAATCATTTTCAGACCTACTCTTCTGCTTTCCGTTACTTATCAATACAAGGTATTCAGCAAACCGCAGGTTACTAAAGTACTCTCCGTTAACTCTTATCCCTATCTCTTCCACTCTAGGGTCCTGCAAACCTTCTGTAAACACACAGTGAATAACATTGAAGAGATTGTGTCTTCCTGCCTTAAACCTTTTCTATTGGGATTCTGTTACTTTCCTTATGAAGACCTATGCTGGATGTGGATTCGCTGTAAATTCCTTCCAATATGTTTAGTATGGTTAGCCAACGCCTTGACTCCGTAGTGCCTGCATCACTGCTGCTGTCTTGAGTCTCGACTGAGTCAAACATTTTCTCGTAATCTATGAAAATGATGTGTAGGGGTCGGTTGTATTTTGCGCACTTCTCTACGACATTATTTATAGTATGAATATGGTCCTATGTGAAGTAGTTTGTACAAAATCCTGCTTGGTCCTCGGGTTGATTGAACTCTAATGTCGCCATAATTCTATTAGCTACTATTTTGTAAATAGTTTGTGAAGAACAAAGAGTAAACTGATCGGCCTGTAATTTTTAAAGTCCTTGACGTCTCCTTTCTCAAGGATTAAAAGGATTTTGGCGTTTTTCCAAGACTCTGGTACGCTTCTTGTCAAGAAACGCCTGATATATAAGGTGGTCAGTTTTTCTAACACCATTTCTCCGCCATATTTCAGCAGCTCCATTGCTACAATATCCTCAACAGCAGTTTCGCCTCTTTGCATTCATTCTAGGTCTTTCCATACTTTCCCTGTCGTTACTGGCAGGATGTCGAATTTCTCTGGACTGTTATAACTTCTTACGATGTCTTCCTTGCTGTCCTTACTTCTGTGCAGCTCTTGGTAGAACCTCTCCACGACTTCACCTATACAATTCATATTGGTTATGACATTGCCCTCCTTGCCCCTTAATGCGTACATCTGAATTTTGCTCATGCACAAGTTTATTTTCGCATCTTTAAGGTTTCTACCGCTTTTTACAGCCTGCTCGATTCTCTCCATGTTATATCTTCTGATGTTGACTACCTTACGCCTATTGATTAACTTCGAAAGCTTCCCTAGCTCATCTTTGTCAGCTGCATTTGAGAATTCGTAGTTTGTCGCCTCCTAATAGGAACTTTAGTCTCCTAGGATACAACCGCTACACTACTAATTTGATGGACCGTATGGCACAGGCAAAAAATAAAGCTTATGGACGCTTCGTAAATTCCAAAGTATTCAATAAGAGCCTTCGGCCATTCGACTGACTGTGCCCCGTCTTGCTCTTTTTATTGTTTTTACTCTCTCAGCAATCAAGTTAGTTTAAGGTTTCTACCGCTTTTTACAGCCTGCTCGATTCTCTCCATGTTATATCTTCTGATGTTGGCTACCTTACGCCTATTGATTAACTTCGAAAGCTTCCCTAGCTCATCTTTGTCAGCTGCATTTGAGGATTCGTAGTTTGTCGCCTCTTAATAGGAACTTTAGTCTCCTAGGATACAACCGCTACACTACTAATTTGATGGACCGTATGGCACAGGCAAAAAATAAAGCTTATGGACGCTTCGTAAATTCCAAAGTATTCAATAAGAGCCTTCGGCCATTCGACTGACTGTGCCCCGTCTTGCTCTTTTTGTTGTTTTTACTCTCTCAGCAATCAAGTTAGTTATGAGAGGCTGTAAGAGGGGAGGCAACAACTTTCGCATTACAACTGTTGCTATATGCCGCCAGTTCATCACCTAATTGCCGGGAGAGTGTGAGGGACAGAGGCCATACCTGGCACCATTCTAGGGCGCTGACCGACAAGTGCGAGTAGGATAAATGATTGGCTTTTGCCTTAAAACTTTCTTCTTGCGCAAGTCTGGGGAGCACAATTGTTTGAACTCATGGAAATGGACGCTTACTCTGTGTCACTCGATTTCAACCAATGTGCTGAAAGCTTTCTGTGCGCCACAGTATATAAAGTTCTTGTTATTATTTCATCATCACCGCGTTCCAAGTCAAGTATTTGTCTCATTGCTGCAGAAAAAAAGAGCCGTTGACCGTGAGCGCAAGGTATGGGAGGCACTGTCCGAATGCCAGTTTGTCGTCGGGCTCAAGTCATTCTTCACCTCGTCACAATGGTAAGACTACGAAGCCAAAACGCGGAGCAAGATCTTCATAACAATTTTTAATAATGCTTTTTCACAAGCGTTTATTAAAGGGATACAGAAAGGAAATATTGCCACGCGCTTTATCTGCCAGCGTGAAAGAGGCAGACGAAAACACACTAGTTCTAGCGCTCGTGCCTTTTTTTTTTGCTGTTCTGTGTCGACCTCTCTCGGGACAAATTGGACCTTGTGTAGCTGCTTTATAAAGGTCGCCTTCAATTATAACGTGAGATTTCATTGGTGGAGGTGCTGGGTAGTATATGCAACAGACTCCTCCCAGTATCATAGGAACGCCATCCAGAAACCGTAGCTTACGCCAGTACACCATGCTAGCCGGAGAATTCAGGGTCTGGCCCCAGAGTTTGCACCTTGCTCTACAACTACAACGTCGACAGGTATGGAGGGTGCTACTGCTCCCATCTCTCTCTGCAGCTGCAGCCACTGCAGCTTCGCCCACTTATTATACGCTGCAAGTACCGCAGGTGCGAAGTACCTTCCACGGTGGCCTTTTTGAATATGTGGAAGACTGGCTGGTGGAGTTCGAGCACGTTTCAACGGGTGGGACGAAGTGGCGAAGCTCAGGAATGTGTACTTCAGCATTTCAGATGGTGCTCGTGCATGGTTCCAGAACCTCAAGGGCCTCCCATTAAGGTCATGGCACGAGTTCTGTCGCCGACTTCTGGACACGTACTTGAGCCCTGATCGTCGCAAGTGGGCGGAATGGGCCCTACACTCTCGCGTTCAGATACCCGATGAAGGTTTTGCCATGTACGTTGAGGATATAGGGTTCGTCTTTTCAATCGAGCCGATCCAAACAATCTGGAAACCAATAAGCTGCGTCACTTGATGCGCGGCGTGAAGGAGCAGCTCTTTGGTGGTCTCATTCGTAGTCCTCCCAATACGGTTGCGGAGTTTTCTCACTGAAGCCATCGCCATGGAGAAGGCGCTGCAGCAGCGGAACCAGTATGATCGGCAAGTGAATGCTACCTACACCATCGGGCTAGGATCATTTTCGACAGACGTAGAAGTGCTTCGTGAGCTTATACGTTCGGTTGTCCACGACGAGTAGCAACGACTGCACCAGGCGCCGCAGCAGCCGACTACTAGCTGCATAGCCAGCTTCATACGAGACGAAGTCCAGCAGGCGCTCGGTGCACCTCGTCGCGAGACACCTGTTAAGCTTAGCGCGTCACTTCAGCCGTTCACACCTTCCAGTAAATCCCAACGCGTGGCGTATGCCGACGCCCTGAGACGCACCGTGCCGTCGGCGGTGACACCTCCAGTGAAAACGGCTTCCTACACCTCCAATGAAGGCGGCTACTCACCTGCGCCAGCGCCGATACCCACAGCCACCCCGTATGCCACGCTCCAGTCTGCAGGCGGTGCCTAATATTTTGAAGACACTCGACCCGTCGCGCGTAAATCTGACATTTGGCGCACGCCCGACGAACGACCGCTTTGCTACACTGTGGTGAGGTGGGTCACGTGTACCGAGAGTGTCAGTACCGCCGACTTGGGCTTCTGAGTTTTCCTGCGAATCCACCCCGTCCCCGGTTCAGGAGGCGACCACCAGAGGTCCGAAGATTTTCTCGCTCGGCAGCGCATACCAGGCAGGCGTCAGTTGCGTTCACCATCACCACGACCACCATCCTATTCGGGCAACAAGAATAGGACGTCGCAAGGACGATTTCTGAGCCCTCGCCTGAAAAACTGACTTCAGTGACCTCTCCAGACGAGGCTGCTGATTCTCGACGTGTTGAAGACCTCGACCACCACTCGACGTGACTTCGGACCAACGTTGATTTGACGACGCTTGTATCTCAGCCTGGTGACTTTTTTATGACATACCTGCGCTCATCAGCGGTCAAAATGCAGCAGCTTTAGTAGATACTGGCGCCGATTACTGAAATATTGGCGGGAAATTGGCAAGTCGACCGAAAAACGTTATCATGCCTTGGAAAAAATCACACGTTTACACAGCGGAAGTACGCTTCATCAAGCCACTGGTGTGTGCACTGCGAGGCTGCAAAAACGAGGTTCCACGTCTTTTTTTGTTAGCTTCTTCGTGCTACGTGAATGTACCCACGAATTGATCATCGGAATGGACTTCCTTCGGGTATACGGTGCCATAATAGACTCGAGCAGACGCTGCTTTTCGTTTTCTACAACCCGCAATACGTTAAAGGATACCCGCCGCGGTACAGCCGTTTTTTCGCGTTTCCGACGACAGCGTCACAATATTACCTCGTGCGAGCATCATGAACCAGGTGACTTCTGAGGGCACAGGCGACGATGAAACACTGACCGAGTGCGACGTCTCCTTGTTACTACCACTTGGAATACCTGTGGCACAAGGCATCGTTGAGATTAAGAATGGTCAAAGTGAGGTCATGATCACGAATTTCACAAACGAACATCGTCACTTTGTCCGTGGCATTTCCGTCGCCTATTCTGAAGTCTTGGAAGACGTTATCGAGTGTTTTGCGTGTGATGACAGTAGCTGCAATGGAAAAGCCGCAACTGATGTTGACATCAACAATGCATTCTCGGAAGAAAACCAGAAGGCCTTGCCACAGCTGTTACTTGAATTCCAGGCGTACTCTGCTCGATCGTCTAAAGTTAGTCAGACGCCAATCACGCAGCGCAGAATAATCACTTACAATGATGCGCACTGCCAACAGCTATACCGTGCCTCGCAGAAAAAAACGCCTAGTTATCAATGATCAAGTGAAGGAAATGACACGATGGTTTTATTCAGCCTTCTAACAGCTCATGGCCCTCACCGGTCATCCTGGTGAAGAACAAAGATGGTACGCTTCGTTTTTGTGTTGATTACAGAAAGCTCAGAAACGTAACAAAAAGGACATTTATCCACTGCCGCGTATTGCTGACTCTCTTGACCGGCTGCGGCGAGCAAAGTATTTTTTCTTTCCTTGATTTGAAAAGTCGCTACTGGCAGATTGAGGTTGATGAGTGCGACCGCGAAAAAAAACATTTTGTCACGCCGAATGGTCTGTATGAATTTCGAGGGCTCCCGTTTGCTCTCTGCTATGCACCAGCTACATTCCCGCGCATGATGGGCACTGTGTTAGCCGACTTAAAGTGGCAAATCTGCCTTGTCTACTTAGATGATTTGGTCGTGTTTTGAGCCACCTTCTCCGAAAATCTGAATTGGCTAAGATAAGTCGGCTGAGACAATATCTGAAAAGTCGTTATAAACGACTATTCGCAACTTTGCATCATTCACAAAACTACTTGATCACTTACTTTGTTAAAACAATTATTCGTTATATCCTAATTCGTTATATCGAGGTTTGAATGTAGTATTTCCCTTTTCGGAAACACTGTGTTATGTTCTCGTGTTTCGCAGCTACGTCTTCGTGACCGAGTACTATGAAGGATGCACGCTCCAGTCACTCCTCGAAGAAGGCGCCCTGAGAGATGACGTCATCGTGAATATTGTCGCCAACGTCACGTACGCGCTCAAGTACATCCACGACAGAGGTGGGCGGTGCTCTCCAGCCCAACTGTGATTTCATGCTCAGTTCTAAAGTGTAGTTCCCATGTGTGGTAAGCGTGATCCGACATTTTTGCGATAAGTGTCATTCTCAATTTTCATGGAAGCGGACAGTTCTGTATACTCCTTGATATGTAAATGGTACCAAAAGTGACCGTAATTGGTATCAAAAACCATTATCAAGCGCAACGGCGATTCATCAGTGGGATTCGAAATAAGCGAACATGGAGCAGCTGACTGAGAAATGACCTTAGACACAGATGTACAAGAGAACTATAAATTAAATTAGCATGAATAATAATATGATTGAGGTGAACTAAAGGGAACAGTGTTCTGTTGAACCGCAGTTTTCCGTGAGCTACAAAATATTACGCGGGTATTTTTAGATTTATCAACGTTGTGTTGCTTTGTCTTGCGACAGCTTAGCTATTCTGAAGGCACCAATTGTCGGGGGTTTGTGTTATTTTTCCTCAAAAGAGCAGTCGCACAATTTCGAGGCGCCCCAAAAGGTATTTTCTTTATCTTTATAGCGGGCTCTGTGAACGCTCTCCAAACACCAAAACCACACAAAACATACAGAATATTTTACTTTGATTTTAATGTTATTTTCGCTCAGCATCTGCAAGCCAGATCCGCTGCAATAAACATTATAACTAACTTGTCGATACATAATAGAAGAGGGGAGTGCTCGTAACAGCCGCAGTATCATTGTTCAGCAAATGTAGGCAAGTCAGGGTCAAGGCGCTTCTTGTGCGGCAATAAGTAGCCCGCGATGTGACGTCAATTAAGAGTTGCGCGACTCATTTAAAAGTTTGTGCAAGTATATAATGCCCGCTTTCCAGTCAAAAGAGACAGGTTCCAATCACAGTCGTAGGTGCAGTTTTTTTTATTTTTTACGCCACTTTTTATAGCGGTATTATTTTTATTTATTTCGTAAATCTGGCTTCAAATGCTCCGTATTGTTACGAAAAAGAAACGCCAAATATGAAATTCTAATTCGAGTTTCATTTTCCACAAAATATCGAGGGTCATACTTTACGTTTCTGTTGCATAATGCGTGGTGACGCTGCAAATAATTGAGAAACTCCTTTTTCCACAAGCTGTTAGACGGATGGCATTGTACTCATACGTCAATTAAATCAAGCCACTTACACGGCTGTTCTGACACTTGTATTTGAAGGAGGACCGTATCAGATATATCATTTTATGTCATCATCGGCGCCTTATGAATGATATGCTGTGCAGACGTGATGTACCGCAACATCTCGCCGACAACGATCCTCATCGACATGAGCGGCACCGCACGACTCTTCGACTTCTCCTTCTGCTCGGTGAGGGGCGACTGATAAGTCTGCAACAATGTACTTCGTCATTATGTAACCAGCACAAAATGTTCACAAACTTGGCGGGTCAGCAGGGTTGAAATTTTCACGCTAGCTTTTTATTGTAAGCTGGCTTCGTTCGCAGCATTGCTTTTCTGTAATGCAAAAAAGGCAACATTATAGTAATACCAGTGCGCACAGTAGTAATCGGAAAACGTACGCTATCGTAAAAGAGCAATTATTGGCAAGCGTCCTACACAAATACGCATGAGACCCATGCACTTCCAAGGGCCGCGTTTCTGCACACACGACGGCAGTGGGTTCTTTGCGTACAAAGCCACCGTCACCAAAATTTGCAACTCGTTACATGACACAGGACAGATTGCATAGATTTGGACAGGACGCAGGACTTGAACTAACTGGTTAGCTGAAGCCAAAAGTTTGTCCTTCATGTGTTGCGATTTTCCTGTTGCTCCCTTATGCTGTTAATTATCCATGAAAACCTTATTTCCGCAGCATGGCAAGACGTCGAGCAGTCGGACCGGCTCAATACCTTACATGGCTCCGGAAGTGCTGAGAATGGAAGTATACGGTAACCATGGTGTTTTCTTTCTGTGCAATATTTCTTGAATCCGTACTGTAGATATGCGTGCCGGCCTAGCAGTCTCAATGCGTGTGGAAGCGTGTTATGCATATTGGGTGTAAGATATGTATGGCAAAATTAGCCGTCCTAAACACGATGGAAGTGCGACACAGTCGAGAAAATATCGGTGATGATTGTCTGAGTTACCGAACATTCATGCCACTCTCAAGAGAGTGGCATGAGTGGGGCATGAGTGGCAGTAAATGAGGTGAACACCTCATTTACTGCAATGGCGTACTCTGAAAGAGTGCAATCGGTGCATCGAGGATAATGCTGCAAATCTGTTGGGGTGGCTTGAAGCCCTCAAACTACATGCTGGTTTTTGGGATTTTATGAAATAACAAGAAAACTTTTCAAATGTTTTGTTGAGGAAATGGGAAATGTTAGAAATGTTAAGGGTCATGGGCGTCAACAGGGGGTTGAAAAAAGGGGCACTGAACGTTTATTGGATTCTTATTGAGAATTTTAACTAGTCATATATTCTGTAGATATGAGCCGTAACGTCACTGCAAGAAACACTGACACATAGTGCCGCAGTGACAGGCAACTAGTACGACATTTGACTGCCGTAATGTTGTTTAATTTTGCCATAACTTTGAGGTTGCGCTGGCGTGTCTTTCATGACAACGTGGTGGGTTGATGTTTGATGTTTAATTTCATTAGCAGGCCAACTTAACTGTATAATCATCAGGGTTTAACACACGCACACACACACGCACACGCACACACACACACAAAGTCAGCTTCGTCACAGTGCGCATTAGTAATACGGCAAAACATACTGAAGTCAAAAGGGGCAACTGTCAGAAAATATTTTTGAAGACGGATTTGGCAAATCCCAAAAATTGGTTTTGAATAACTACTGGTTTCATAACAAGAGTCGTCACGGCGACCTCGGAGTAACGTGTACGCATAAGCTGTGCCATGTACGCTTACCACGCGGATCGCACGTCCGACTACTGGTCGCTGGGCATTCTGACGTACGTATTGTACGTTCGCCACACGCCCATGTCCATCTACTCAGCAAAGACGAACCTGGACCACTGGGCCGACCGGGACTACATGTACCAGTGTGAGTGTGGGAAGTCCGTTAATTATAGCAGTTATCCTAAAGCGAACTAATTTTTCTCGTTCAATGATGGGAGAATAGGTACAGATAAGCACCCGTAATGCATCTCGCTCTTTAGAACCCAGTCGTATTTATTTATTTATTTATTATTTATTTATTTATTTATTTATTATTTATTCATGAGGGCCCTATGACTTTACAAAAGAGAGTTTTATGCGGAAAAACAGTTGGTTATTCAAACTACACTGTAAGTAAGCGCAGCCGTCCTGCAAAACAATGCCCTTATAACTAAAGTCATATTACGTATTTAAGATATGTTTCAAAGAAGAGACTATAAGTGCACATATGAATGAAACAAGCTGACGTGGCGCTCATTCCTGAGCATATAACGTACTTTATTTCCTTTGGGCTGAAAAACTGGGCAGCATGCAATTTAGGGCTATTTTAAAGCATGCAACCCATTGACTCCATGTCAGGTTTTATTACTTAAGAATAAAAGAAGTCCTGAGAGTTTGGTGCTATTTCAACAATCCACGTCGACTAAGGGTCCTTTTAAGCATGATGCCGACTTCTCCCGTGCCACGTAACCATAAAAAGTTTCTAAAAAGCTGCGTTCCTATTATACCTGTGTACTTTTTTTTCAGACGCCGAGGTTGTCCCCATTATCCTGCCCAAGCACATGCCTCCGAGAGCGAAAAGCCTCATCAGTGGCCTTCTAGTTGAGGTAATTAAATGCAGCTGGAAACAAAAGGCTGCCGAGGGGTGGTCTTCTAATTTGCACCAAGATATATATATTTCAGACTTTAGTTGAATGAACGTAGGTTGAACGAACTAAGCTGGTCAGACTGCGGAGTTAACAGATTGTGTTGGCAACTTCGTTTTGATTCAGTGACAGGTTTTCTTTGTTGTAAACTTAATGGTACGACGGAACAAGGGCAGGCAGTCGAGCTGCTTTAGTAGGTCGCCATACTTGCTCGCGAGTCACACTAGCTCACGTACACATTTAAAACTTGTTTGATGAGTTGGCGCATGTCTTATTGAAGGATATGTGCGCAGAAATCGGACAAACACGGGAAAAACGAAGGAGATAAATAGCGGGAACTATCAACAGGTTGATTCGTTCTTGAAACAGCCTAATATGAGCTTTTTCAAACGTCACAGGGAAATGGGTTAAGGAGAGAAAGTGAACAAATTTATTCGCACCTCACGCCAAGCAAACCTGCGCAGGAAATTGCCCTCTGTCTTAACCCTTCTCTTTGATGATGAAAGTTTCTCAGAGTTCTCGCCTAGACTTAAGTGCTGTTCTTTCCGAAAATCTTATCTTTTTTTGAGCAAAGGCGCGCATCCTAAGCATGTATTGCAATAGGCTGGTGGGAGAGGGCGTTTTTTCTTTATTTACAACTGACAAGGCATGCTTATTGATGCGCTTGCAATAACGCAGCGTCCCGTTCGTCCCACGTAAGACCTTGCACATTTAAGCGGTATTTCTGTGGCACAGTTTCTGTGGCACAGTTTACAAAGCTTTCGCATAATTCATTCCGCTACCATTGCATTGCGATTCATTTGTACTAATCTTAGAGCAGAATCTGACAAGCTTTCTAAATGCCGAAAAAAAAAACACAAGAACATCATGCCTATTTGCCACTTTTGAGATGCCAATTCTGCCTATGGTCAAGTTCAATCCGGGGTGCGGCGTGACCAGCCTTACAGCATATGCGCATGCCCTCCCCCTCTCTTTCCTCTCCAACGCTGCTCCCTCTCGCGCCTACTAGGGCCGACGCAGGAAGTGACATGCTAGCCAACTCTCGCTCCCCCCTCTCTCGTCTAGGCATCCTTCCCAGTGGCGTTTACAAGCTCATTGCGCATGCGCGCCCCTCCTCTTCTACGCTCCCTTTCTCTGACTTCGCAACGCCGACGCCGGAAGCGTCTGCTAGTCTACGCTACCCCTTCTCTCTCCTCTGGACATCCCTCCCCGCGGAGTTTACACCTCTATTGCGCATGCGTGCTCCTTCCCGTCCTTTCATACGTTCCCCTCCTCTCGCCTCGCAACGCCGAGACAGGCAGCATCTGCTAGCGAGCTTTTCTTATTGAAAACACCGACAGATTGCGCTGCACATCCGTTCGCGCTCCCCCAATATATATATATAATATATATATATATATATATATATATATATATATATATATATATATATATATATATATATATATATATATGGAAATAATATCACTAGATGGCGTTTGTGGTTTTCGTATAGTTTACAGACAGACGGACGGACGGACGGATGCTTCGCACCACTCATCATCATTCACTCCGTGGATATGCTGTGAATTTTTTTATGTTCTCTTTATGCTTTCGCGCAAGAAAAAAATATTATATTTTTAATTGAAGTTTAAAGTCGATAAAAAGGAACCACTAGCGTCAACCAACAGCGAATGTGGTCATATTGACCATCTATTGGTAGAACGAGAAATCCTCACAGGTAGACTTGTTTTGCTTAAAATCAAACGCGTTTAACCATGATTTATACTTTATGCACTTGAGGCAGCTTTACGTTGCGCCAAATACCAATTTTCGCGCATTGTTTTTTCACGCGTAAAAATAGGAGCCCGGCAGTGCTGCCGGCGGTGAGTTCGCCTGCAAACTATAGTGCCTAGAATATATTCTAGGCACTATATGCCAACGGCGGAAAAACGCGACCACGGCATTCACCGCCGCTCATGACAACAACAAAAAAGCGTGTGCCACTGGGGTATTTGTTTATCAATAGCCAAGCTTGATGAAGTCTGCAAAAACCACACATGGCTTCCGTTTTCGACTCACCAACACCGATTAGTGTTGTGGACGTTACTCCCACCGATGGAAGGATACATAACGCGCCCAAAAATTGTGTTTTAAACATTTCTATGCACTTTCCTGAGAAATCGCTGCAAGGTTAGACACTTCCCACGGTACGCTTTTTAGTGCGACACAAAACAAAAAAGCAATGAAGGACGGTAGACAGTCCACTTAATAGATTATCAGCCATTGCTGCCATTACCTCACTTGGGAACCCGGCCGCTAGAAACCTGCTAACTTGATTATCGAAATTTCCATGCATTGTATGTGGACACCATCTCACTCTCCATCCTGGTTCAATGCCTTCTTCTATTGTTTTGCTACATGTGCTATTGTTGCCTTGTGCTATCGTTTGGATACTGTGCCATTTTGTATCGCATCATTGGACCCTATTTTAGCCTTTGGCTATGGGTCAAAACACTTTTTGGTCTATCATATTGGAATTGAAAATAAAGTGGCATGAAATGAAATGAAATGAAACCAATTTCCCTGTGCCGTTTAAAGAAGCTTATATGAGACAGCTTCAAGAACGAATAAACTACTTAATAGCTCACTCTCTTACTGTCTCCTTGGTTTTTCATGTGTTCCACTGATTTCTGTGCACATATCCTACAATAAGCCTACAAATAATTTACTGGTTGGCCTAAAATGTTATCAAATGGTGAGAACCACCCCATGTTGTTCGTTTGTCTTTTCTACATGACCATGGTGCATTACAGCACTAACCTATCTAAGAAGTCACTTGACAAACGTGATAATAGAGTATTATAGCGAGAGACGAATGGAATGAAGGAACGTTAATAGAAGTGAGAGCGGCTGTTGTTGAGTGTACGTGCTCATGAGTAGAAATAAGCGCAAGTAAAAAGGAGTGAAATTAACGTAAGCCAAAAGTTGCGTGGAGATATATAATACTCGCGAGAACACGGGTAGACTACCCTTGCAGACGAGTATCATCAGGACTATGTATATAGCTAGCAAAAATATCCAATGAGTGCCGTCCGCTGAGGCTGCCCCTATTGGTATCCATGGGCGTTCGCATGCCACCCCCCCCCCCTGTCACATAAGAGGTGAGGAGGGGGGGGGGGCGTAAAGTTTGCTCCATACTTTGATTTAGTACGAAGCCTAACAATTCTTGCGGTGCATTCGTGCATTTCTTCCGATGAACCTTCGCCCCCTGATAGGGAACCCCGCACACACCTGTATCTCCACCCCGCCACGCGCGCAAGGACTCATGCACGTACGCTCGCGCAATCATCTCGTTTTGATTGGGGGATTTCAACGCCATATATGCTCTGACTCGATTCATTTTCTAAACGGCGCAGGTTGCCCTTGTTGCTTTCTAATGGAGTCACGGAAGAGAGAATTTAGCAGCTTTGGAGAATATTCACACCGCAAGAATGATCTAAAAGTGATGATGTATTACGCTACTTATCCTCTTATGACGTTAACTTCTTCTTCATGTCACTTTCGGTCAGCTACCTTGCACAATATTAAAAGCAAGCGAAAGAGTAGCGACGTGATTGCCCAAATCAGCTTTGCATGCTTATGTATATTAGAAGGTTTCGATTTTCTTTCGCACAGAAATTCTGGTAATGAAAGGACTGTACAATGTACTCAGTGCGGTAATGAAGTCTCTGTGTGTGTACCATATGGACAGTAACTTTCCCGCTACTAGCTAAACATTGCCAATTTTGACGTATTACAATTTTTCTTTTAGAGACCACGGCTTCGCCTGGGATGCCGTTCGACGGGTTTCTACGAAATTATGAAGCACCCGTTTTTCCACCACGTTGACTGGGACAGCTTCACCAGGTGAGTGTGCTTTTATTCGTTGTTATATGGTGCAAGTGCTGTGTGTATATTCATAAATTTATCACGACGCACCAGGGTGGAGAGTATGGTTAGTTGGCATATGAACAAGCATCTGTTATGGTGCAATCAGACTTTGTAGCTTATGTGGGACCAGCGCTGGATAGGTTTGATAGATTGATTTAGATGTACCCTTTAGATCGGGCGGTGGCTAACGCCACCAAGCCGTAATACTTAGTGAACCACAAACTAGATATATTTCTTTTTTTTAAATAGTGAGGTTGATGACTCGTACTTTGCAGTAAAGAGTTTAATTTTCACTCGTGCCTTGACTTTAGCCACCAATCAGATAACCACCTTCTAGTTATTTCTACCCACTTAAAGTCTATTTTGCCCTCCCTATCCCTAAACCCCAGTGCTTTGAAAAACTCTGCGCCATCAACCTGAACAACAGGGTGAAGCCCTTTACAGAACATTATCAAGTGTTCGGCAGTTTCCTCTTCCTCTCCACACGCACTGCATACCATGTCTACCCCTTCGTATTTGGCCCGTGTCTACCCCTTCGTATTTGGCCTGAGGTGGCGCGCCGAAAAAGAGCACCTGGCGGAGAACCGCGACACAACTCAGCTGCTCGCGCCCAGACGACCAGGCGTGGTGTACCACTCAGAGAGACGCGCGTGGGCCGCTGCCGTGTTTAATTTGGGAACGAACAGCTCGAGAGGCCATTGGGCCAGTAATACTGCACTGTGGTTTAGAAAAAATAACTTGGTCCGAAGGCTACACTCACATAAAAACACCAAAAAAAAACGCAGAGAAGCCCTGCAATTGAGGATGGCGTCTATACACATGGTATTGAAGGAACAGTGCTGTGCCGTGATGACAACTCCCTCGTCCTTACTTTCTGGTTGCGTGCAGCGATTAGCGCTAATGCTTGTGCTGGCTGACATGCCCCCATTGATAGGTCCAGGCTACGACGATACCACGCTGCCAACATTTGCAGTAAAACTAAACAAAAAAGCTGAGTAAATGGTAGCTGCATCATTTTTTTTTCTTCTGGCATCGTTTCTACGCCCTGCCCCCAGTATCTATGCAGGGGGACGTTGATCAGGCAAACCACTGTGGCAGCATAGTACGTGTGGTGTCGCGCTGCTATGGTTGAGTGCGCAGGATAGATTAGTGACCACGGCGGCCACACATTGATGGGGGTGAAATATAGAAAGAACACCCGTGAACAAACATATATGATTGGAGAACCCCAAGCGGTCACAATCTTGACACGCACACTACAGCGTACCTCCAAATGATATCTTCTTTGGCACATGAAAGCCTAGCAATTAAAGACGTTGAACAGACACCTTGGTTTTAAGCCGTCACAGGCAAGCGGAAAAACTGAAACTGTGTGTTAGGCGAACTAAACGACGAGTGAAAATCGAATACATTCGGTGCTTCTCTAGCAAGGCATAAATTTTGATGTTACTTTGCCACGGCAGCCAGTGAGAAAAATGCTTACCGCTTCGCCTGAATCCAGCAATCTAAGCTTCGAGTAATCTGATGCTTTGTCCGTAACAAGAACCCTGTCTTTTGCACGAAGTTATTGTTACGATCAAGAACTTCGTGCAAAAGACACGAAGTTCTTGTTCGATTCTCCTCTCTTGTTTACATCCGAATGTGAAGCAGAAGGCACGACTCTCTCTCCGGCTCAGAAAGCACGTAGGCTGCGCAGCGTGCGTGTCGTGACGATCCGAAACCAATTGAACGGGGCTCAATACTCTGGTCCAGCGCGACATCTTCAGCAAAATCATTTCGTCTGAGTACAGCTCGCCGACAACGAAGCAAGTACAGGGGAACGCGCGCTAGATGCAGTGACAACGGCCAGTGTTTTCACGTCATCAATTCACGCACTGTACGAACAACACGATCGGTCGGGCGCCTTCCTCTACGGTTGGATTCCGCCATGCGGCCGAGGCGGCGCCCGGCCACTGTGCCCGTGTTCCGCGTGAAACTCACCGGCGTCAGCATTCTGCTATCATGGTGACTTTGAGCACGGTGCAAGTGACACTTGAACGCGGTTGCTCTAACGCTGAGCTTACAATGCTATGTGCGAGTATAACAAGCGGAACAGAGAAGGTGTTTTAATACGCAAATGTAAGTTGTAACTGTACACATACTAAACACAAAACTACGTATGTGCACATGGTCCTCATTGCGTCTTGCTGGGCACAAAAGTTTCGTCAGTTGTCACAAGCAGGAGCACTGCAACACCTTCACTGACCTAGGAGGCGTTCGTTGTCGTTCCGCTTCGTCATGGGGTCCAACGCAATATCGCTGAATATTTCACATGCTTCATCCGCATCATCCGCCACACGACACACGGATATTTGCACCCGTTCTACACACTGTTGAGGCCCCGTGGCGGACAAAAGGTTTTAACGCGACAGCATTAAAGAGCTCGTGTCGCAGAAAACCCGCCGCCAGCGTCGGCCCCGTTGGTTCTGTGTGAAAAATCGTCTGTGCGTCGGTGACCGAAACATCAAGTTTATGTCTGTGCGTCGGTGACCGAAACATCAAGTTATCGAGATAGCCGAAGAAAGTCACTACTTGTCCACGCGTGCACACGCGATCACACCAAAAAGCTGCGCATTCGAAGAACAAAAAGTGCTCAAGGTCACGAGGCGCGGTAATTCGTTTGCACTGCTACCCCTTCCTACTTAGCTACCCAGCGCTTTCCTCGGGACGAGAGAAGAGATAATGCAATTGCAGCATGCGACAAACCTTTGTAACTCCACTCGCACTGAACGGTATCTTAAAATTTTGGCGGCGTTGAATTCGTGAGGCAATAGCCCTTCTAGTGAATTCATTCCATGGTTACTTGAAAAAGTGTTCCAGAGCCCCTTTAACGCATTTTGTTCGACAGGTGTCACGACGAAAACCAGCCCATTCGGTGATAATAGCACGCGCTAGCCTGCGTGCGTAGTGTTGTGTGCGTCCGTGTGTATGTAACAAAACAGATGAATAAGTATGTACTTAGCGGTTGAAGGGTGCACAAGGGGCCGGATTTCACTATCGCGTTCAACTCTTAAAGGTGAAGATTAAGGGTCCCCCAATTTTATAAACGTTGCTATAGGAGTACACTAACTACCAGGAGAACACTGCGTAACCAATAACGCGACACAGAGCACGGTTATTGTGCACCACGGCTCAGCACGAGACCTTGTGGAGGCACACATGCCGCCGCCAGCCGCGGCCGCTCACTGCTAGACCAGCTACACTGCTCAACACGTATCCATAGCAACGTCGCCATTGTGCCCAGGGAATGTGGCCGCCATTATGTCACTTCCTCCACACTTTTCACGTAGCGTGCCGGCTGGGCATGTCTTCTTCTATATTTCCTTCCTCCGTGCTTCCAAATAACATCCGCCGCATTGGTCTAGTACTGGACTGCTGACTTGACGGTCGCGGGAATCAAATACCTATCGCGGCGGTTGCATTTCGGTGGAAGGGACATTTTTGGGGCGTGTACTGTGATTATTGAGGCTAGCCCGTCGCCATTGCGCGGGCTTTTTCGCTTACTTCTGCAGTCTACATGTCTTAACATGACTCTCTCGTTCTCCGTGGTCCGTCGGTGCTGAAAGAGTGGTAGTGACGTTGACCTCTCCCACCTGGCACTGGTTTGTATGGGATGTCGAATGTGGCACCGCACGAGTCTCGCGAACCGTTTTGCGCTCGCTCATCCGGCGAGAGTGAAATACCCTCTCCACAGACAGCGAAGTATGAGCATGCCTTTTCTTTCCTGACCGTCAGCTCCTTTGTTCTCGGAGCTCACCCGGACGAGTTCGCCAACGGTGCCTTGCACCGGCGGCGAACGCTTACCTTTAGTTGCCCCATCGGAACGCAAGACCGAAGAACGATGCAGTATGTTCGCGCGTGGTCGTAAACGCCGATGGGTACCTCTCGAAGCCGACGCAGGCGTAGTTTGCCCTCGCTCAAGCGATCGGGTCCTGTGGTCACTGATCGTGAGAGCACGCAGCATAGTCGCGAGGGACCGTTTGCCCTCAACTACGTGTCGCCGTGAGCCTTTTTGCCCACAAAGACGTGCTCGCGGCACCTGTGTGTTGTAATTTTGCCCGTGACGAGTCTCTATTGCCACCTGCCTTTTGCGGTGGGCATTTTTGGCATTGCCCGCAGGCAATAAAGTGTTGCGATTTGTTTGAGAGCGGTGCTGTGTACTTGCCGCGCTGCGTTCGGCGCTTTGGCTGTCCAAAAGTGCGCGTGCAGCAGCGTTCGTCATGCGAGGCGACAGTGAATGCGGACTAAATACATTTAAGAACTGTAGTGTACACGTATTCCGCAGGAGTACTGCCTCTAGCTAGCATGGGTTCAGTCTTAGCGAGCCACAAGGCCATACTCCTGCGGGATACGTGTACAGTATACAGTTCTTCGTTTTATTTAGGTGCGGAAGCCCAGGCGCCAAAATCACAGGAACCCTTCGCTAAAGAGTCGGTCATAATAGAAAGAACGACATAAAAAGAAGAAACAGAGGTAGAAAGGATGAAAAATTTCGCAAAGCTTAGTAAAAAAATGTAAGCGACGACTACCTGTGCCCATCAGCTTCGCTGTCTCTTTGGCACTGCGCCTCCAGTGGAATCTAAACTAAGTTTTTTTCTTTCCCTTATGCTTGGGGCTTCCTGCATTTCTCGTGGCAGGATTATACAGCAAAAGTGGATTATTGGGCGCCTTGATAGGACATACCAGAAAACAACCAAGACAAGATATGGAGCACTACAAGATATGACACAAATGTAGGTACTCTGTCTTTAGCAGTGCTTGTTTCTTTGGTATCATTATACAGGTCATTGCGCGGACGTTTAAAAACATAACGCAGAGACTGTAATGTATTCTAACCTTTCGGGCATGGGATTTATTTTCCATTTGCAGAGTGAAAAACGTCACGACGCGAAATGCTCCGAAGGGTTACCAGTCTTACTGACAGCGGACCGCCTCAAGCGAATGGGCCGAAAGCAAGCTTATACAGATATGCCTCCGAGGCATCGCCATTGCCATTGTCATCACGCTCTCCCTTAAGCACAAATTACTACTTTGTGCATCTGATAAGCTGCCTTCACAAGAGTTCTTTATTCCGGCATGTGTCGCAGCCGGTCCAGTGGGCTGTCGACCTCCTGCAAAGTGAAGAATGACCACGTTTCGTTGGACGCATTCATATTCATTTTTTTGGACTCACTTTTTTAAATTTTCGAAATTTCTTTTTTCGTTCAGCTTCTCCGCTTCATTTGCTACATTACATTAAACTATATTACTCTATTAATAAATTTTTCCCGTTTCATATCACTTCTTTTATATAGACGAAATTTAGCCTTAAAGAATTTTTCTACAAGAACTATCCGGTTCTTGGTTAATCCCTCAGCTTGGATGTGTGCCTCAGATTCAAGGATCTACTCTACTCTAGTCTGCTCATTAAGCAAAGCAGAGGGTGCAACCTGCGCGTAGTAATCCCAGTTCGGCAGTACGCACAGCCTCACAGGTAAAGATGTTCTACAAGCTGGAATACATAGCGTGGTACGAAGAAGTAACTTCCAGTTTCATCAACGGTTCCTCGAAATTACCCCGCAAGGTTCAACTTGTTTCGACCGAGCTCAACCAAAATTTGACGTTCGCATTGAACTACAACTAAAAGAATTCACGTGTGAAGCAGTAGACAACCATTACAGACCCACGCTTCTGCTTTCGTGTTGATATGCATTTGTGGTATGCTGCCGGAGGGTCGGTTCTTCAGTGGCGAAGGGCTGTCTTCCGTCGTGGCTTCAGCCACTAGCAAGCAGACGCCTTACCAAGCAGATGCCTTATTTCCTATAGCCGTCGGTGCCATAAGCGAGCAACGGAACTATACGCAGCTTCTGGTGTACGATGTATTGTGGCCCACTGCGAGGACGTTTCCGAGGACGAAGCACAATGAGCCCCGAGGCAGTAAAGTTTATTTTACTTTGTCGACTTTGCTGAATGCAGGCGATGGTTTACAGGCCCACGAGCTCACACGGAAGTTCACTTGTCGTATATTGAAAGATATGAAATGTACCACATAGCGAAAGTGCCAGAAAAGCATGTAACACTGCTTCCGTTTTCGATTAAATTAGATCTACAGTTATACGGTACATTCAGTAGGATTGTAAAGGTTTACTGGGCTAAATGTACAATATGCTTCGGACAAAGTTGATGAGATTAGACTAGGACTACCACGTCATCAAGTATCCAACCGGAGGTGATTCCCGCTGAACATAAGTAATGAACTTGGAGGTTACTGTTTCTGATAGGTGCGGCAGGGGTGCAGTGCAGCAGTACACATGCATTCAGGTTGGCCAAGTTTCGCTAGTTAGCGCGAAGTTGGCTTTTGTGTATGTGTGTGCGTGTGTGTGAAGATGGGGGGGGGGAGTTCAGGCTGCATGGTAGTGCAGAAAAAGTGGTTTGGCTACTTCCTTGTTTTATTGGTGACGTATCAGCCGCTGGTGTTCGAGTATGTGACGTCAGAATATGGAAGCCAACGCGTGTGTAAGGCTTCGAAACATAATTTGGCACTTGTATTACACTGAAGAAAACGTTTTTGGATGCACGGCTCGATGTCGTAGGAAACTATTGCATGGGTGTCGTGTCGGGCAGGAGCGCGCGGAAGCATCGCGGTAGGTCGGCGGAGAGGCCTAGCGACCGGAGGGCACTAGAATGAAGGCTTGGGACCGAGCTTAGGCGAAACGGAGTGGAGACTGCTGTCCCACGTTTTACTGCCGACAGTTTTGAGGAGGAGGACATGGATCACATGAGAGAGAGAATAAAACATTTATTTGCGACCGAGGAAAGAGTGTCGGTGAGTGGGCTCTTTAGTTCGGGATCCCATGGGCACGCGCCGCTGTCCTCGCTCGTCTCACGACGGCCTCTTGGGTCTTCGGTTCCGAGCTGGACAGGGCTGTCTCCCACCCTACAGTGTTGTGCTGTGCTCTGGGTTGTGACCGACATAGTAGAGACCAAGCTCCACCCAGTGGCACGTACACGAGCTATACAACAGTGGCCTGTTTGAATGCCACCGGAGGTCGCGCGACATAACATAGTCTTAATGTTTCTAAAAAACCTAAAGTAGCGCCAATCACGCCCCTTCGCCTCTGCCTCCTCTTTTGGCAGCTGCAGCGGAACCCCTATAGCGTCTAGCAGAATACTACAAACACGATCGAGCTATAGCCTCCAAGATCAGCCAGTGCCTACGGTTCATGTCGGAGGCCACGCATGGGTGTACTCTCTCCTGGCGCACAAGGGAAAGTAAACCGCTATCGTCGTGGAAGCAAAAGAAAACACGCGACCGAAGACAGACAAGATGGCGCTTGCAATACCAAGCCCGGAGGAGATGAGGAGCCTGCACACTGACCCGAATGGCGCTACTTTAGTTCTTTCTAGGGACTTCACGTCGTTTTATCCTGGGATGAACTGCACCCTTGTACATTTTTTGATGCGCAACAAATTTTGGTGAAAATAAAGTGCTACAATACGGAAATTCCGTCGCAGGAACATACAAACACAGCCTCTAGGGTGCAGAAAAGAACATTTATTTCGCCGACCCGTAACACAGGTGCAAGCTTGCGCTATACCCGGTACACAAACACACTAGAACTCTGCGCTATATTGCCTAGCAGGCGGCTCCATCCATGGTCTGGCAATCCCCTGGCTTGTGCGAAGCTTTAGCAAAGCTCTGCGTTTGTATATAAGGTATTTGTGCGGTTGTAGTTGATAATTTAAGCGTGAAGCATTTCTTTGCATACTGCAACACTTTTCGCATCTATCTATCTATCTATCTATCTATCTATTTATCCCTCTATCCATCTATCTATCTATATATCTATCCATCTATCCATCTATCTGTCTGGCTATCTAGACTGTCTGGGTGCTTCATGATCACCCCCTTAACTTGCGATAAACTAAAATTAGTAGGGGGGATAAGATGGTTTGATGAATACGACTCGCTGGTCATGATACGAATAACGTCAGAATCCCGTTTAGTACGTAGTCAAACACTTTCCACCAGACACTCTCACTATATTGATATACACCCATATTGGTATGGCGTGACATACTGAACGACGAACGGTCGATTCCACGAAAGATCGAAAAACGTGGTACACTTGATGTCTCGGATTTGCCTCGTAATTTTGTATATTATGCCCGTCTGACCCAATAGCGCGAAATGACATTTTCTTTTCTAACAAAAAAAGGTTCCAATGAACGAAAAATGGCGAAGCTTCGCCGGGTGACAACAGTCATTTTACGAACAGTGCATTTACACAAATTCGTGATCATGATGACGGTGGCGCAGGCTATATATCAAAAATATATTTAAGCGTAGCAGAAATAGAAGTAATTAAAACAATATCTCACTTTATGTTTTCTAAATATGGGCAACTCAAGCATTTTCGAAAATTCCCGAACAATGGTGTGTTTCTGAAACTTGCCAGATTTTGAGCCGCGATTTCTGCTTCTGTGAATGCCATAGCTTGTGTATATTTGCAGCACTGATAGTGTTTCTTTTGTGAATATTTATCCCCTGCATTCCAATTTGTCTAGTAATCGTTAAAGTCATGAATCTTGCTGCTCAAAACATTAAAAAAGCAAACAGTTGGTCAATTCAAAAAGTTATCATATATAATAACAAACACTCAATTTGGCTAAAAAGTATATAGAATGTTTTCGAAGGACTGCGCTATCATATTATAAAAAACATGTGTGTATAAAAGAATAGAGGTGTGGTAAAAACTTGTCCCTGCATAAGCGTACCAGCTTTAAAGCCAACGTAAAATAAATAAATAAATAGGGGCTTTTAATTTAGCGCTTCGAGTGTTAACTAAAGGCCCCTATTCGTTTTACATTGGGTTTAAACCTGGTATGCTTATGCAGGGACATGTTTTTACCACACCTTTATTGTTGCACTTATTTTATCAAAGAGTAGGAATTGATTTATATGTGAGGTTTAACGTCCCAAAACCACCATATGATTATGAGAGACGCCGTAGTGGGGGGCTCAGGATATTTCGACCACCTGGGTTTCTTTAACGTGCACCCGCATCTGAGCACGTGGGCCTACAACATTTCCGCCTCCATCGGAAATGTAGCCGCCGCAGCCGGGATTAAAGAGTGGGAATAAAGTTTGGAATGTGGTGATGGCACCCCCCACAAGGTGTGCGTGGTTTAGCGGGAACAATCGCACGATTAGTGATGTGTTTTCATATGGTTTTGTTAGGAACTTGTCACGTGGCATGGCCAGCTGTTACACCACCAGCAACAATTTAAAAAAAAAGGAAAGCGGAAAAGCTTCATAATAGGTTCCACTCATATGCGTGCGCGGTGTTCATCAGGAGCAGGGGGTAGGCAAAGGTTCATCGCTGATCCCCCCCCCCCCTGCGACTAAGTCAATGCGCGGGGACAGGTCTTGCATTCCTCCCTAGCAGTGGCAAACTCTATAGCGGCTGCCCCTGCCCCCCCCCCTTACTTTCCCATGCCCATGGCTGCACTGATAACACAGCTTCTGTAAAGCGAATGAGTATTAGTGCGAGACATGAAGGCATGAGGCTTGGGTGTTTCCTATTAGCACGATGTCATGTCAAGTAAATGGCAAAAGGAGCAGTAATGTCTTGTCGAAAACGTTCAATTGTTACAGGTATAGTTGAAGTAAACGCAGAGCGAACATTATGCACAGATGATCGCATCCCAGCGCTATCACCAGGTACAATACAGCTGATTATGTGCTGAACACGTGTGATTATTGTGCACAGCATGTTTGTAAGGGCGCAGCCCCGTGCTCCTCATTCCCTGGCTTTGCGCTTCGCGCCATCCGTTTTTCAAGAAAGGACTTGCATCTCATCACTAACGACTGCCTCATGTTCATCTAGCGTCCAGAATGCAGGCGAGGCGACCTAAACGTAGTAGTGTTCACTGAAGATGACGAAGCGACATAAATGGAGAAATAAACACACTGGGATCATTTTAACAATGCCATAAACAAAAGCGTGACTGCTTACCTTCTGCGTCGGACAGCCGCAATCCACCGCCACATTCGCTTTCACTCAATAAACGGCACCGGAAACTTGTAAAAGTGCGTTCCTGGCGAGTTCTTGCACGTGTTTAAGCAGCCAACAACGCATCAGCTATTTCTCGACATCGATGAAGGCCGACACAATCATTAAATCACGATGAAAAACAGATCCTTCCGTGCACTCACCTACACGCTCGCTGAAACACTGCTCGCTCGAGCACGCCAACACTTCTGACCCGTGGCGACAGGTGGCGTCACCGGTGCTTCGCTCATTGCGTGATGCCATATTTAGAATGCACATCGCGCCATTTGTCGCAAGCGTGGCGAAGCGACACCCTGAACTGCCTCTCGAGCAGACGCTCCGTAAATCAAACGAGAAACTTCCCGCTCCAAGTTCACGAAACCTGCTGTAAGCATGTTTCGGGCTTTTCCTATCAGAGATAGTTCCTTCTCTTAAAATATTAGGAGTAATATTTCAAGAAACATTATCATGGGATCACCACATACACTTCTTAGCTACGAAGGTCTCTCAGGTAGTCGGTCTTGTGTACCGAAACAAGCACTTGCTTCCTCGGAATATTTTGTTGTTAATTTACAATACCTTATTTTTATCAAGAATCAATTACTGCCATCTAGTTTGGGCTCTAACTTCTAAAGAAAACATAAACAAACTTCATATGTTGCAAAAATGGTTTGTACGGGCGGTAGAGAACGTGCCACGTACTTATCATACTCGTTCCTTATTTGAAAAATACAACCTAATGCCAGTAATAAAAATGTATGATTTTCTTCTGTCCAAGAAATATAAGCAAAACATAAAAAACTCTAATCCGTTTCTAAAGCCGTTGGCAGATTTAATACTTAACCAGCCTAAGTATAATACCCGGAAAAATGAAGTGTGGACTGTTCGAACCTTTAGAACCACATACGGTCTTCAATCGTTGGGAAATAAACTTCCAAGGTTACTAAATGAACTTAGGGATAATGAAATTGACTTAGAAAAAATCACCTTTAAACAACTGCGGAATCATTTCCTCCAGATGTCATGATCACTCGTTTCTGTTACTTGTAATTTTCTAAAGAATGTATTTTTGTATTTTGTTTTTGTTGACGTGTATTTTGTATACTGCTTTGTGTTTTTTTACGATATGTTTTTTGGTGTCTTGTTTGTTTTTTCTGTTTTAGGAAACGAGTATGCACTTGTGGTGTTGCCAAAGCAATAAATTAGGCATATTTCTTTTATGATGCTTTTTCTGTGTTTTGCAAGGCAAATCCGCTTGTATTTTCACATTGCGAAATTATTTGTTTATAGCATTATATGTACCAATATGTTACACCTGTACAGTGTTGATTGCTCATTTTGTCGTATACATGTTTGTATGCTTCGCTCGGATGTATTACGCAAATGCTTCCTTTTTTTAAGGCAAATACGCCAACATTTTTTGCATCTTTTGAAATAGATTTTTTGTCGTTGTTGTTTAAGCATTAGACGCTTCGTTTTATCACACATGTACAGTGATGATTTCTTTCTTGTCATAGACCTGTTTTATTTTACGCGTATGATCCCGAATGTTTTTATGAAAGTGTTACCGCTGCTGCGATGTGTTCGGGGAGGGGGAAGGGGGGCCTGCGGCCTTGTCAAGCTGGCATCACGCCAGGTTTTTCTGCAGGTCTCCTGCATCATGTATCCTTGATGCGAAATAAAGTCCTTATTATTATTATTATTATTATTATAATTTTGTGCTGTTTTCGCGTGGAACGTCGAATCCTCACAGTTCAGAATGTCTACAGCTTGCGAAGACTGTGGAAGCAACTTCATCAGGTACAGTACTCACGGATTGAAATGGCTTCCCCGCCACAGTGGTAGTGGCTGAGGTACTCGGCTGCTGACCCGCAGTTCGCGGGTTCGAATCCCGGCTGCAGCGGCTGCATTTCCGATGGAGGCGGAAATGTTGTAGGCCCGTGTGCTCAGATTTGGGTGCACGTTAAAGAACCCCAGGTGGTCGAAATTTCCGGAGCCCTCCACTACGGCGTCTCTCATAATCATATGGTGGTTTTGGGACGTTAAACCCAACATATCAATCAATCGGATTGAAATAGGGCACTCTGAACGCGTGGCCGCCGGCACAGATAGCGCAGTTCGTGGTTGCTCGGGGAACTTAGGTGTTGCATTGTGGTATAGAGTGAGGGGTAGAACAACTGCAAAGCAGGATTGCTGCTTCCGGTCGCCAATGAGCCGGCCTGTAGTTCACCATGTGCACACTGCCAGCGTGGCGCTGCTAAGCTAGCACGCTTTAACATGCTGACATAAATGGCTTACGGGTGGTTCCCTTATTACCGGTATAAGCTACTTATATGGCGGTGCGAACAGCCGACGCTCTCGTTCTGCGCATTTCGGTGATGCGGCACGCATGCTCAAATCGACTCAGATTTCGCGGGTATGATAAACATAAACTTCTGCTCAAATAAATAGCGAGTTATTTCGTGCTTTCTGTCACGACAAATAAAAAAGTAGCAGTCACCGGCTTAGCAGTGCCCCGCTGGCAGTGTGTGCTTTGTGAAATAAATGCCGACTCTTTAGCGACCGGAAGGAGTATCCCTGCGCTGTTCGTGTTCTCCTCCTCGCTCTGTACCACAATACAGCACCTTGATTCCCCGCGCACCCATGAGCTGCGCTATTTGTACTGGCGGATACAGGTTCCAAATGTCCTATTTCAATGCGTGAGTACTGTACATATTATCGCGATAGAAAGAAACGGAACATTGGGAAGCGTTGCTTTCGACTCGGACGAACTGCGGCATGCCTTGGCTGATACAAGAAAAATAACCTGTGCTGTAAGCTGGCCTCACCCTTAGCGCTGGAATCCCGTTCCTGATCGAATTCATGCACCACGTGTGATAATCACTTACCAGTCATGTCTCGCGTATAATAATCATTAGCCAGTCATGCCTGCACTCAGAACACACACGTGGTGCGAAAGTACCAGCCAGAGCAAGATAATGCTACGAGGACACCGGCTGAAAGCACAGATTCGCATAGCAATCATTCAAAGTACAGTCGTGTGATATGAAGCTTACCGCGCGAATGTCGACCAAGCCAGCACCTCATCCCAGAATAATCTATTGAGGAGAAAGTAATATCAACGCATCCTTCATTTCTTTCAATGCGATTGCAAACGCGCGCTTATCAACGGGAGCCATCGGTCTGCATTATAGTTCAAAGGCGTGATGCGACGCTACATGATGGGTAGCTTTCTGCAGCGTTAGGGTGCCTCGACGAGGTAACGCCGCATGCGTCGCACGTGCAAGCGCGTTTCCTCCGGAGATGCCATAGACGTGTTTCCCACTTCAATATCATATGCTTGTCAGATTTGTTCCTTCGTGCTCCTTCTTTGAGGCTCGAAGCAATGCCATCGAATCACGGCGTCACAGCTCTGAAGGACGAAGATCGACGACTTCTTTGGAAGCGGAACCGCCGTGTTGACCAGCTGAGACCCAGTCGACCAGACAAGGGTCATGGAGTGGGCCTCACAGGTTGCCGTCAACGTTGGGCTGAGGCCATCTAAGACGGAATCGTCCGCAGCTGCTTTATGACGAAATAAATTTTTGCCATTCATCCATCCATTGACTTGACAGGCCGCTTGACGCGGATTGTGCTGTGTGTGAGAGAAATTTCAAACCCTACTTTATTATGAAAGGCTACGTTAATATTATCAATGATGTTGAAGTCCAAGTTCCCAGGGCAGCGCCGACGCTTGCTCCTGATGCCTTCCCGACGATCTTGCCCAACCTGCCCGCATATTTGACACTGAGAACTCCGGCTCCATGCAATCAAACAAAGCGGCGGCATCAGAGAGTGCCGGCTAAGGACCACAAAAACAACAAGTATATTGATTTCTAAGGGTGCCGGACAACACAAGAAGCTTAAATTTCATTGAGCACGCAATGTAACCAGAACACGAGAAATACTTAGAAATCTGTAACGCCACGCATGGAGATTCCGACAAGAAAAGTGAAAATATTGCTTTTACCATCATATTTTTCTGTGTGAATAAAACTATGATGGCCAAATTAAATACATCAGAATTTTGGGAAAACAATTGGCAGTTCCCACGTACAGTGGGAGTCGATGATATGCGAAGCACAAATGAGGAAGGTTGATACGTCACCCCAGGTGGTCTAAATTTTCGGAGTCCTCCACTACGGCGTCTCTCATAATCATATGCTGGTTTTGGGACGTCAAACAATCAATCAATCAATGATTATCCTGCTTTCAGCAGTCATATATCTTCGTCATCCTTTGACGTCACGTAACACTGAACTTTGCATATGTGGAGCAAACGAAACGGCCACGAGCGCATCATGAAGGGCCCAATGTGCTCCGACGTAACGTTGACGCTCGCGCACGCTGGGCATATAAGGCAGGCAGATCGGCATCTGGCGTGGCATCGCCGCCGTGACGCGACGAAACGAACGCCGGTGCGCCAGGTCACGTTGAAGTGTATTGACGCCTAGAGTGTGGAATGCAGTCTTTGTTCTTACATGAAACGCATCTAATGATTATCATGTTTACACCAGTCACATAACTTCGTGATCAATTCACGTGACGCAATGCCAAATTTGGCATATGTGAAGCGGCCGCGAGTGCATCATGGGTGTGGCATGTCGTCATGTTGTTACATGACACGTATGTCATGAATGCCATGTTTGGACGTGTGACTTACCTATGTCGTCTGTTCGCGTCAAGTAACACCGAATTTGGCACATGTGAAGCTAGCGAAACGGCCGCGAGCGCATCATGAGCACAGCGTGTAGTCATGCTGTTACGTGACACGCATCTCATGATTATCATGTTTGCACCGGTCATACCGTCAACGGCATTCGTCATCCATTCATGTCCCGTAATACCAAACTTGTTATACGTTAAGCTAGTGAAACGGCCGCGAGTGCATCATGAGCACGTCATGTAGTCATGTTATTGAGTGACACGCATATCATTATTTTCATGTTAGGGTCTGCCACCTGTGTACGCCATGCAGTCATGTCATACCATACCAGTTTTGCAACATGTCATGTGAACGAAGCTACCGTAAGAGCAGCAAGACCATGAATGTAAATCATGACATTCAAGTCATGATTTTTATGTTACGACTTGTCAGTTATGCTCGTCATACAGTCATGTATGGCATACCAAGTTTGGTATCGATACCATTATAGAAACGGCCAGGAGAGCTAAAAGGCCCAAGCGGCTAGATAGATAGATTATAGATAGATAGGTAGATAGATAAATATACACGCTCAAAGTCGCCTAAGTTCGCTAAGAAATGCTTCGCATTTAAGAGTTCGTCAATTTTAACTGATTTACTGTGCTACTTTACTGTGGCTTCAAGTGTATTTAGAACCATGACACATTTTATTTAGATACAGTTTTAAAAGATAACCTTAGCTCTGTCGTTTGGTCTGCTCTTTCTTCTGTTATGTTTTGTGCACTAGCCCTAACATATTATTCTTTTGACTTATCAAGATTTTATTTTTTGAATATTATCATTGTATTGCATAAATATGCACACTTTGTATTTCACGGTCATTATTATTATATTAATATTATTACTATTAAATTAGGAACATCAGTAGTAGTAGTAGTAGTAGTAGTGTACTGCTACAACTTTGCTGTACACTGATGTTGCATTTTTTAACTTGCAAAATCACCCACTCACTCGAGTGTTAAGACGTTTTTCTGCAGTAGAAACATGTTTGCATTTTTCTTGGTGCTACAATAATTAATGTCTTCCAGTCTGTTAAAATAAAAGGCAGCTTCGAAAAAAACTCTCCTGTTATCTGTACCACGTCAAGAAAGCGTACTTTTTTGCTGTCGTGTGTGAATGAAACCTGAAGCAACGCGCCCCTTATTTATTCAATTCCAGTTGTGGTGTTCTAAATGGAATGGGCCAAGAGTTCTTCCTTTCGGGTGCAACATACTCTTTTCTCCTTTTTTTTTTGGGGGGGGGGGTATTCTAACGTGTACCGACTAGCTCATTTAGCGGAAGAAAAAGTAACCTGCACAAAAGAAAAAAAAGCGCTCGGCACATTGTAAAATGCACTGCTCCGCTTCAAGCCGGAGTGCGGTAGGCACCAACTTCAATATTACCAATATTATTAAAAAGTCACAGTTTCGCCAAAAGGGCGAAGCAATGAATCTGATAGGCAGTTATTACGAATGTTTTACAAAGCAAAGCTAGCATGTTTAGGAGCAATGTTAATTGTAAACACGCGCGTTTGCTAAGTAACAAGTCTCCTGAAGCGCAGTCAGAAGACCGCAACAAGGCTCGTGTGTAGTGACGGTGCTGATATACGAAGTGAGGCTGGCAGTCAACTCATTTAGACCCGATCTCACTTAACCCTACAAAACGCTGGTTTAAGAAAAGACGGCCGCTCCTGGTACACTCCTGGCACCGTTTTTTTTTTAGTTGAGGGCGCAGCCCGTAGAAGCTCTCGCCTGCTATAGACTAGAGCACGCCTATCACGCACCCAGGCGCCTTCGGCGGTATACCCTCGCTCCCAGAGACGCCATAATTTGTTTGCAACAGCCGAGGCGCGCCTAGCTAGGAAGGCAAGCAGTGACTCTGGGAGTTTAAAACGCGAAAGAGCGCCTGTTAACGCTGCACACGCCTATAAAATGTCATCTGGGTACCACTGCGCTGTCATGTGATGCGACAACAACCGGAGCAAGATGGTGATGGTGGTGAAACATTTATAACCATAAATGGTTACAGAGAGGTGATCGTGTTGGGGCCTTATTGACCTCCTACTCTCATAGCACTAGGTGGAAACCCTATTCCGGAGCTCCATTGGCAAGCAACGCCGCCCTTGCCCGTTGAACCAGGGCTTTTTGGGACTTAAGGTCTTGACAGCCGAGCAGGGCTACCTCCCAGTCCTCTCTCGCGGGGTTGGGGGGGATAGATGGATTAGACTGACACACCCAGACAATGTGGGAGGTGTCAGCCACCTCACCACAGAACTCGCACGTGCCATCAAAGGATGAATTGAAATGTCTTAGCGCTGCGAGGCATAGTACGGTATTGGTAAATGTTTTAAAAGGAGGCGCTCGTCAGCGCGATGCAGTCCCTTACAAGGGTCTGTATAGCACCGGTGCCCCTCCTTGTAGAAATTGGTAATATCTAGGAAGAGATTGCTGAACAATGCCTGCGAAGTTCACAGCGCATCGCGGGAATCGTGCCGGTGCGGTGTTCTGCGATTGCACAGATTTCCGTCCACAACGAAAAACGCCGAGCTCCGCCGCCTTGGGATATAATCGCAATGAGCAGGAAAAACTACGAGCCTTGTGAAGTGCACGAGTAAGTAAACCTATTGTGTTTATTGAAGCGTGACTCCAGCTGTTTCACTTTACAGCAGCGATTTCCATGCAGTATGCCTGTAGTATGAGGCACAAAACTATTACCGAACTGTTTCGCAAGCCGCATGTAAATAATAGGATATACGTATTACGACTAACGCGTAGATGCACGCACTGCGCATGTTTAATACAACTGCAGCGGCGTACCATCGCGATGCGTGAACGACGTGGAAAGCATGACCTTCGACTCAGTCGAACGGCGACTTGCCTTGACTGTCCCTAGGCTAATCTACTTGTGCTTTCGGCTGGCGTCACCGTAGCATTTTAATATATTGTTCTGGCTGGCACTTTTGCAGCGCGTGTGTGTTCCGAGTGCCCGGCAGGACTCGCAATTGGTACACATGCGGTGCATGAGCATGAGTTGAAACCAGATTCTAGCGCTACGTTGACGCCGGCTTACAGCACAAATTCTGCCTTGTCATCGTCAAGGCACGCCGCAGTTCAACTGAGTCGAAATCAACGCTTTCCGCTGTTCGCGTTTCTAGCAGTCGCAATAATACGTACCCGATGAAGCTGCTTCGGTAGTCTGCAATGCACGTGTTGCAGACATTCTGGACTGTCGAGGAAGGTCTCCTCGACGTTTCACACAAAATCAGCATTAACTTCCAGCAGAAAATACCCTGCTCGACACAGTAGCTCCCACTCCCGTTGCGGCAAGCTAGGCACCACACGTTTGCTACTGTGGCAACAAGGTCAATATTACTTTAAGCAACAATTGAGGTACGAACTTCCCCTACGCAGACGCTTCGTGCTTACTTCATTGGGGCAACTCCCCATCATCACGGGCGAGTTAAATGTGGTCAAGTAAGCCAATACGCGAAAATCGAGTTGAGGGCCATGTTATGACGAGCGGAGCGTAAATATGTCAATAAATCGTGTGTTCTTTGAGCGAGCAAGAAGCCTCCTAAGAGTTCTTCCACGGCGCCTCGTCAGGCATCCTGTGAACGATGCCTAATTAGAAACGCGTGCACGGCGTGCGCTGAGTTCTCTCCCTGGCCATCATTTTGGCCTGTCGTGCCTCCTGTAAAGGCGCGTCTCAACGCCTAGTGTGTTTTACGCTTATAAATGTGTAAAAAAAACTAGGACCATCTCGAGGACCGCCAGGGGGCGCCGACTAGTGTGGACGCGCTGATTGCGGCTCCTGCTTTCTTTAATGTTTTGGTGGGTTTCTTTCGTCGAAACCGAGTACATTATGTGTTAATCGACGCAGTGCGTTGCGAGGACTTGACAAACACCGGCCTTTCTACGGCGGGTGATTTTTTCCCCTTTATGAGTGTGTGCAGCTCCGACCACGATCACCGGAACAAGCGCCTGCGGGAAACAGACCCCAGTATGACTTTTCGTCTTCCAGATAAAATCAGCCGAAGACATGCTAATATACTACACCGGATTCGCCTGGGCGTCGCCTTCACTCGTCACTACACCCACCTAATCGGCCGTGCGGACAGCCCAAATTGTGAACGCTGCCAAGTGCGCGAAACGATAGCTCACATATTTTGTGACTGTGCATTATACGTGGCACAAAGAGAAATGCTAACTGCAACGTTGGCAAGCATTGGACGAACACCATTAAGTGAAAGCCACATATTATCAGCAATGAGCGACCAAACAGTGTCAAAAACTGCTACAAAGGCTGTTCTAGACTTTATAAAAAGCACTGGACTAGAAACTAGACTGTAGGGTACTATACAAAGTGGCTACTGTACATACGCACCACCTCTTCTTGTCCCCATCATCACCCTTCATCCCTCTTTTTTTCCCCTTTCCCTTATCCCTTGTGTAGAGTAGCAGGCTAGAGCGAACTAGCTCAGGCCGACCTCTCTGCCTTCTAATAAATTCTCACTCAATCACTCCGACCACGCCACGGCACAGCTAACTCTAACGTGGTAAGCCTAACCTCAGCGAGGCAGCGCAGGTAGGCCTAGGCCTAACCCTGCGACCGCGGGCTCCTTAGTCCAAGATGGTGATCGTGGAGGGAGAAGAAATCTCTCAGGACGAAGCAAGCAGCCCCGGCTGGATGACGGCATATGGCCGCAAGAACAGCAAGGGAATAAGAACGGCGACTACTACCCGCGAACGCACCCCATCGCGTGGCGGACGAAAGGGCGGTGGCCGCACCGCCGCCCCACGGAACGTCTATCAACGCATCGTCGCCACCTCGAGGCTCCCTCAACTTCCGAGGGACATGTATCGCATCATCGTAAGACCGAGGGACGGCCTGAATGTGACCAAGGTCAGTCAAATACGTTTCGAGCAAGCCCTGGCCATGGCGGCGACCCTGGCTCCAGCCGAAATTGTCCCATTGGCACTCAAAACATTTATGTGGTGTGTACTCCTCATGAGAAGAATGAGTGCGCGTACGTAAAGGCGCAGCAAGTCCGACTGGGTGACTGCACGTACCAGGTCTCTTTGTAACCGGCTCCACCCGATGACACGTGCAAAGGTGTCATAAGGGGTGTCGACGTGAATATCAGCGAGGCTCAGCTCCGAGCACGAATTGTGAACCACCGCAACCCAGGAGCAATCGAGGTCAAAAGAATCAAAAACACCACAGCTGTGGTAGTTGTTCAAGGGTATTAAGGTGCCCAATTATGTGTCTTGCGGCGCGAGCATGTTTCGCTGCACACTATACAGGAGACACATGGAGGTCTGCTACGGCTGCGGAGGTTTGGGACACCGTGATGACCTTTGCCTTAATCCAAACAGCAAGTGGTGCCGCACGTGCGGACAGAAATCACCAACGGAGGATCATCATTGCACTCCAAGGTGTTCGCTATGCGGAGGTCCACATCCCTCTGCAGACAGAGCATGCAAAGACAGATTTCAAGTCCCCTACATCGTCAGAAGGAGACGACGCCAACGCCACCGGCGCTCTGAGAAGACGCAGATGGCCCTAGGAATGCACTCCCGTGACTCCAGCACCTCACCTAGCGTCGCGGGCACACCCAAGAGAGGCCGCTCCGTCACGCCAGCTGCGCAGCGGCGCAAGAGCTGTTCGCGTTCCAGAGGGCGTTCAGCGTCTGGAAGGAGAATCCAGGAGAAACTCACATGCGCTGATCGAGTCAAGGAGAAGACGCCCAAACCCAAAAAGTTAACACGGCCGGCATCGCCGGAGCATGATGAAAAGAGTGAGGTTAAACAATTACGTCAGGAGATTGCTAGTCTCAAAGCAGAGCTACGCAAGTCGAAAGCCGCGTAGGCCATTTCCAGCAGAGTCGAGGGCGCGAACGTGGTGGATAACACCGTGCATAAAAGCACGCAGGAACCAAAGTCGAGGTCAACAAGGCCAAGCGTAAGGCTCCACCTCCAAAGGTTGAGAGCGACTCGGAGATGCAAATGGAAAGCTCGCAGAACAAGATGCTAGAAGAGTTACTTAGGGTTTCCAAAGAAAATCAGTTAAGCATTATTGAACTCGCGCTGCGCATGGGAGCACTTGAGAGTAAAGTAGGAGCCATAGAAAATAAGGTAGTCGCACTTGAGAATAAAATGGCTATTAAGGCCAGGCTAAAGGTTCGTACACAAGCTGCAGCTAATGATGATATGGGGGTGACCACGCAGGGTCAATAAAACGGAAGATAGCAAAATGGCGAGCACTCAAAATAATCTAGTAATTTGGCATTGGAATTGCGCTAGCTTTCAAAGGCGCAAAACCTCACTGCATCAGTACGTTACGGCTCAGGCAGAAAGGCCCCAGGTAATTTCGCTACAGGAACCACTGTGCGACACACCCACCTTCGCTGGTTACAAATTGGGGGCGGCAAGGGGGGAGTCCAAGAGAGGTATAGCTACGCTGGTGAGCAAAAAGCTCGCATACGTTGTAGATGACATTCAGCCAGGTCGTAGCGGAATGGAGGCGCTTTTCATTGAGGTTATCCCTAACAGGTGGCTTAAACAAAGCATGTTCATTCTAAATGTTTACAGCCCACCATCCGATCAGAGACAGTCTTTCCACTCCCTCTTTACAAAGGCCGCTACACTCGCTAGACAGTGACCATTAGTAATCGCGGGAGACTTCAACGCCCCACATAACGCATGGGGGTACATCAGGCAAACGGCTAAGGGCATAAATCTAGCGCAGGCAGTCGATGACCTAACGCTAACAGTCATCACCGATCCCCGGTTTCCCACGAGACTGGGCACGTCGGTGGCTAGAGACACAACCCCCGATCTCACGTTTATTAAAAATTTACAGCAAACAACCTGGGATAACAAGCAATAAAACCTGGGCATCGATCACTTCATCATTATTTACCATTCAGGTCAGAGCCCCCCAGGCCAGGGAATTTAAAGTGATCGACTGGGATGCTTTCTGAAAGCTCAGAAACGAGGACACGGGCGAATACGACAGCTTCCGCGAACTCATTCAGACACTCAGAGCAGACGTTGAAAAGGCCATAAAAACTATTCAAACCGAGCTCGATGTTCCCAGGATGAGCTAGCGTCTCTCAGAGTGGTGTGCGGACGCACACCCATTGCGCTCCGCTGCGAATGCCAATTCTGACCGGTCAACGGCCTCGAATCTTCCTGAACTGCACGGACCCTCTTCCGCGAAGTTCACCTGAACTTTTCGACACCTGGTTTACCAAGGCGGGCTCGTTTTTCATCATTTTAGAGGCATTTTTGCTGCACCGGCGAGCTAAGCCTAGGCGAGGTTAGGCCAGCCTCCCCGCCTACGGCGCTCGCACGCCAACTGCGAGATGCCGCAGCAGATTGCCATGAAGGGGTACGACGTCACCCCTGAGGAATTACAAGGAAACGGATGGTTCTCCGTTCTAAAAAGACAGCAAGAATCGCGCGCGAAGTCACATGCAGCCTGCCAGTCTGGAACGCAACGAGGCGCGACAGCGACGCCTAACGCTACTCTACGACGCGTCGCAGCTGCGAGCCGACTGCCGGCGATGCCACGTAGTCACAATCGAGTCATCGTGCGACCGGGAGGTGGCCTCAACGTGCAAGCCTGCAGCCCGCACAGTATTCTCGCCGCACTAACCATGGCAGCTCAGCTAACGCCGTCGGTAACGGAGGAGGACATTATTTGTCCCAACTCGATGCAAAACATTTTTGTCGTCAGTACGCCCAGCGCTACTAATGCAGCAGCGTACAGTCGAGTAACCGAGATAATTCTCACCGACCAGAGACACCCGGTCATGGCCTACCTCTCACCTGCCGGTATCACGAGCCGAGGCGTGATTCGCGGCGTCGACACTGACTTTGACGACGACGCACTCAACCGCATGCTAATCCAACCGCGCAACTCAAGCCTACTGGTAGCGCGTCGCATCAAGAACACTGAAACTGTGATTCTGATCTTCAACGGGCTCAAAGTGCCAAACTACGTCTACGGCAGCCAGGTCATCTACTGCTGCACGTTGTACAAGCGCCAAATAGACACCTGCCGTACCTGCGGCCAAGTGGGCCATCACCAAGATGTGTGCCCTACTGCTTCAACCAAGGTCTGTAACCAGTGCGGTCACTTACCAACGGACAACCCACACGTGTGCAACCAACCAGTGTGTGCCTTATGCGGCGAAGCACACCGCACGGGCGACCGCGAATGCCGACATCGCTACCAGCTGCCTTACCTGCCTTACGAAAGCAAGCCCAGCAGCAAACAACCACCCAGCACCGATCGCGGTTCCTTCCAAGACCACCGAACCGCAAGGACCTCCTCTAGGCCCACGAAATCCTACTCCCACTGACCAGCCTACCTGGGCCGACAAGGTAGCATGCAAAGGTGAGGCCCACGCAGCGCAGCGTCAGGGACACTAGCCACAGCAACCTGACCCAGAACTAGCACAGTTAAAACGCATGTATGCGGAGCAGGCTAAAGAAATCCAATCGCTTAAAGAAGAGCTAGCAAAACAACAGGCCCCTGAATTGCGCGAGGGTAGCATTATCAGCGGCCCCGTCTCGATAAGCGGCGCTAAGAAACGGGCAGGCCCGACGCTCCAGGGCGAAGAGCAATCCGAGTTTGACTGGTTTACAGTCATTATATACGTGATACCAGAGCAGTACCGCGCAGAGACCACGGCCGAGTATAGCGCCTTCAACGCTAAACTAGAGAGCATGCAGAAACAACTTAACGAGTTGACTGCATGGCCAGCACAAATTTACGCGAGGACTAAGGTGTTGGAGGAAGACCTGGCGCGCAGTAAGCGCGCTGGGCTAATACCTAGACCTTAAAATGGCGTCGCCACAATCATTCACAATTTGGCAATGGAACGCAAGTACCCTCCGTACGCGGAGAGAAACGTTACAACAATTTGTTGGCTCTATGACCCAACGACTGGCCGTCATTCTCCTGCAGGAAACGTGTATCGACCGATTCGCTCTTCGTGGATACAGAGTCGAGGCCGTCTGTGGGAACAAAGGTCGAGGAATAGCCGCTTGTGTAGCTAAGCCTTATGCTTACACGACACATGCAGTACGCCCAGACCTCAAAATAGAGCATCAGATGATAGAGATCATCCCCAACGCTCACAATAAGCAATCGGTATTTTTCCTTAACGTGTACAGTTCACCTTCACACAGCACAGAAAAATTCACCACACTTCTAACTAAAGCGACGCAGATAGCAGGCAACCATCCCCTCATCATCGCGGGGGACTTCAACGCCCCCCATGTAGAATGGGGTTACAATCGCACAACACAGAAAGGACGCCATTTACACACGTCACTCAACACAATCTCATGTTACTTAACGACCTCTCTACCCCCACACACATAGGTAACTCGGTGTCACGGGACTCATCCCCTGACCTGACCCTAGTACGCAACGTTTCGAATCCGACATGGGTTAATCTGCAAGCTAACCTCGGTAGCGATCACTTTATCTGTAGCACAACAGTCAATATAGGCAGCCTCGAGCCCAGAGACTTAAAAGTAGTAGACTGGAACTTCTTTAGGCAAATGCGCAAACAAGACACCAACCATTACTCTTCACTCTCTGAACTCTTTGCGAGACTACAGCGGGAGGTAAAACAAGCTACCAAAAATATTTCTACAACACGCAACATAGACCACATGGACAGCCACCTCGCACATCTACTGGAGGCTCACAAAAGTATTCAAGAAAGATGGAGAATGCATAAACTCAATCGTAGGCTACGAAAATGAATTACATTGCTCAACCGACAAATCGAAGAGTACAGTCACACACTAGCCCGCAATCAGTGGAATGAGGTGTGTAATTCGTTTGACGCACGCATGAGAAAGGGTCTAAAATGGGACCTTCTCAGGCATCTGCTCGGCGACAAGCCCACCAAGTCGGAGCAACGACTACTCTAGATAGACTGTTACACAAAGCGCGAGGACAGCAACTTACCGACGCGCAGATTTTAGATGCTACAGCAGCCCGGTATCTATGCAGAGAACCTACCTCACGCGTCCCTCCAGAATGGAGGGCCGCGACCGTCATATTCATTCCCAAGCCGAACAAACCCTTGGAACTCGACTCTCTACAACCCATCTCCCTCACAACCTGTGTGGGTAAGGTCATGGAGCACGTCATTCTCCGTCGAGTCACAAAATATTGAGAGCGAAAACACCACTTCCCATTCAATCAAGTAGGGTTCAGGCCGGCTGTGGCCACTCGGGACGTACTTCTCATGCTGCAGGAGACGTTACTTAGAGTAAGGAGCAAAGACCTCAAAGCAATCCTAGCTCTTGACTTAGAGAAAGCTTTTGATACCATAAGCCACGCTCATATACTACACGAGATTCAGGAGGCAGGCTTAGGCCGCCGCTTCTACGAATACGTCCGCTCTTTCCTAAAAGCCAGGATGGCCACACTTAAAGTTGGGGATCTCAAGTCACACACCTACAACCTAAGCCCGCGCGGCACCCCGAAAGGGTCGGTGCTCTCACAGTTTCTTTTCAATTTAGCCCTCAGATAACTTTCGCAAAAGCTGAAACACATCGAAGGCGTAGAACACGCGCTCTACGCTGACGATATTACTATTTCGCGCACTGGAGGGAGCGATGGACAAATCGAAGCGAGCCTTCAGGAAGCAGTCACTGCAGTACAAACATTTTTAAAGCCCACGGGCCTCAGATTATCGGCATCTAAGTCCGAGTTGCTGCTTCTTCCACCACAGTACGGCTGCACCAAAGCTGAACCTACCATACACCTTTCCAATATGGATGGCTCGGTTATACCGATAGTGTCGTCGGTTCGAATTCTGAGCGTTACCCTACAGGAGAATGGCAAAAACGACTCAACCATCACACATCTCACCAAAAAAGCTGAGGCTGTCACTCACCTCACCCGACGCGTCGCTAATAGACACGCAGGACTCACAGAAGAGAGCTTACTATGCATCTTTCATGCGTTCTTAATGTGCCACGTTCACTACGTTGCCTGCGCTCACCCGTGGAGCAAGGGCGATGAAACTAAAGTAGACAACCTCATCCAAAAATGCACAAAACGAGTACTTGGTCTACCCATGTCCACAAGCACGCAGCGCCTGCTAGCCCTTGGGGTACATAACGCGTTCCAAGAAATCACTGAAGCACAAAGAATGTCCCAACTCATACGCCTGTCTTGTACAGCTGCGGGTCAGGAACTCCTCTCACACATAGGTATTCCTATCCCAACTCAAGTCAACGAGCCAGAACCGTTACCACAACACCTTTACGCTAAGATCACAGTGCTCCCTTCCTCAGGAACATGCACCTGGTGCAGAATCAGACTCAAAGAAGGGCACGAGCTCAAGCCTTACTAAAAGCGGCCAACCTACACGCGACAGACGTGGTTTTGGTAGACGCCGCTAAATACGTGGACAAACCCTACTTCGCAGCTGCGGCGGTCGCCCCAGACGGAAAAGCTCTTAATGCTCTTACCGTAAAAACACAGAAAGCCTGCGAGGCTGAACAAGTGGCCATTGCCCTTGCTCTAGCACTCCCTCAGCGCGACACAATATTTACCGACTCTAAACCCGCTGCACTGGCATACCGCCGCGGTACACTTTGCCAGGCGGCATTAAGAGTTCTAGCATCTAATCAAATAACTGTAGACAAGCAGAACCACTGGTTGCCGGGTCATGAAGGGATCAACGTTTGACCAGGGGTCCCCAACGGTAATGAGCTGGCCCATAACCTCGCGCGTGATCTTACGTGCCGCGGGGGGTCGCGGTCCGGCTCACTGGCCGGGGACACAAACACGCACTGGGAGCCACTCCTGTCATATCACGAAATTTGCTCGCACTATAAGTTATTTAAAAAGGAATTCTCCTCACCTCACTCAGCACTAAATAAAGCACAACAATTAACGCTTCGACTGCTGCAAACGCACAGTTACCCCAGTCCCTACATCCGCAGCAAATACCTCCCAGATATAAGGCCAGAATGCCCCAAATGCCAAAATTCAAGGTGCGAGTTAAGTCACATTCTGTGGCAGTGTCCCGTGCTAAACGCTAGCTTCAGGTCCACTGCCACCAAGGACGACTGGATCAACCACCTCAGGAGCCCCGACAGGGCCCTTCAGCACCAGGCCATCCAGAAGGTCCAAAAGGTGGCTGGCGAGCTCCGACTCCCAGTCCCCAAATGGGCGGAGCCACCAGGTTGGCCCCCGTAAGGGGTGCCCAATCCTCTTCAGGACCTTTAATAAAGTTAATTCTCTCTCTCTCCCTCTTTTCGTGCCGGAGGGACGCTGAACGCGCTGAAACGCGCATGCGTCAAAGCAACGCTGCGCGGCGCGCGCCTGCGAGTATAAGGCAGGATGGGCGTCTGTTGTGGCAACGCCGGCGAGTACGTGCACGGCGTCACGTCGAAATGTATTGGAGCCTTGACTGTGGCATGTAGTCGTGTTCGTAAATGACACGCATCTCATAATTATCATGTTCGCACCAGCCACATACCTTCGTCATCCATTCACCTGGCGTAATACCAGATTTGGCAAATGTGAAGCTAGCGAAACGGCCGCGAGCGCATCATGAGTGTGGCATGTAGTCATGTTCTTACATGACACGCATGTCTTGATTATCATGTTTGGATGTGTCATTTACCTATGTTATCTGTGCGCGTCGCGCAATACCGAGTTTGGTACATGTAGAGCTAGCGAAACGGGTGCGAGGGCATCATGAGCTGGCATGTAGTCATGTTGTTACATGACATGCATCTCATGATTATCATGTTTGCACCAGTCAGATACCTTCGTCATTCATTCCCATGCCGTAATACCGTATTTGGTATGCGTGACGCTATCAAAACGGCCGCGTTCGCGTCATTAGCGTCGCATGTAGTCATGTTGTTACATGACACGCATGTCACGATTTTCATGTTAGGGTCTGTCGCTTGTGTTCGCTATGCAATCATACCATACCATACCAGTTTTGCAACATGTCATGTCAGCGAAACCACCGCAAGAGATGCACGATCGTATGTAAATCATGACAATCATGACGTACATGTCAAGATTTTGATGTTATAACTAGTCAAGTATGTTCTTCACACAGTCACGTTATGTCATTCCAAGATTGGTATCGATGCCATTATCGAAACGGCCAGGAGAGCTAAAAGTCGTAGGCGGCCAGATAGATAGATAGATAGATAGATAGATAGATAGATAGATAGATAGATAGATAGATAGATAGATAGATAGATAGATAGATAGATAGATAGATAGATAGATAGATAGATAGATAGATACGCTCAAAGTCGCCGAAGTTTGCTAAGGAATGCTTCGCATTTTAAAACTAGTAACACAAGGACGCTTTTTGAGTACTATCTGACCCTAAAAAGTTGCCATGTTAAACTCTTTGGGCGTGCGAGAAAAAAACGCTCCTTCTCAATCTCTGAACGTCAACAGTTCATCATGCCCCTAGTAACACGGCTGCCGCAGCCGCCATTGCGAATGGCGCGACTTCACTCGCGGGCAAGAATTTCCACTCCAGCAATTTCTTTTAAACCACATCTCTTATGCACTCCTTCCGTTTTACCTAGGGTTTCTTTTTGTTGTTGTTGTTGGGGGAGGTGGGGGGAGGGTATAGATTCTGAATATGGAAAAAAGTCTCACTAAATTAGGTAATCAATTCTTGTCCGATTCCCTTGACTGGTTATGAGCCGTGGCTGTGGATTCATCATCCTCATCATCCTTGGGTGTCGGCACTCCCACCCGGTGGAATAGGACAGGAGGTGGACGGATCATAGTCTGGTTTAATAATAATAATAATAATAATAATAATAATAATAATAATAATAATAATAATAATAATAATAATAATAATAATAATAATAATAATATAATAATAATAATGATAACATTATTATTATTATTATTATTATTATTATTATTATTATTATTATTATTATTATTATTATTATTATTATTATTATTATTATTATTATTATTAAAATTATTATCACGTGCTAATAGAAGTAACAGATGTTATAATGAAGCGTTAACTATGAAGAATCCTAATTTTAGCTTACACGCTTCTGCGTAACCTCCCAACGACAAAAGTTTATTTTACTAGGATGGCATAGTGTAGAATGATTAGTGGTTGATTCAACTAATAAGTTCGTCCAAGATGACTTCGAGGAGAAAGCCATCTTGTTTGTTTGTGTGTGTGTTTGTTTGTTTGTTTGTTATATTCCGAGTCGATCTCTCGATCCTTCCTTCCCGTCGTCCTTCGCAAACATTCCGAATCAAACGTGCCAGTGGATTTCCTACGGTATCGGAAGCATCAGAAACTTAACCACTGCATAGCTCAGTTCGCACCATAGAGTTCCCAATAATCAACTAGAGGAGGCTCTGGCCGTGCAATCGTTCAGCCACCGTGGGGATGATGGGTAGTACATGGATTTGCCTAGCCTTCGTTCTTGCGGCTTCATAAGCACTCGTGGCTTTGCATATTCCAGTGTTTTGGTCGTGTTTCGAACAGAAGAACGGGCCGTTGTGAACTTCGTGACCCGATTTGAACAGGTGAGTCTAATGTAGGTGATGAAGCGTAACCACTAAACACTTGCTGATCTTTCGCACTGCGGCAAAGTGGATTCAAGACACTAGGTGCCTAACGGAGCCGCCATACCGAGGATTATAGAAATATATGTACCGATTATTTCCATGCTGCCTGAAATGCCGTGCGTTGCAGCTCCTATAGACACTAGCACTTGAGTTTTCTCTAGCGTATTTCTAGAAAACTGTGGTTCGCATATGCCTCCATGATCGGACCCCCGTTTATCTGGAAGACAATGTCATCCGACGACATTGTCTGCTACGGTGCTTGGTTGCTAACTTGAAGGTCACTGAATTGATCTCAATCACGGCGGTATCATTCTGGTGCATAGATGCGAAATGCTAGAAGTCAGTGCGTGTGAAAGCGTGCCAAATGGCTGAAATTTCCAAAGCCTTTCACTTCGGTGTCCCTCATAATCACACCTTATTGGTTTTGCAATGTAAATGTTCAGACATTCGTGTTAAAAAGACGTGATCACTTGACGTCACATGTGTCATCACATCAACCACATATCATACCAACGTTACGAGTTTTGATGATGTTGGCGTCATGTGTTGAATCCTCACTTGGGGATTTCTCGCTACACTCGTATTGACACCTGTACCGCTGAACGCCGACGCCAGTGGTCAATTTTCGAGTATGATGGGGCATCTGAAGCTTTATCTCTCAAAAACGCGGTTGCGATGGCTCGACGAGGAGGAGTGGGAGGCAGTTGTTGAAGAAAAGTGGTCATGCCAGAGAGAGGAAATCCTTCGGCCTCGAGACTATGTCACATCATCAGTTGCTCGCAAGAGCCAAATATGAGCGCCTTGAAAATGGGAGATTGTCCTGCAATATTCCAGCTCGCGCGCGCGCACACACGCAACACACGCAACAAGTCCAACCCATCTGTGTAAATGTGAATGCGTCCACTGTGTTTCTCATGCAGAAACAGTAATGTTGTTTGTTTTAGGGCCAAATGTGACAAACTTTTCTTCCTTTGCATTCCGGGGATGGTTATCAGGGCTTCCAGTGGATGTAGACACCACAATGGTAACGACGGTCTTGCTGCGTGCGTGAAGTTCGTGGGAATCACAGTGCGATGTGGAACAATAATAGAGCAGAACACAGAGCGTGGCCTGGAAGTTGGAAGGGAGGCGAGGTGATGTGATTGAATCCGTGTGGCATGTCTTATGTGCGTTTTAAAGCATCGACACAAATGTAGGTTGTGATAGGGTGTTCATAAGTGATTGCGACAGTTGCTGATGAGGATGCGCATCTCGGAAGCCCGAGGCATATTCTCAGTTCTGGAGCTTGTAATGACTGGATGACGCGTACGTTTGTTATGCGGGCCTTGCCAAGCACAGGTAGGCTGTAGCGCATGAAGCCAAGAAAACGTGCAGCATACAGTTGAAGCATGGCTCGTACCGATACACCCCATCATTTTCCCGCAAGAAACCTTAGGGCGTGGGTGATCATGGTCATTTTCTTCTTCATGTGAGCGATATGAGGGCTCCAAGACAAGTTACGATCTATTATCACTCCCAGGAAACAGTGGGTCTTTTGATAGCTGATCGTGTGTCCATTAATTATGATGCGGTATGGCGTCATTGTCTTGCGCGTAAACGCAACCAGTGAGCATTTCTCAGATGACAGCTCCAGTCCTCGTCCTTGAAGGTAGTTTGACGTCAGTGTAGCCGCTGTCTGAAGCCTGGCTCGTACGTGTAGACGCGTGACCCCTGATGCCCAGATGCAGATGTAGTCCCCGTATATTGACAGATGTACGGACTGTGGCAGGACGTCAACGAGGCCGATGAGCGCAAGGTGGAAAAGTATGGGGCTTAGGACCCCACCTTGAGGTACGCCGCGATAAGTATGATGGTGCCTTGCTGCACCATCTTCTGTCTGAACGAAGAAGGTTCTGTCCTTCAAATAGCTGTATATCCATTGGTAAACGTGGCCTCCCAATCCAATGCTGCCCAAGTCGTCCAGGATGGTTTCATGTAGTACATTGTCATATGCAGCCCTAATATCCAAGAAAAGTGCCGCTGATAAACTCTTTAGGCTTTTCTGCTGTTGTACGGACGTGACAAGATCAACAACATTGTCTATGGAAGACCGTCCACGTTGAACTCCGGTCAAAGCATCGGGGTATGTATTGTTATGTTCCAGGTACCAGTCCAGGCAAGTCAGCACCATTCTCTCCATCACTTTTCCAAAACAGCTGACAAGCGCGATGGGGCGATAGGAGGCCATGTCCAGAGGCGATTTGCCCGGTTTGAGCAGGGGCACAAGGCGGTTGCACTTGATCCACCGACTTAGATTAGAAGTAGCATACACAAACAGCTTCCTGCACAAGATACATCGATCCAACTCACCGGAATGCCATCGTGGTCATGCAGAAGAAAACGTTCGCTGTATTCTTTTGGAGTTCGTTAAACACGCGAATGAAAGAGAAAAATTAAAGAACAAATTAGCAAGTTTGAACAGACGGTTCCTCACAATAAAAAAACTACTTGGACCATGGCCTGAGATGCATCTCCAGAAAAAGGCAATAATCTTCCTGACAAACATTTTAGTGGAGACTGGACTGGACAAGCGCCTATGACCTACAGCCAGAGATGGGTATTATGTAAAATGTGGTCATGTATATACTGACATTATATTAGTAAGGTGTGCGTTTAAGTAGTTTATGACTGTCTGAACTGCGTGAAGAAAACTGTGTACTGGCATGTTATTTGAACTGGTTTCAGTGTGCTATTATGTTTTTTTTTCTTTTCTATATTGTTAATTATTGGTACCGTTCTGTATTATTATTTTATTTTTCGCTGCAGAACTTTATGATATGGAGTAGCCGAGGCAATAGGCACCTCAACCTATCCACAGCAAAACAGTTAAAACAGAACAGAACAGAACAGATTTCACGTCGGCTTTGGTGGAAAGCAAGGCATTTGAATGGGCGATGCTGTTGTGGTAATGTTTGTAGGCCGCAGATTATTCTCCATATTTGCGAAAAAGGTTTGTGGGGATCGAGCGACTCGCATAGAGAATTCTATCGTAGCGACTGTAGTGCATAGATTTGACGTTCAATATTCTTTTGTGGACGTCTCGCCTCCCTCAAATTGTAGATGGATTTCGTGTGCCTATAACGTCGTTCGGCGTGACGACGAATTGCTCGAAGTCACTCCAACTCCAACTCATATATGCAAAAATCTGGCAAAAGTCCACAATTAAACGTTGTTTGTCTCTTGGATAGCGGCCTTCATTATACCTTCTAGGCTTTCAAGAGAACCTTCTTGGTTTCTCTCGCATTGCTTCTCTGTGTATTATCTGTACTTTGACCAGTCTAACCGTGAAGCGGACGCGATCTGCGACTTGCTTATCCCCTTGATCTTTATATAGGCGGAGATGTGGTCACTGCCATGCGTTTCATTGTCCGCAAACCACTGCACCTTGGTACTTAGGCTACTTGACACAAAAGTTAGGTTGAGACAGCTACTATATGTCAGACCCCGTAAAAACATGAGAGTGCCGTCATGTAAACAATATAGTTGTTGGTCAGATGCAAAGGAGGACACATTTCTTCCCGGACGGTCCATCTTCTGGCTTCCCCACGGCGGATGATGAGCGTTAAAATCACCGGTAATAATCCATCGCTCAGGTGTCGCTGATATATAGGCACTTAATCTTGCTGGGTCGAAGCGGCCTGAAGGTGAAATATATACTGCCACCAGCGTGAACTTCACGTTCTTACGCTTAATTGTCAGGCACAGGTATTGGTTGCTGTTGTCACAAAACGAGCGCTCAAAGAGGGCGCGCCGCCGAATTCTCGCGACGAAGCGCCAGAATGACGCCGCGAGGTCAACGATAAAAAAAGAAAACAAACATCCAACAACTCCCCTGGCGTGCGCCTCTCCTCTCGGAAGCGTAGGTTCGCCGACGAACCTCCTCACCCCACATCAGCGGCCGAGCAAGCTCTGGAAATTTCTAGATGGAAAGGGGCGTGGTGATGCCGGGTTGCGTCATCCGTCGCGGACGGCCTTCGAACCGTCTCGCCCTCTCCCCAGCCTTCGCTGCGCATCGTGCCGACGAAAGGATGAGAACTTTCTGGAATGTCGCGCGGAAGGTATTTAATCGAGCAGCCGAGACGAGAGATCAGGAGAAGACGGAAGTTAACGCCAGAGCGCGTAGGGATTCCGCCGTGTAGTCGGCGAAGGTTTTGTCCGTAGAGACAAAGCAGGAGAAGAAGATGATTTCCACCTGAGGGGTGACGACTCAAGCTACAGGCAAGAGTGTGTGTTTACCGCTATTGAGCGAAGACGCGTGGCAACAGCTGCGTGTGTGAAGCTGACGTGTTTCCGGCGAAGAAGTTTGAAGCTTGGAGAGTGGCCAATTGAAGACGCGAGGTTTCCTGGAAGAGAAACTTCGGCAGCAGCGGAACGACAACAACGCTGGACTTTGAGTGAGTGATTCTCGGAAGAGTATCATCCAGACTTTTGTTCCAAGAACTTTGGACTGAATAGGTTTTCTATCTCTTTAGTCTTTAAGTGTCTTGGTTGTTCAATGCATGCGACTGCATTTTAGTGCGTATTGTTGTCTGTGTCCATTGTTTCGAGTGTGGCTGATTGTACTGTGTAGTACGTTGTTTGATTGGTGACATATTGTCCTCATCTATTGTGGAGTGTGCATTCTTGTGTATGGTTTTCGATCTGCCAAGATTGAGAATATAATTGTGTTTTGTTTATCAACTCTCGGCTCTGACTTGTTCTTTGGGCCACAGCCGGCGTCCGCTGACGCGCCAAAAAGGACCACTTCTAAATTGTCCACGCTTTCGTGATGCGGTTCGGGGGGCCAATACTTCGGCCCTTGGAATTTGCCCGGAGATCGCCTCCCTAATTAACGGGACCTGTGACAATTTATCTGGCGTCCGCGACAGAGGACCTTTTGGTGCACAGTGTGTCCAAAGTAGTGAGAAAGAGCCTCGAGTTGTTGATAGTGCTATCGGAACGATTTTGTGTGTTGTTCAGTGTTCTCGTTAACGAGTGCAGGGGAGTGTTCCGATAAACTGATTTAGGCAGATACCTTTTACACGCGGCAAGACTTCATTTTCGAGACACTATGGATCTCGAAAAGTTAGTGGCTCTTGGTGAGAAGATGGGTCTTTCTGGCGCCGAACTACGGAATTGGGTAAGCCAGAAGGAGAAAGAGGCGGTGGAGAGAGATAGGTTGGCAGCTGAGAGAGCCAAGAAAGAAAAAGCAGCTGAGTTGGAAACAGAGAGGTTGGCAGCTGAGAGAGCCAAGGAAGAAAAAGCAGCTGAGTTGGAACGAGAGAGGTTGGCAGCTGAGAGGGCTAAAGAAGAAAAGGCAGCTGAGTTGGAGAGAGAAAAGCTGGCTGCTGAGAGGGCGAGAGAAGAAAGAGAGGCAAAGGAGCGACAGCTGAGAGAAGAAACAGAGCAGCAATGGAAGTTGGAGCTGGAGAGAGAAAGACTGGCAGCTGAAAGGGGGAAAGAAGAAAGAGAGGACAGAGAACGGCAGCGACAGCACGAGATAGAACTCGAGCGGCTCCGTTTGCATCAGCGAAGTGAAACTCCCGTCTTAGTTAGAGTTGAAAGCAGCGAACGGGAAGACCAAGGCTTCCGCTTGAACCCAAGTAAGCTGCTCGTCGCGTTTGATGAAAGGAAGGACGACCTTGACGCGTACCTTCACAGATTTGAGACGATTGCACGGAGCCAGAATTGGCCGGAACATCAATGGGCAACTGCTTTGAGTACCTGCTTGAGTGGTGAAGCGCTCAGTGTGTACGGCAGGCTGACGCCGACCGATGCAGCCAACTACGCAAAGGTGAAAGCTGCTTTGCTGAAGCGATTTAGATTTACTGTGGAAGGATTCCGGGACAGATTTCGGACAGGAAAGCCAGCTGATGGTGAGACGGCTACGCAGTATGCCGCCCGACTTTGCCATTATTTCGACAGATGGATTGAACTTTCAGGGACAGCACAGGAGTACGATGAGCTTAGGGAGCTACTAATTAGAGAACAATTTATTTCTACTTGCCACCCAAGCCTGTCGCTGTACTTGAAAAAGAGGAGAGCTAAGTCACTTGAAGACATGCTTGAGTTAGCTGATCAATTCTTGGAAGCGCAAGGTGGCACTAACTTGGCCAAGGTCAAGAAGGAGTGTCCCGAAGATTCGAAGAAATCGGCTCCCGAAGAAAAGAAGCGTGCACCGGAGAGCATTCCTCGATGTTTTCTGTGTAACCGAGTGGGTCATCGCGCGAAAAACTGTCGAACAATCTTTACGAGCCCTACGGTATAAAAATGTTTCAAGTGTGGTCAGACTGGGCACAAAGCAGACGCATGTCGTTACGGAGTGAGTCAAACTCACCAGGTATCCTGTGTGCTAGCAGCACCGAAATCCGATGATAATGCCGTCACCGATGGATTCGTATAGTTAAAAAATGGGGAGAAAATTGCTATTGTGGGTGCTGTAATGACAAAACAGCCAACCGGTGTCACGAAGGGAATGTCAACGCGGCCTGGAAAAGTTGCGGGCAAGAAGATTACGGTGTTAAGAGACACCAGTAGCTCCACGGTTATCGCGCGGAGATATTTGGTACGGGAAAGTGAGTTGACAGGCAGAACGAAACCGGTTTGCCTAATTGACCGTACGGTTCGGATGCTTCCCGAAGCAGAGATTGAGGTTGAAACCCCATACTTCAGCGGGAAGGTTACGGCTCTGTGCATGACAACCCCCCTGTACGACCTCGTCATTGGAAACAACGACGGGGCGCGAGGGCCGAATGATCCAGAATGTTTGGGGGGAGACCCGAAGATGGAGCCCCCACCGACACAGGGACCGCGAGACACAGCGGAGAACAATCCCGCGAAGCATTTTACTCGAGCCCAAGGTGAAGCCTGGGCGCAAGAGACAGTGAATGGGAACATCATCGTATCGAATGAGTTCACGTGCTGGGCAGCTGGGCTTACTTCGCCTCCCTCAACTGACCGACAATGTAAAGATGACGGAGTCGGCCCAGGCCAAATGTCGGGAAATGAACAAGCGGGTGAATAACCGGACAGGATCGGTTGAGCGGTATGACCCGCTAGCAGTGTCGGAAGTGACAACGATGGCTGAGACGCCGCCTCAGATACCGTCGTTGGGAGGGGCTCGCCGGAACAAAACGAGCAAAAACAATAAGAATAGATCGAGAGAGCACCGCAAAAAAGGGCGCAAGCGCCGCTCGAAATGCACCGGATAGGTGTCGAAGTCGATTCGGAATGTGTTTGACAGTGCTTTATGTTAAGGTAATGTGGTTGTTATCCTGTGTCACAACTGTATGTCGAGTGAGTCAAAATGTTTGTTACGGTGATGTGACTGTACAATTGTTGTAATGAGAGAACTTTGTACATTTGTATTGTCTGGAATATGTGATGAAGTGTTGTACTGATGTACCTGTGGTTATATTTCATGTGTGTGTGATTGAATTACAATGTACAATTGAATAGAGTGATCTATTGTGAATGTGACGTGTCATGAGCGACGGACTATGTTATAGCCTTTGAGAGTGTGGGGACTGTTCGCGCTCGTTTGTTTGGTTTTGAATATTATGAGAAAATATTCTTAAAGTGGGGGGCAGTGTCACAAAACGAGCGCTCAAAAAGGGCGCGCTGCCAAATTCTCGTGACGAAGCGCCAGAGTGACGCCGCGAGGTCAACCATAAAAAAAGAAAACATACATCCAACGACTCTCCGGGCGCGCGCCTCTCCTCTCGGAAGCGTAGGTTCGCCGACGAACCTCGTCACCCCACGTCGGCGGCCGAGCAAGCTCTGGAAATTTCTAGATGGAAAGGGGTGTGGTGATGCCGGGTTGCGTCATCCGTCGCGGACGGCCTTCGAACCGTCTCGCCCTCTCCCCAGCCTTCGCTGCGCATCGCGCCGACGAAAAGATGAGAACTTTCTGGAATCTCGCGCGGAAGGTATTTAATCGAGCAGCCGAGACGAGAGATCAGGAGAAGACGGAAGTTAACGCCAGAGCGCGTAGGGATTCCGTCGTGTAGTCGGCGAAGGTTTTGTCCGTAGAGACAAAGCAGGAGAAGAAGATGATTTCTACCTGAGGGGTGACGACTCGAGCTACAGGCAAGAGTGTGTGTTTACCGCTATTGAGCGAAGACGCGTGGCAACAGCTGCGTGTATGAAGCCGACGTGTTTCCGGCGAAGAAGTTCGAAGCTTGGAGAGTGGCCAATTGAAGACGCGAGGTTTCCTGGAAGAGAAACTTCGGCGGCAGCGGAACGACAACAATGCTGGACATTGAGTGAGTGATTCTCGGAAGAGTATCATCCAGACTTTTGTTCCAGGAACTTTGGACTGAATAGGTTTTCTATCTCTTTAGTCTTTAAGTGTCTTGGTTGTTCAATGCATGCGACTGCATTTTAGTGCGTATTGTCGTCTGTGTCCGTTGTTTCGAGTGTGGCTGATTGTACTGTGTAGTACGTTGTTTGATTGGTGACATATTGTCCTCATCTATTGTGGAGTGTGCATTCTTGTGTATGGTTTTCGATCTGCCATTATTGAGAATATAATTGTGTTTTGTTCATCAACTCTCGGCTCTGACTTGTTCTTTGGGCCACAGCCGGCGTCCGCTGGCGCACCAGAAAGGACCACTTCTAAATTGTCCACGCTTTCGTGGTGCGGTTCGGGGGGCCAATACTTCGGCCCTTGGAATTAGCCCGGCGATCGCCTCCCTAATTAACAGGACCTGTGACAGCTGTCGTCCGGTGTTACTGGATGCTCAATATGTGTGAGTTCGCACCTGATGAAAACAATGACCTTACTGTTTTCGTTACGGGTTGCAGATCTGAAAGCCTCGTATTTAGAAATTCGTATAGCATTGTGAAGACGTGGTTCACAAACTACGATAATTGAAAACTGATTCTTGAAAACTGATTCTTGAAAACATATTGTCACGTAAGAGTGAGGGTAGCCCTAAGACAGGAGACTGGGAGGTTAGTAGAAATAGAAGAAGATCCGTTTATTTGGTGACTTGCGCCCACACTAAAGGAAAAAAGACACACCGGCTTAGCGGGAGGCGAACAGTGCGTTCGACGGCCGTCGGGTAACAGAAATGTCCCACTGGAACGCAAGGCGCATTCGACGGCCGTCGGGTAACAGAAATGTCCCACTGGAACGCAAGGCGCGTTCACCATCCGAGATACAGTCGCCGTAGCGTCTGGCGCTATCTTGTTATCAACGAATGGTCGACGTGCGGGCCATGATCTTCGCAGATGAGTCGCGGTGCATCCTGGACCACGGTAAGGCCGCGTGCCGGCGGTATCGGCATGCGCAACACTATCCGCAATACGCCTCGCCGCAATATGATCGAAAATCCGAAATGCGGGGTTTAAGACCTCGGGCATTTCATTGGAAAATTGATGCCTGTTTCACTTGTTTATGGAAAGGCTGCAGAGAAAGAGCCATGGTGCTTCTCTAGATTTGATAGCACCGGATTCAAAGTGTCCAATATTTGAAGAGCGCTGTGGGCAGCCAGAGTCTGAACATTATTCAGGAGTATTCGAATTATCTTCATGAGGGTCTTAATCACGTCTATTATTTCGTTATCTTGACTGTCACGACTCACTCGCTCTGAAGTGGTTTTCAGCGGGCGATGCTGCGGCTCTACTGGTGGTGTCACTGATGGCAGCGCTGGCCACGTGTCAGGGTCAATGTTTCTTGCATCTTTATGAGGATGCTTGTTGTTGGCACTTGTTGATGCTTGTGGTGGTGAGTGCGTGATATGGGGTAGCGTTGTATCATGGCCTTGGCAGAGTATGTCCTAGGAGTTTTCCTATGGCGCAAACGCCGACGTCGCACTTTTGCAGCAGCTTCCCTGTGGGTGGAACGGTCTCTGGCCATCTACCTCAGCATTTGCATCTCCTTCTTCACATTTGGGCACTGCTTTGATGACGCCTCGTGAGGACCTTGGCAGTTGCCGCATTTGCAATGTTCTGCTTGGCAGGCTTCTATGTTGTGTGACTCCGAGCATCGGGAGCACACAGCAGAACTTGTGCAAACAGCACTAACGTGTCCCATTTTACAGAACTTGCGACACTGAAGAGGTTTCGGCACGAACGGCCGTACTGTGTGTCGAAAATGACCAACTCTTCACTTGAATTGGGAGACTGTCCCCCTTGAAAAGTAGTTTCCCGCATCGTGAGTTCCAGAGACGGTGGGCTTGCAAGACTATAGTAGCTTCCGTCACTGGTTTGATTAGAATGGGAAAATCAGTATCGCTGATAGAGTATTGGTGTCGACGTCGTAGATAACGCCTGCCCTTGAGCCCTTGCCATCTGTTATGAAAGAACGTACGTTGATGTTCCCCAGCACATTCACCTTGGTCAATACGTCGAGAGAAGTACGTTGCGTAACGTCAATCGCCACAACGTTCTTGCGACCGTTGATTGTCACGTCTGTTATTTGTCCCGGAACGAGAACCTCAAGTGACATAGACGTGACCTGGCGATTAAGTTGGTTCATGCTGTCAGCGGAATTCAGTGGGACAAACAAAAGAGTGTGAACCGGTGGCTCTTGAATATTCGGGGTGGCCTTACTTTGGGAAGGAGATGTCGTAAGTAGCCTCCTCTTCGCCTTGCGTCTTGCCACGGGCACAAAGTCACTTTCATCAGAGCTCTCATCACTGGCCGTAGAGAATATCAGCGTGTCCTCACTGTCAACGTCACTTGGGTGGTCGTAGCGCTTTCTTAGAGTGGCCACAGACGACGTGGAAGGTATGGGTGGAGGCCCTGGTGATTCTACGTCCAATTCCGCAAGCAGAAGAACGGCGTCTTCCACAAGCACCAATGAAAACCGAGAAAAAATACAGAGACTGAAACCAGCGTTCCGCTTAGGAAAAACTTCATCTTCCTCATCCACTTTGCTTGAGCTATGTAAATAACCTTAGCAGGAGGGCACACTTCCCTTAAGTGTGAAAACCAGTCGTTTGGTACCACTGTCCAGTCACCGCTCGAGCAGTCACCATACAATCCGATCGCATTAGTTATAGACCCTTTTCAGTGCTAACAAATGCAAGCCCTTGATGACATCCTGTTCGGTTCAAAGATGTTCCTTAATAGCATCGGTGGACAACAAGAGAGAGAGAGAGAGAGAGATGTAGACTTTAAAAATTTCCGGCAGATTGCTGGGATGGGCTCCCACCTAGTGGCCAACGGAGAAACCGTGTCTCTCGGCAGCTTCCTTGGCCTACTGGATCACCCAAAGTTGCTTGTCCAGTCCCGAACTGAGCAGCGCAGTCCGCCAACGCGTCCGAAAGTCTTCATTGGAGGCCACGACCCCAGAATTTCTGACTAATGCTGGAAATTTGCATAGGATATGGTCAAGAGTGGCTCTGGTGGTACAGTACTGGCTGTAAGGAAAGGACTTAAAGACGCCGAGGAATGTCGAACCAAAACTGAAGAAGACGAGCGGAGGGCAGGTGGCACGAAGGCGACAAGAAATGAAGAAGAGGAGAAGAAGAAAGCACGTGCGATTACGAGGCAACTGTGCGCCAATCAGCTGATGAAAAGTGGTGGCCCATAGAGGGGGCGTGCCACCATTGGGCCACGTGTGACCATTACGTGGCAGTAGGCTTTGTGGCTGGGGAGGAGCCGGAGCAGCGGCAGACGGGATACAGCGGGCCGAAGCGTCAGACGCAGGCGATCCAGGTTCCGGCCGGGGAACGCGGCCGTCCACGCTGATGCCGTCCAACCACCAGCTGGGAGGCATTGCCGGCACGAGTACTGCATCTCGGGGCGCGGCCTGGCCTGCTGTTCTCTTCCTTGCCGAGGGCATCGCTGATCTCGGCGAGGCGTCTCCACGGTCAGCCGTTCGGCACAGCGATGAACGTGGCCCGGCTAATGGTCACGATTGCGCCGAGCATCGCGTCTCGACGCAAGCTGTTCGCCGGCGGGCTGGCCATTCCCCGCATGTAGTTTCGCGTCTCCGATGCGGGTTGACTGCTCCGTAGCTCCCACCCACGCCATCAAGCACCGGTGTCACCAGAGCGTCGCACATCGGCAAGGGACGAGCGAGACGTTCTGCCGGGCGAGACGCAGGCGTGTGTACTGAGGAGCACGGAGCCGGGCGAGGCCCAGGGTGGCCGAGGATCCAGGTGCCAGGGGAATTCTGGCTGAATCGAGGATCGCCGAGCGGTGCCGAGCCGTACCAAGCGACGCGCCAGACTCGGACGTAAGCCGCGAGCTCATGAGCTGCAGTGTGCACCCAAGGGTACCTGGCGGTGCCCTGGCCAAGAGGAAGGAACGTGGGAAAAGGAGCTCGAGGGTTGAGGCCACGAAGGCAGACGAAGCGGTGCGCCGCTCGAGAGGACGAGTTCCTGGCAGCGTTCCTGAGCCGGACGGGGGACCCGTACGTGTCAGTCAGGTCGAGCTCCGGTGGTCTTTTCGAGGTCGAGTCCGTCGGCCTGTACAAAGTCCAAGGACGGGGCCTGCCGAACGGCTCCTGCCTGGGTGCAGTGGCCGGGAGTAGGTTCGTGGGCGAGGCCTACCGGGTGTGGTCCTCGTGAGCCATGGCCTGATCTTGGACCTCAGGAGTTGCGACCCTGACTGCTGGGTTGGCCGCGACGTCTGACTCAACGGCGCTGCACACGGTAGCGTACCTGTGCGCCGTCAGCCGTTCCACCCATGCCATAAAATAAATTGTTCATGTTAATCCTTTCTCGTCTGCTATCAACAAACATAGTGACGAACGTTCTTTTAACCATCACACTGGCATAGATTAGAACTCTAGACGCTGGGATATATGTGGTGCATGATGACAGGGTTCGTGTATGTGCGTGTTTGTAGCTGCTGGCACTGAACGAACTGGGCGTGATTTAGCTTGAGGCGAGGTGGAGGGTACTCCCGCCTTTGCAGTTCATAGTGTTGAATTATGTCATTAGGTATAGCAAGCCGATAGTCCCATTCCCACATGGGCGCAGAAAGGTCCGTTAGGTTGGCCGCTTCGTCTGATGTGACTCGGAACGTAACGCCTCAAACCACGTTGTGCGCCACTTCATTGGGACTGTCTTCCGCGTTACCTAGTGGTGTGTGGGCAGGGAACCACAAGATGTGCTCGTATTTGTCCGCTTCGAGAATACTGCCTGTTCTAAGAATCCGCAATGGCTTAGTGGAGATTCTGCCGGTGGCGTAGTTTCGAACGGCTGTCTGCGAGTCACTGATTACACATGAGGTGTTAGTGTGGGCTATGGCCATCGCAACAGCCACATCCTCTGCCGTTTCTACGTTCCGTGTGATGATTGACGCGCTGAATTCGCATTGTTGTGTGTGCTCTACGACAGCAGCCACGAAGTGGTGACGTTCCTGGTAGCGAGCTGCGTCGACATAGACTGTCTCATGGTTGCGCCCAAACATCTTTGACATGGCTCTGGCTCTACTGACACGTCTGCCCTTGTTGTGTTCAGGGTGCATGTTTCTTGATATGGGTGGTACTGTGAGCTTGGCATGGATAGTGCACGGTATGTCGTGTTTGTCTCCGTGTTTAATGTGGCAAGAAATACCGAGATTACATAGAATCTGGTGGCCTGGCTTAGTCTTGGCTAATCGCTCGAATTGGGAGATTTGTTGGGCCTCAATAAGTTCCTCAAGGGTATTGCGTAAAACAAGTTGAAGGAGGAGTTCGGTGCTGGTGTTTTGAGGCAAACCTAGCGCTTGTTTGTAAATTTTCCTAATTAGGCTGTTGTGTTTTGACTTTTCCGCAGTGAACCATCGGAGGTACGCCGCCATATATGTGATGTGACAGAACGAATAATTGGATTAACAGATAATACTAGCCTCCTTCATGCCTTTGTATTGATTGGTAATGCGCCTATTGAGGCGCATCGTGTTAAATACTCTGGCTTCAATGTTGCGAACTGCCTCTGCGTTGGTACCCTTACTTTCTATGATCAAACCTAGCACTCGGATATTGCATGTCCACAGTGTGTATGGCGTGACGGTCGCATGTAGTGAGTTTTATATCAGCGTGTGCCTGCGCTTGGGGATGTTGTTTCGGTGACCGACCTCTAAGTGTAGGACGATATAGCAGTAGCTCAGATTTCTCCGCCGAACACGATAGTCCAGTTCCTTGTAAATGCCGTTCGACTGGGTCAATCCCCTCCTGTAATCTCTGTTCAATGAAACCGTCACTACCGTCGCACGCTCAGAGGGTGATGTCGTAGGCGTAAATGGTGTGATAAAGTCCTTGGATGGTTTGAAGTTTTGAAGGAAGATCAATGAGGGCGAGGTTAAACAACAGGGGAGAGATCACGCAACCCTGCGGGGTGCCCGCGCTTCCCATGGTTATTTCGGACGACCTGAGTGCTCCCGCAGTGATCGTGGCCGTTCTGCCCGCAAGAGAGAGAAACAACTTTTATTGAAACGGCAAGTGTTAGAGGAGTTGACTCCCCTCCCTTAGATGGCAGCTAGGAGTCCTTGGGCCCTAGCGGCATCTTCGGCTTGCCTGATGACCTGTAGTTGGTCCTCGATGCTTGAGCTTAGCAGCGCGGTCTCCCACTGCTCCGTATTCATGTATGTGTTTGGCCCCTTCACGATGTTGGGGCAAGCCCAGATAATGTGTTTGAGGTCCACCCGCTGATTGCAGTGTTTACATCTGTCTGAGTAGAGGTCCGGGTAACAATGATTATAAGCGATTGGGTTTGGGAACGTGTTTGTTTGTAATAGGCGCCACGCTGTCGCCTGCTGCTTATTTAATGAGGAGTGTGGTGGCGGGTAATGCTGCCTCCCTAATCTGTAGTGCTTGGTAATTTCGTTGTAACTGAACATGCGGTCTCTCTCCGCACGCGGGCTCCGCGTCATTCCTGCCCCTGCTCGGCTCGCTAACTCTCGAGCTAGGGTGTGTGCGGTTTCATTGCCCGGGAGGGAGGAGTGGGCGGGCGTCCATATAACATAAACGTCGCGCTCTCCGCGAAAGTTATTTAAGATTCTTAACGCCTCTTTCGAGACCCTTCCGTTAGCGAAGTTATGAATCGCGGTTTTAGAATCACTGATTACGACGCTGGCCCTTGTGGACGCAAGCGTCAGCGCTATGGCCGTTTCTTCAGCGATTTCCGAATTTCCTGTTTTAATGGTGCCGCTAGCAAGCAGGTGGCCCGCTTGATTTGAAGCGACTATTGCCATGTGTCGACCGTCTGTATATTCGGCTGCATCTACATATACCACGTCCGCGTCATGTTGAAACTTCTTGTGCAGTGCTCTCGCTCTTGCATTCCTCCGCTCCCGGTGATGTTCGGGGTGCATGTTTCTGGGTAACGGAGGTATTATGATGCGCTCTCTGGTTTCTTTTGGGATATCGTATTTATTGCTGCTTTGGCCAGCGTACGTTATTGCAAGTTTGTGCAGGATGTGTCTTCCCGTGTTGCTTTGCGCGAGTCGTTCATATTGCGCTATCATATGAGCCTCAATAAGTTCGTCTAGCGTGTTATGCATTCCTAACGCTTCGAACTTTTCGTTAGACGTGGTGATCGGTAATCCGGGGGCTTGCTTATATGCTTTATATGCATAATTCTGCCCGCAAGAAATGCTTTTATATAGTTGTACTTGCGCAGCCCAAGTTTTACGGTATACCTGATTTTTAATGGTGCTATGCGTGACAGAGCCAGAAGCTTTCTTGAGATCAATACTAAGTATGCCCTTAGGGTAGCGTCCTGTACTATCTATGATGTGATAATTAAGCTGCAACATGGCACCCTGCGTTGAAAGATACCTGCGGAAGCCAATCATGGTGTGTGGGAAAAAGTTATTTTCTTCGAGGTAATTTGTCAGTCTATCCAGAAAAGCGTGTTCCATCAATTTGTCTATGCAAGATGTTAAGGAGATGGGCCTAAGATTGTCAGTACTCAGTGGTTTGCCTGGTTTCGGAAGCAGAATCACCTTGGCCATTTTCCACTGCGGGGGCAAGATTCCGGTGTTCTAGCAGTTATTAATACAGTCGGTGATATGCGTGATCAACTCATCGTCCAAATTGCGTATTATCTTATTCGTGGTGTTGTACGGACCTGGTGCAGATTTGGTGTCACATTTTTGTAGGGCGGCACGGATATCCGCTTCGGTGAATTCTTAGTCTAGAGTGGTGTTGACCTGGCCCGTATAATTTGGATGCTGCTGAGTAGGAGCCTGAGAGATATATTTGAGCTCTACCTGCCTAAGAAACTCCTCGTCGGTTCCCTTGTAAGCATGTTGATGATGTTGAATTTGTTGATGGTTTGTCGTTGGGCAGTTTTGCTGTCTTCTAGATCGAGCAGGAACCGTAGAAAATGCCATGTTTTACTAAGACTTTGCTGCCTGTCCATCGCATCGCAGGTTTGATCCCAGTATTGCCGGCTTAGCTGTGTTGCATACATCTCTATCTCTGTGTTGAGGAGTGCTATACGTTTCCTGAGGTTTCTGTTGTGTTTATGTGTCTTACATCTCTTTTTGAGTGATCGCTTTGCCTCCCACATGTGGAGGAGCCGGCTATCGATCTCTTCGAGGTGTGCCTCGGGAATTCGATTCGAATGGTATTATTAATATCCTGTTTAAGCATGTGTATCCAGTCCTCTATGTCGCTGATGGGTTGGACCTGGTTCTCACGTGATATGCGGAACTGGGTCCAGTCTACCAACTTTAACTGTTTTTCCATGTGTTTACGTGGGCCACCTTGAACACGTAACCTCGATGATGTAGTGGTCGCTGCCCAGGTCCTCTAGGGTATTTTTCCAGGTGGCTGCTGATGTGTTTCTCGTGAATGTCAGATCAGGCATCGTGTCTTTACTGGAGCTAGAGCCCGCAAGTGTGGGTGTGCAAGGGTTGGTGATGAGAGTTAATCCTTCCTGCTGCGAGTCACACCAGAGGGCCCTACCTTTAGGAAACACATAAGAGTATCCCCAGGCAGTGTGTGGTGCGTTGACGTCCCTCGCTACTAAGATGAGATTTCGCCCAGCAATGTTGAGGGCGCGTTTATAGAGTGGGAAAAATAGGTGCTTCTTTTGTTTATGGTTGCTGTATATGTTTAGTATAAAAAGACTTTCGTGTGTTGCGTTGCAGAACGAGTTCAATAAATATATTGTCTATATTGTTAATTTCCGCGTCGTGTTGCGGGAATATAAGGTTTCATCTAACTAGGGTGGTAAGGACAGTCGTATCCCCGTTGGCATGTCCGATCGAGCGATAGCCTGCCAATTTAGCGAAACAATGTGTCTCCTGCAATAAAATGGTAACGAGCTTAACTTTCCCCTTAAGGTATTGGTGAAGATTTGCTTGCTTATTCGCGTAGCTTCTACAATCCCATGGCCAAATTGTGTAGGCGTGATTTCTAGCTATGATGAGACGCAAGGGGTAGGTTGATCGTCGGCTGTATCACACTGAATGCCAACGAGGAAGGTTCCTTTAAAGTCGCCATGGGGTCGAGTCCGCTAGGTGGCAGAGGGGTGACTCTAGCCTCCACAGCGATGAGTCGCTGTTTGGGGTGTTCGTTTTGTTGCTGGGTAATTTTATATATATTCTCTACGCGGTCAGTAAGGGCCGAGATCAGTCGGAATGCGTTGCTCATCCACTCATTTAATTCTATGACTGATTGCGGAATTTCCTTCAGGACTTTCTTCTCGGGCGTCACGCGTGTGGCTTTGTCTTCATTGGCCTGGGTTTCAGCTCTGCGCTTTGGAGGTGGTGGTGTTGTACCTTCCTCCATTTTTTCAGTGGGTGTAACAGCTGACAGTGGTGGTACTACTGGTGGAACATGTTTTGTTCTTTTATCGTGGTGTAACTCCTCCTTGAGGGTCCTGTTTTCTTCTCCTAAAGCTTTCATTTTCTGGTTGCAATGTGCTAATATCTGTTTTAGCTGTGCTATTTCAGCCTCTAATTTATCGCGTTTGCCTTGAGAAGTGGCCTCCTCAGACCCCGAGCGCACCCCCTTGACTACGTCTACCCAGCCCACCTTGAAGGTTGCGCCAGGTCCAGGCGGACAGCTCCGAGATGTTGACTGTAACCGGCAGCGGGGCCGGGTGCGAGACCACGACCGATATCTCGACCAGGCTTTCTTTCCGGGATTCCGGGTAGGAGTAGTGTCCCGCTGCTCGAGACTGTTGTCGAAAGGTGTTGGCTTCGTCGGGTAGTCTTCTTATTGTTGTTGTTGTCACTCCCATCGCCGGCGTTTCACCAAGTACGGCGTCTTGTCTCTTGCAATGCACGCCTTTTCGGCCGTCTGGTGGTCGCCGCCGCATAGTTGACAAGGGTGCTTGCATTGGTGATCTTGGGGGGGGGGAGTTTGTCGTACCAGAGCCACTACACACGTGGTCTTTCGGGTTTGGGCATACATCTGCGTGGTGCTCAGACGACCGCATTTATAACACGTCTCTAACTGCCTTGTGGTAAATTGAGCACAACATTGCTCCACCGTATCGAACGTTTGTTGGCACGCGAAGACCAGCGAACAGTACGATCACTGTCGTTGTGTTGCTGAGGCGTTTCGCAGCGATGGCTGTGGGGTTCTTTGTCGTAATCACATTAGCCTGTAGCGCCTCAATGCGCTGCGCGTCAAGGAGGAAGAAGTTGGCATTTGGGCCGCGCGGCGCGTGCAGCGCGATAATAAAAAAAATCAGTTCGAAAACCGAAAGCTGTCAGGGCTGGATCTTTCCCGTGTAAGCTCCGACAGTTAATGGTGCCCCGATAAAGAACACACAGCCCCGATCATCCCCCATGGATCCCGCCGGCTCTGCCACCAACGCTACGGTCCTGACGCCCAAGAAGACGCCAGACCTACCGGTGCTGCAGTCGCTGCGATTCAACATGTCAACCTGCCACCATTTTGGCCCAACAGCCCCAGCACATGGTTTCTGCAGGTCGAGGCGCACTTCCGTCTACGGCAAATCACCAGCCAACAGACCAGGTACTGGCATCTGGTATCCTGCTTACCTCCGGACGTAGCCGACGACTTAGCTGATATTTTAGCGTCGCCGCACCCGAGCCATCCCTACGACACGTTGAAGGCAGCTATTATTTCCCGCAAGTCTGGGTCCGAACACAGCAGACTCCAACAGCTCATCACGGCTACAGAGCTCGGTGACCGTCGCCCATCACAGCTCCTGCGACGCATGCGCCTGCTCCTTGGCGGCCCCTCCGCCCCTCAAGAGGAGAAGCTGTTCCGTGAGTTGTTCCTCCAGCGCTTACCGCAGAGCATGGTCCCGGTCCTCGTAGCCGCAGGGGATGTCCCACTAGACACACTCGCTGAAATGGCTGACCGAGTGGCGGACTACTCGCGGGCACATAGCCTCAACGCCGTTACCACACCGCTACCGGCCACCGCTGCAGACCCGACGCTCGCGAGCATCGAGAACCGTTTGGACGCCCTTGTCAGGCGCCTCGATGACTTTGCACCTACGCATCGTCGACCATCATCCAGGTTCCAGATACACAGTCGCTCCTCGACACCCCCACGTTCTACGGAACTTCGGCCACCCGACGCGCCGCGGGACGTTTCATCCTCAACCGTGTGCTGGTACCACCGCCAATTCGGTGCCTCTGCTCGCAAGTGCACTCGCCCCTGCTTGGTCAGGAAATGCGACGACCGGCCACTGACGGCGGCAAGTGGTACTGGTCAAAAGTCATGCCGCTTTTTCTATGTTTCTGATAAGATCACTGGCGCTTGCTTCCTAGTCGACACAGGAGCCCAGGTTAGCGTCATCCCGGCCTCGTGTGCAGATCGCCGTCGCAACGAACAGACCTGCCCACTCTAAGCGATCAACAATTCCGCCATTCGCACATACGGCCAACGCTCTCTTACACTTGACCTTGGACTACGCCGTACGTTCCGCTGAATTTTCATCCTCGCTGACGTCTCGCAAGCTCTTCTTGGAGCTGACTTCCTCAGTTTTTTCAACCTTGCTGTGGACATGCATGCTCATCGCCTCATTGATCTCAACACCCGCCTCTCCATCAATGGTGTACTCTGTACTTCCTCTCCAACGGGACTGTGAGCTCTCACACCTGCTTCGCCGTATGCAAAAGTACTCGACGACTCTCCCAGCATCACGAAGCTGCACACCAGAGAGTCACCGGAGAAGCATTCCATCACTCACCACATTGTGACAACTGGACCTCCCGTTTTTACACGACCCCGTCGACTATCTGGAGAACGCCTCGCCATCGCTCGCCGTGAGTTTGAGCACATGCTTGAACTCGGCATTGTGCGACCTTCCTCCAGCAACTGGGCGTCGCCACTCCACATGGTGCCGAAGAAAGATCCTGGCAACTGGAGACCATGTGGGGATTACCGCGCTCTCAATGCCCACACCTTACCAGACCGCTATCCACTTCCTCACATACAGGATTTCACATCCAATTTGGCTGGGTGCACAATCTTCTCTAAGATTGACTTAATCAAGGCTTACCATCAGATTCCTGTAGAACCCTCCGACATTCCGAAGACGGCCATCACCACCCCATTCGGTCTGTTTGAATTTGTGAGGATGCCTTTTGGATTGCGCAACTCTGCACAGACCTTTCAGCGCACTATCAACGAGGTTACGCGAGGTCTCGATTTCGTATTTGCCTACCTTGATGACCTCCTTGTAGCAAGCTCATCCGGCCCTGAGCATGAAGCCCACCTTCGCACCCTGTTCCACCGCCTGGATGATTACGGCTTCGTAATTAATCCCAATAAGTGCGTCTTTGGCGTCGCTACAATAGAGTTCCTAGGCCACCTTGTCACTCCAAAGGGTATCCAACCACTCGCCAGCAAAGTGACGGCTATTCAAGACTTTCCACCCCCTACTTCACTGAAGAGACTCCGAGAATTTCTGGGCCTACTAAACTTCCATCGCCGCTTTCTTCCAAAGTGCGCCACATTCCTAAAGCCCTTGACCGACCTATTGGCTAAAAAGAAAGACCCGGCTGCGCCACTGGAGTGGCCCAAGGACGCTGCATCTGCCTTCGACACTGCTAAAAAGGCTCTGGCAGACGCTACCATGCTCATACATCCCGTCCCTGATGCCCCAATTCGTGTCATCATCGATGCATCAAGCGTGGCAGTTGGCGCTGTTCTCGAGCAGCACGTATCCGGTTGGCAGCCCCTTGGGTTTTTCTCGCAAAAACTGAAGCCACCAGAGACAAAATACAGTACATTTGCCCAAGAACTCCTCGCGGTATACCTCGCCATCAAACATTTTCGTCATTTATTGGAGGGCCGGGACTTTTACGTCGTTACAGACCACAAGTCCCTGACGTTTGCCTTCCATCGCAATCACAGCAATTATACTACACGGGAGATCCGTCAACTATGCTTTTTTTCCGAATTCACTGTGGATCTCAGACACGTACATGGGCCGGAAAATGCTGCTGCTGATGCACTATCCCGCATCGATGCCTTGTCGACCCAGCCACCGCTAGACATGGAAGAGCTAGCAGCTGCCCAAAGCAACGATCTTGAGCTGCATCGTCTTCGCTCTTTATCCACGTCTCTATCGTTTACGAAGCGCCCGCTTCCATTTTCTACCTCATTAATAACCTGTGAAACGTCTACTGGTGTCCCTCGGCCCTTCGTGCCTTCAGCTTTTCGTCGTGCAATTTTTGATAAATTGCACAACATGAGCCATCCTGGTATTCGTGCAACCCAGAAACTAGTCACATCTCGTTTCCTTTGCCCAAGCATCAATGCTGATGTCCGACGCTGGGCGCGAACCTGCCTTGAGTGCCAGCGCGTTAAAGTTCACCGTCACACTGTCACGGCAACATCCCCGTTTCGGCCTCCAGGCGCAAGGTTTTCTCACGTTCATGTCGACATCGTCGGTCCTCGTCCGTCATCGCAAGGAGCCTGTTACCTGCTGACATGTGTGGATCCCTTCACCAGATGGCCGGAAGCGTTTCCCATTTCCGACATTACAGCACCAACAGTTGCCAAGGCTTTCACAAACGGCTGGGTGTCGCGCTTTGGATACCCCTCTGTCGTCACCACTGATCGCGGTCGTCAGTTTCAATTGGCCCTTTTCACCGCACTTGCCAATATCCTGGGCATTCGACACATCCACACAACTGCCTACCATCCTTCCGCCAATGGCATGGTCGAACGGCTTCATCGACAACTGAAAGCTGCCCTCACTGCTCACCAGCCAAGGGAACATTGGCTCGACCACCTCCCCTTCGTACTTCTGGGCATTCGATCAGCATTGAAAGTGGATCTCGGCTGCTCATCAGCCGAACTAGTCTATGGCGTTTCCCTGCGTCTTCCAGGAGAATTCTTCGAGCCATCATCGCCACCTTCCACTCACGATGCCTCCACGTACATTCGAGACCTGCGCACCACGTTTCGGGACCTTGCTCCTGTGATTCCTGCCGACCGACACCCCCAGTCTGTCTTCGTCAGTCAGGATCTGCATAACTGCAGTCACGTCTTCGTTCGGCGTGACCAAATACGGCCACCACTAACACCTGTTTATGATGGCCCATTCCGCGTACTCCATCGTACACCTAAGACGTTCACGCTGGACATCAATGGCCGTGAAGACGTCGTGGCTGCTGATCGACTGAAACCTGCATATATCGCCGCTCTCGCGGTCGTGTGGTTTCAATCTAAAGTCTGGATGCCAACATCCAAGCATGTCCACTGGGCGACTCCTCTGGTGATTAATACGGCTCTCGCTCTACGGTGGGGGGGGGGGGAGTCCTGTAGCGCCTCAATGCGCTGCGCGTCAAGGAGGAAGAAGTTGGCATTTGGGCCGCGCGGCGCGTGCAGCGCGATAATAAAAAAGATCAGTTCGAAAACCGAAATCTGTCAGGGCTGGATCTTTCCCGTGTAAGCTCCGACAAGCCGTAATATCTCGGGCGGTATCTTCAAACGGGATATCACGTATCACACCTTTTTACGTACCGTCTGTTGCTGCTTCATATGCGCTGGTATCGCACGTCTCGTTGCCGACCACAATGCAAGAAATTTTCTGGTATCCATCAGCATGCACTTCGATGGTTGTGCTCACAACGATGATATTTTGCTGGGAATTTGGGCATAATGTGTCTTCATCTTGGGCTTCTTTCGGAATTTCAGCGGCGCGGTAAATGCTAGTCGCCAGTCGGGGCGGCTTCATGATCGGCAAGTCGAAGGCCACCTCTAGGTCTGATGATGATCTTGAAGTCGCCTCGGGGCGGTGGAGGCATCCGGCTTAATCTTTTCACTTTACGCAGGCGTAGCTCACACTTTCTTGCTGTTATTCCCTCGTTGAGAATCCGCACCGGGTCCTAGCGATTGCCCGCGGATCGACTTCTTTGATCCTACGGTGCTCCATCCCGCACTTTCTTCGAATTCTTCACGGGAAATGGGTTCTCCCTCCACAGTGACCTCCATTTGTTTCCAGAATGTCGGACGCGTCAAACACGCCGAACGGCGTTTATTAGTGTCCGCAGAGCTTGGCCGGCCAAGCAGCTGCGTCTCTGGCAGCGGCGCTACCGGTGGTTAGCAGGCGTTAGGCGTAGCTGTCCCGCCAGCGTGGTTGACGAAAATGCGTCGGTAAAGGTGTCAAAATCAAGTCCCCACATGGAACTTGGTGCCGGGCGATTCCTGATGACAAGCTGAATACGCGGGTACCACAGTATTGTGCGCTTCTAAAGGATTTCCGCTGCAAAACATTCGTTGAAACCGGAGCCGACACGACGCGCGTCCACTCGCTGCGACCAAAGCTGCGTCTCTTCTTGGTGGACAATAAGAGCATTATAATATAGCCCACTGATTTTCCATAGTGTTTTCTTTTATCTGGCAAAATATATTCAAATATATGTTCTTTTGAGCTACATAAAATTCTGAGAGACTCCCTTGCTTTTACGCACGTTCCTCTTATGTGGAAAAAAAAAGAAAGACTCTCCTTACCCTTGAAAATAAACTTGAAAACATGCTTTCAGTTCCGACGTTAGGAGCTGGTGAATGAGTTGGCCGGAAGTATTTTGGGGTGCAACGCTTGCAACCTTGACACGGTCTATATTAGAGTAGGCAAAAGAATGAAGATGATGAAACTGGAACGTCTGGAGTAGTGCTTGGACAACGACTTTTACCCGGATGCAAAGGCCGGCTTTCAACGTAGTCGATCACCAATCCATAGTGTCTTCGGCCTATAGTCAGCTACGTAGAATATGAGGAAGCACGTAAACGTCCTCGTGCTTCTTCTTTTCTCGATAGACGTCAAAGAGGGCCATGACGACGGTACTCATGAAGGTGTCCTTTTCGCTCCGGGAGACGTCGGGTTGGGTGGTCAAATGTTTAAATAGATACGCAGCTATCTTTGCATGTGATACCTTTTGTCTGTGTGTGTATGTGTAACCATGGAGGATGGGCACATTTCCCTGCAATATATTTTGATTGTGGTGTTTCCCAGGGTGGTGTACTGAGCCCTGTGCTTGTATTGTATGCAAGAGCCCAGCCGTATATCTAGGTTACCACATCGATCAGGAGCGCCCGCCATCCCGTTTTTTTTTCTTTAATTGACAACTCCTTGGAGGAGTGCACAGTACTAAGTGCTTATTTTGTGCTTGTGGTGTCATCTCTGCGCGTGATCCAGAATAAGCTGTGCCCAGGTATAGAGAGAGATATAGACTTTATTAATTTCCGGTAGATTGCTTGGTTGGGCTCCCATCAAGGGGCCAACGGAGAAACCGTGTTTTCCGGCAGCTTCCTTGGCCTGCTGGATCGTCCAAAGTTGTTTGTCCAAGCCCTAACTGGGCCGCGCACTCCGCCAACGCGCCCGAAGGTCTTCAGTGGAGGCCGCGACCCCAGAATTTCCCATTACTTTACCATAGGTAATGGTCAAGAGTGGCTCTGGTGGTACAGTACTGGCATAGATTAGAACTATAGGCACTGGGATATATGTGGTGCATGATGACAGGGTTCGTGCATGTGCATGTTTCTAGCTGCCGGCACTGAACGGACTGGGCGCGATTTAGGTTGAGGTGAGGTGGAGGGTACTCCCGCCTTTGCATTTAATAGTGTTGAATTGTCATCAAATTTAGTGAGCCGATCGTCCCATTCTCACACCGGCGCAGAAAGGTTCGTTTGGGTGGCCGCTTTGTCTGACGTGACTCGGAACGTAAGACCTCGAGTCACGTTGTGCGCCACTTCATTCGGGCTGGCCTCCACGTTACCTAGTGGTGTGTGGGCAGGGACCCCGCTTCGAGAATACTGCCTGTTCTAAGAATCCGCAATGCCTTGGCGGAGATTCTGCCGGTGGCGTAGTTTTGAACGGCTGCCTGCGAGTCGCTGATTACACATGAGGCGTTAGTGTGGGCTAGGGCCATCGCGACAGCCACTTCCTCTGCCGTTTCTACGTTCCGTGTGATAATTGACGCGCTGCTTTTGCATTGTTGTGTGTGCTCTATGACAGCAGCCACGAAGTGGTGACGTTCCTGGTAGCGTGCTGCGTCGACATAGACTGCCTCATGGTTGCGCCCAAACATCTTTGACATGGCTCTGGCTCTACTGACACGTCTGCCCTTGTTGTGTTCAGGGTGCATGTTTTTGGTATGGGTGGTACTGTTAGCTTAGCACAAATAGTGCGTGGTATGTCGAGTTTGTCTCCGTGTTGTGTGTGGTAAGAAATACCGAAATTACATAGAATATGGCGGCTTGGCTCAGTCTTGGCTAATCGCTTGAATTGGGAGATTTGTTGAGCCTCAATAAGATTCTCAAGGGTATGGTGTAAACCAAGTTGAAAGAGTAGTTTGGTGCTGGTGTTTTGAGGCACACCTAGCACTTGTTTGTAAATTTTCTTAATTAGGCTGTTGAGTTCTGACTTTTCCGCGGTGAACCATCGGTGGCACGACGCCGTATAGGTGATGTGACCTATAACGAATGATTGGATCAAACGGATGATGCTAGCCTCTTTCTTGCCTTTGTGTTTATTGGTAATGCGCCTAATGAAGCACATCGTGTTAGACACTTTGGCTTCAATGTTGCGAACTGTCTTTGCGTTGGTACCCTTACTTTCTATAATCAAACCTAGCACTGGGATTTTGTCCACAGTGTGTATGGCGTGACCATCGCTTGTAGTGAGTTTTATATCAGCGTGTGCCTGCACTTGGGGATGTTGTTTGGGTGACCGACCTCTAAATGTAGGACGATATAGCAGTAGCTCAGATTCCTCCGCCGAGTAGGATAGTCCAATTCATTGTAAATATTGTTCGATTGGGTCGATCTCCTCCTGTAATCTCTGTTTAATGGAACCGCCACTGCGTCGCACACGCGGAGGGTGATGTCGTCGGCGTAAATGGTGTAATAAAGTCCTTGGATGGTTTGAAGTTTTGAAGGAGGACCAATGAGGGCGAGGTTAAACAACAAGGGAGAGATCACGGAACCCTGCGGGGTGCTTCTACTTTCTATGATTATTTCGGACGACCTGAGTGCTCCCACAGTGATTGTGGCCGTTCTGCCCGCAAGAAATGCCTTTATATAGTTGTACATGCGCAGCCCCAAGTTTACGGTATTGACCTGATTTTGAATGGTGCTATGCGTGACAGAGCCAGAAGCTTTCTTGAGATCAATACCAAGTATGCCCTTAGTGGAGCGTCCTGTACTGTCTATGATGTGATGCTTAAGCTGCAACATGGCATCCTGCGTTGAAAGATGCCTGCGGAAGCGAATCATGATGTGTGGAAAAAAATCATTGTCTTCGAGGTAATTTGTCAGTCTAGTCAGGAAAGCGTGTTCCATCAATTTGCCTATGCAAGATGTTAAGGAGATGGGCCTAAGATTGTCAGTACTAAGTGGTTTGCCTGGTTTCGGAATCAGAATCACCTTGGCCGTTTTCCACTGCGGAGGCAAGATTCCGGTGTTCCAGTAGTTATTAATATAGTCCGTGATATGCGTGATCAACTCATTGTCCAAATTCCGTATTATCTTATTCGTGATGTTGTCCGGACCTGGTGCAGATTTGGTGTCAAATTTTTGTAGGGTGGCGCGGATATCCACTTCGGTGAATTCTTAGTCTAGAGTGGTGTTTACCTGGCCCGTATAATTTGGATGCGGCTGAGTAGGAGCCTGAGAGATATATTAGAGCTCTACCTCCCTAAGAAACTCCTCGTCGGTTCCCTTGTAAGCATGTGTTAGTTTGTTGATGGTTTGTCGTTGGGCGGTTTTGCTGTTTTCTGGATCAAGCAGGAACCGTAGAAAATGCCATGTTATACTAAGACTTAGCCGCCGGGACTTAACTCACCATTATTATACATTCTCAACGTATACAGTAGACCGCAAGAGCAAAGGCACCGCTTCGATTCCCTATTCATCCGAGCTACATCCTCGGCTGGCAAACACACCCTCCTCATAGTGGGGATTTCAACGACTCCCACCCAGCGTGGGGTTACGCTGCACCTACACCGAAAGGTAGAGCCCTCTGGTCCCATATTCAGGCACATCGTTTTACACTGCACAACAACCCGGAGGAGCCTACTCGTTTGGGGAACAATGTGAACAAATATACATCGCCCGATCTTACCCTCACTCACAATGCCCCCACAATGGTTTTGACTAATACCCGAACTAATCTTGGCAGTGATCATTACATTATTAGCATTACTTTACAACTAAAACACAGACCCATTGCACCTAAACCAGAGATGCTCACAAAATGGGACAAATTTAGAGAGACCCGCAACAGCACCGCTCCCTCACATATTGCAGACCTTACCGATTGGACTCAACAGCTTCAAAAAGATGTTGAAATTCAGACGAAAACTCTACCCCCCGACACCGCGATAAAGACTCTCGACTACAAGCTTCTCCATATGTGGGAAGCAAAACAGTCACTTCTGCGACGGTGGAAACACCAGCACCACAACAGGAAACTCCGCATTAGGATAGCGAAGCTAGAGCAACAAATCAAGCAATACAAGACTCCATTGGCGGCACAACAATGGTGTCAGCTTTGTGAAGGAATGCATGACCACCTTAGTAATAAACGAACGTGGCAACTTCTTGGACATCTGCTAGACCCCATCACTTCTCGCGAAGGACACTCTCACGCTATCAAGAAACTGTTACACAAGCACAGTGACCATTTAGGACAGCTCTTCGATAACCTCCGCACGTTGCATTTACCTCAATTACGTAAGTATTCTATACCATCTTACACAAGGAAACCTAACGAGTCATTAGAGGCGCCGATAATGGAAGCGGAAGTTAGGCTCGCCCTCGCAACACTCCGTACCACATCGGCTTCAGGTCCCGACCGCGTTAACAACAAATTAGTTAGAAATGTTGACCCTATTTCTATTAAAGCTTTGACTGAGTACTTTAACACTGTTTTGACACGGACACCCTTCCACCTTCGTGGAAAGATGCCAGAGTCATATTTATACCTAAACCGAACAAAGCTCCCTTAGTAGAAAATCTGAGGCTAACTTCCTTAACATCGTTTCTCGGAAAGACTATGGAGCATGTTGTGCTTGCACGCCTCCAGAGACACGCGACGGATAATGGACTACGGCCTCCAGAGATGATTGCTTTTAGGCCCTCACTTTCTACGCAAGATGCGATGCTTCGCCTTCAACACGACATCATAACTCTTAACCAGAGTGAGGATACTCAGGCAATCCTTGGTCTGGACATACATGGAGCATTCAATAACGTAGCCCACTCAGCTATATATGCTGGCCTCAACTGTATTTTTTGTGGCGCTAAAATCTACTCTTACATCAAAAGCTTCCTCACAGACCACACAGCTACATTAACATTAGGACCAGAACATTCCTCACCCTATACACAAGGCAGCTTCGGAACACCTCAAGGGTCAGTGCTCTCTCCAACCCTTTTTAACCTGGCTATGCAACCTATACCCAACGCTCTTCAACGTATCCCTGCCTTGAACTTCTCCATCTATGGCAATTATATCACCTTATTGCTGAAAGGAGGCTCAGATGGACACATTCAAGACACCCTACAAACAGTTGTAGATACAATAGCAGCACTAACATCTCAGATTAATCTCTATTGTACCCCAACTAAATCAGAGTTACTCCTTCTACCAACTCATCCTCGGTACAAACACGTTCCAATGATCGAAGTTCACATAACTGGGTGTCTCATTCCTAGAGTATCACGCATTCGTGTGCTAGGTTTTTTTATCCAAAACAACCGACTTAATACGTACACACTCGAAGCTTTGCGCAATACCATTGAAAACACCCTAAGAATGATAGAAAGAATGTCAGTGGGAAATGGAGGGCTCCGAGAGTCAGAGTTACTTCGTGTACTACAAGCTTTTGTGATTATTATAATCACACATATTCTTCCTTACCTTCACCTTAAAATAGCAGAGGAGGAATCGGTCAAGAACCTCCTCCGCAGAGTTTACAAATACGCGCTAGGCATTGCAATCAATACCTCTAATGCACTACTCCACCAGACAGGAGTCATAAATACCTTATGTGAAATCCATGAAGCCTATTTAACAGCTCAATACGCAAGGCTCACGACCACTAGCGCAGGTCGCCACATTTTATCGTCTAATGGAATTAACTTCACCTCACTCACCAATGCTAAATACAACATTCCCCAAAACATACACAAACAATTACTCATACCACCCCTTCCTAAAAACATGCATCCAACATATCATGCTGAGCGCCGAATCGAAAGAGCAAAACCACTTCAGAAAAAGTTGCATGGAGCCAATTACGTGCTCTATGTCGATGCGGCAGAATACCCATCCTCCTCATCCTATGCCCTCTCTGCTGTCGACTATAACGGCAAGGTGCTCACAACGGCATCCGTCACTGTCAACTCTTCAGAGGAGGTAGAGGAGGCTGCCATCGCTTGAGGTCTATCCATCCCCAATATCACTATGATTGTAAGTGACTCCAAAACTGCCATACGCAACTTCAGCGCAGGTCGCATCTCATCAACTGCCCTTTCAATTCTAAAGAAACATCCTCCCACGCAAGACGTTGCTCTCAGATGGACGCCCGCGCATGCGGGATTGAGTGGCAAGGAGACGGCTCATACCTGTGCTCGAGGAATGACCGGCTGAGCGCAGGCCTCTGATGGCGCCTTAGACCACGCTGCCTTTTTCAGCGCGAGAGATCGTCTTTTGACCTTTCACGATATAACAAATCACTACCGCCTACAGCGCCCTATATACCCCCCTTACATCATGGAGCTTCGCGCTACCATGAAATACTATGGCACCATTTACAGACCCGTACGTTTGCTACCCCATCTTTTCGCCATCTTATACACCCTGCGATATACCCCTCCCCTTTGTGCATTTTCTGTCAATAAAGAGCTAACCTAGACCATATAATGTGGGGGTGTACTCGAAACCCACCACCCAATTCTCTACACATTATAGTAAAGAGCAGTGGGAGGCTGCTATGTGCAGCTCGGCGCCCGAGGTCCAGGACCAGATCTTGGATTGGGCCAAGAGGGTAGCGGAGACCTACGCTGGGTAGGCTCCTCTGACACTCCACCACCATACCTTTCCCTCTTGGGATGAATAAAGTTTTTCTCCTCCTTTCTCATTTAACATTAGCAGCCATTGGCATGTACATTGAGCACTATCTGACAGGAAAAGGTTGCTACGTTATACTCGCTGGGCGTAACCTCCTTGGTTTTAGAAAGGTTTAGCGAGCGTTGGGCCGCAATTCCATGAATACAATGAACTAGTATATACCGTGAACTCGAGATGGTTAAAGGTGGGAAGTAGACACGAAGCGCAAGCTGTAAAAAAGTGTTCGTGTGCCTCCTCTCGTTCAGTCCTTGGAATGTCCGCTGGATGGTGGTGCTTCTATGTGAGGAATATATAATGAAAAGATGCGAGATGGTGGTACTTGGATTGTTGAATAAATGGACGAACGGACACAGACAGATGCATGGACGGACGCACAGATGGCGGCACGGACTGATGGACGCATGGACGGACGCAGGAGCGGATGCATGGAGGAAAGCAAAGACGGACGCACAGATGAACGTGTGGACGCACGAACAGACGCACGCACGGATGGGCGAATGGACGCACGGGCGGCCACACAGACGCACGCATGGATGGACGGAAGCAAGAACGAATGGACGGACGGATGCATCGCCCCACTATCTATCATTTACTCCGTGAATATGCTGCCATTTTTTAGGTCCGTCCGACCATAAACCGCCACCTCGCCTCTACAGAAGATGCCGAAACCGAAACATCTGTGAACAACAAAAGTTTATCAATAAACTTATAACCAGAGCAAACAAAATAAAAGGCCGCAGCACCGGTAGGACACCAACATTTAACCACCCATGAATCAAAGCATACGACAGAACAAAAAGGTAACAAAATCATAATAAAATTCTGGTAGCCAAAACAAAACAGAGGGTCACTCTTCATGGTCTGATGCACAATGTTTCATCTACCTGTTCGCATTCACTTCGTAGATTTCACATATCTTGTGCATACTTTTAGCTCTCCCATAGTAGAGTACCCTGTGCTCTAAATCGTTACCCCCTTTTTCTATACCCCCCCCCCCCCATACCGCCCGGGACGGCTCAGTGCTCTCCCATAGTAGAGTACCCTGTACTCTAAATCGTTACCCCTATTTTTCTAATCCCCCCCATACCGACATAGCTTGGTTTAGCAGTACGGCTCAGTGCTCTCCCATAGAAGTTGAGTACGAAGTACTGTTGCGAAGCGACCTCCGAATCCCACCGCTGACCTCCACTGTTGCGAAAGACGGCGACGCCAACACGGTCCCGAAAGCGCCACTGCTTTCAACTCCGCCGGGAAGGTCACCAGCCGTTTGGTAGCGTATGTTTCTCAGCTCGCGACTGCTTCTGCGCAGAGCTGATAAGACGAGCGGACGAGACGACGGTGAGTTAAACAAGGTTTATGTACAGCATATATACAGAGGCGTTACAATTTCGGCACTGGGGCCGACAGAGACTCGAAGAGCCGAGCTCTCCTCTCTAACACATAGGTCAGCTTTTCGCCTAAGACCGCCGATTCACCCACATGTCGGCTCTCCGACACGGGGACTCCTCTCACACAGGACCGCCGATCGCGACGCGCCGCAGGGCTTCTTTTATATGCACCGGGTCCAACCAAAATGTCCAATCAGAAGCGCCGCTGGTCGTCAGGGCAGATTCCTCCATTGGGGTCGCCGCTGGGCCACGCCAGACCCCCAGACATGAAGACGCCGGCTCGCTGTCACGTGCGCTGCTGACTCACTGCACGTGGGCCAGAGAGGCGCCGCGCGTGTTTACGCCGTTGAGTTGTTCGTGTCAGGCGGACTGCGGGCTGGCCTTGACCCAGATTGCCTTTTTCAGAGGCACGGACGTTTGACGAGGACTCGCTGGCATAACAGCACCCCCGCCGCCAGACAATGCACCGGAAAGACGAGCTGCTTCCACGGGGCTCGGATGTCAGGTGCGCTCGTTCGCCAGGTCCCTCCAGGTTCGCCTCCAGGGCCATGGGGAGAATACAGCTCCAGACTGTTCCGGAAACACATCCCATTTTTTACGACGGATCCCAGCTCCACTGGCTTGTCGCCACAACTTGCTCACCAGCTTCACTCGTCTCTTCTGACCACCTTCGGTTTCAGCACTTGTCGATGGTTTCGCAACTTGCTAAGAATGGTTCGACAACAAACAACACACGACACAAGCAAGTGCCCTCGGTCACCCGACAGAACACCAGACAAAGTATAGTACAACATATACCTATCTACGTGTCTATCGGAATTTTGTTCCCTCTACATCAAGAGGCACATGTGGGACACAAGACTCTTAAAGTAAGAACTTGAATTTTTCACACTTAACACAACGCAACGAATTAGAATACCACATAAAGTTGGCCCCTTGAGATCACTCTGAACGAGAGCGCTCAGCCCAGGTCGTGATGAGATCAAAATTTAGCCCCGAATCGCCAGCGAGAAACGGAAAGGTTGAGAAGTTACTAGCTGGAACGCACTGCTCAATGCACCTGCATTAGCGTTTACCTTTCCTTTATTTTTTTTGATAGCGAACGTCAAAGTTGCGCTGTGGAGCAACATGCTCCATCTCAGTAACCGGCCACTTTTAGGCGACGATACCTATGCGGCACCAAGAGTGGCTCACACTTGCGACGTTGCACAGGGGAACAACGATACGGCTTGCTACGGATTGACTCCTCACCGCTTAGCTCGATATCGTGTTCGATCACCCTCGTGTTTCCGGGGTGGTCCGAAAACACGTCTCCAAACTCGGAAACAATCCTGTCCTCCTTCCGTGCTTCACTTAACCAAGGCTCTAGGTTTATCTGCTCCCAGATTACTTCCGATCCCCTTTCGATTACATCACTAGTGGTCAAAATGTTTGCTCCTTCCTCGAAAACACTCAACAGCTGATTTACGACCGCTTGATGTTGAACGTATGGTTTCATCAAGTTGTAAATTTTGTCCGGCCGCCTTCCTAATTTCACTTCATAATTTGAATCGCAAGGCTTCGATAATACTGTGGCGGGCCCTTCCCAATCCACCTCAAGCTTGTTCCTTTTGGACGGCTGCAGCAGCATTACCTGATTATCAACTTCAAAAGCGCGCTTCTTCACAGATTTCTCGTAGTGCTCCTTCGACAGCACTTGTGCCGCGTTTTTGTGGCTTTCCACTAGCGCTTCAATCGAGAGATCCTCACGCTGCTCTCGAATGAGCGTCTCTCGATCAACTCTCGGCAGCTCGCTCAAACTTTCCGCTACAGGCGAGAGCGTTGCAGCCCCCTCGCTCTGGTCCAATGGCGCCATGTCGTCTCCCCCCACGCATACCGCGCCGGCCGCTTCCGCGACGGGCCGCTCGCGTGACTGCTCACATGACTCATGCGGAAAATTTCCTTTCTGGGGTTCCGTCGACCCGCCGACAAGGTCACTTGAGAGTTCACCGCATTGAACCAGATCAAGCTGCCGCGATAGCTTCCGCGCTTGCGATCGCGTGAGGGCCATGCACGCTAAGTTGGGGAAGAACGATTTGCCCTGCTCTTTGAGAAGCTGCTCGGAGTTGTTGGAGAAAAGATATGGAAAACGATCATTTAGCGCGGCAGACACAGCCGCTTCGGTGCGAAGCTCACCGAACGGGTCTTCAATGACAACCGTGGCGATTGGTAAGCGAACACTCTGCTCCTCGGCGACTTGCCTGATCCACGCGCATTCTCCTGTAAAGTCATGCGGAGACACCAATGAAGGATGGACAACGTCCATGGTTGCCGCTGAGTCTCTAAGTGCTCGGCACGTTTTCTCATTCACCCTAATTTCTTGGAGATACGGCTCCAACAACCGCATGTTTTTTTTCTGATTCTCGGATTGTTGCGAAGGCAAACTTTTCCTGACAGTTTCTCGCGATGTGCCCTTCCTTTTTGCAGTTGTAGCAGATTAGCGGCTTCTGTTTGTTTTCCGATTCAAATGCCTGTGTGGTAGAAACCTCACTCGATTTCTCCGCTTCTGTTTGCCCTTCCCCTACACTGTCCTTCGTAAGAGACGGGTCCTTCTTGAAATTACGGTGCGGAGCGGGTCTCCGTTGATCAGGTTTCTTTGAAAAGCCCTCTGTTCTCTCATCCTTTTCAACGCGCACTGCCCTGCTGTGCAACTATCGGCGAGTATAATACTCCTCAGCTAACTCAGCTGCCTTGTTTAACTGTACTTCCCCAAGTCTGTCCTGCAGCCAAAGTTTGACATCCTCCTCGATGCAGCGGTAGAATTGCTCCAATGCAACGCATTCCACCACTTTATCGCGGTCGTCATAAACACCTTCGCCCTTGAGCCATTCAATCAAATCGGCTTTAAGACGAAACGCGAAGTCAACGTGTGACTCATTCCCCTTTTTAGCATACCGGAACCTTTGCCTGAAAGCCTCGGGTGACCACTTATAACGTCTCAAGAGCACTTCCTTAACCTCGTCATAGCTCTCAAACGCTTCCCTCGACAAGCAAGTTATCGCGTCGGACACTTCGCCGGGAAGAAGAGCTAGCAGGTTCCGCGCCCAAAGAGGCCGCTCCAAAGCGTTTCGCTCATAGATGTGTTCAAACTTGACGAGATACTTCGCCATGTCCTCGCCTACTACGAACGGTGGCAGTTGGTCCCGAATTCTAAAACCGCTGACCTGAACTGTTGGAGAAGCTACGCTAGGCGCCTGCGAACACTGTAGGATTGCCAATTCTAGTCGTTTCAACTCAAGACGCTCCTGTCTCTCGGCCTCCTCGCGACGTTCGCGCCTTTCAGCTTCTTCACGTTCGCGAGCTTCGCGCCTTTCAGCTTCTTCGCGAGCTTCGTGCCTTTCAGCTTCTTCGCGAGCTTCTACTTCTCGCCTTTCAGCCTCCTCACGGCGTGCTTTAATATCCACCCAGGCCTCATCGACTTCCTCAGCCGACACTCCCTCATCCTTCATGATCTCAAGGATCGCTTGCTTTCGTTTCGCACGGCCCAAAGTAATGCCGAGTTCCTCACAAATTTCGATGAGTTCCTTCACTTTAAGGTTCTCCATCGTTCACACTAGCCTCTTGCTGTTTGCCCCTGTTAACAATTTACTTGCCGTACCCACTATAAGTCAACTAGCAAGACGCGCAAGCAATTTTTCACTCTCCCGTGTTTACCCCCTCCGCATTAACTTTGGTTTCAAAGCACTTCGACTTTGCTTGAAACGATCAAAGCTCACTCTAATGCTTCACACAGCCCTTCTCTAAACTACTACAACCTGAGCTAGAGTAGTCTGGTGAACTGAGGGGAAAACATCAGGCACTCACCGCATCGATGTCGCTGACGCCGGCCGATCCCACCGCTGCCACCACTGTTGCGAAGCGACCTCCGAATCCCACCGCTGACCTCCACTGTTGCGAAAGACGGCGACGCCAACACGGTCCCGAAGGCGCCACTGCTTTCAACTCCGCCGGGAAGGTCACCAGCCGTTTGGTAGCGTATGTTTCTCAGCTCGCGACTGCTTCTGCGCAGAGCTAAGACGAGCGGACGAGACGACGGTGAGTTAAACAAGGTTTATGTACAGCATATATACAGAGGCGTTACAATTTCGGCACTGGGGCCGACAGAGACTCGAAGAGCCGAGCTCTCCTCTCTAACACATAGGTCAGCTTTTCGCCTAAGACCGCCGATTCACCCACATGTCGGCTCTCCGACACGGGGACTCCTCTCACACAGGACCGCCGATCGCGACGCGCCGCAGGGCTTCTTTTATATGCACCGGGTCCAACCAAAATGTCCAATCAGAAGCGCCGCTGGTCGTCAGGGCAGATTCCTCCAATGGGGTCGCCGCTGGGCCACGTCAGACCCCCAGACATGAAGACGCCGGCTCGCTGTCACGTGCGCTGCTGACTCACTGCACGTGGGCCAGAGAGGCGCCGCGCGTGTTTACGCCGTTGAGTTGTTCGTGTCAGGCGGACTGCGGGCTGGCCTTGACCCAGATTGCCTTTTTCAGAGGCACGGACGTTTGACCAGGACTCGCTGGCATAACAGCACCCCCGCCGCCAGACAATGCACCGGAAAGACGAGCTGCTTCCACGGGGCTCGGATGTCAGGTGCGCTCGTTCGCCAGGCCCCTCCAGGTTCGCCTCCAGGGCCATGGGGAGAATACAGCTCCAGACTGTTCCAGAAACACATCCCATTTTTTACGACGGATCCCAGCTCCACTGGCTTGTCGCCACAACTTGCTGACCAGCTTCACTCGTCTCTTCTGACCACCTTCGGTTTCAGCACTTGTCGATGGTTCTGCAACTTGCTAAGAACGGTTCGACAACAAACAACACACGACACAAGCAAGTGCCCTCGGTCACCCGACAGAACACCAGACAAAGTATAGTACAACATATACCTATCTACGTGCCTATCGGAATTTTGTTCCCTCTACATCAAGAGGCACATGTGGGACACAACCCAGGCAGCACGCCGCCGTTGGACCAATCTTGGACCAACATCGGCTAACATCGGCACCGACGTCGGAAGTGCAACTTCTTCCAATGTCGGGCCGACGTTCAAGCCAATGATGGGCCGACGTTTTGCCGATGTTTTAGCCAGTATGCAACCAACATTGGGCCGACGAAGGCCCATCGTATTGCCGACAAAGCTGCCAATGTTCGGCCAACATTGGGCCATATTTCAGCCAATCACATACCATTTTTACGCCGATGTTTGCTGCACGACGAATATTGGCTACGGATGTACGACCGACATTGGACCAATCCAGGGCCACATTGCAGCCAATCAAATGCCGTTATTACACCGATGTTTCCTGCACGACGAATATTGGCTACTGATTGGCTTGCCATTATGTAACCATTATTAGTAGAGAATTTTTCTTACCGGAAGATTTAAACAATATGTCTCGATGACCCGCTCTTGTAGCTTTGCAGCCCTGTATACTTGGGGCAACAGAAAATTGAATGCTGAGAACTGAAAGCAGTTACTCGATCTATTTCATCTTTTATACCTCATTCCCTTTGCTAACACTAGAAGTGGTTTATTTTTTTACCAATTTATCTTTTGCAATAGAGAGTGCTTTATTTGGTACTGGTATTTGGTACAGCAGATCGAAAAAAGTCGTTAGGAAGTAAATGTTGAAAGCGTATGTCCCCCACTTGCAATCCCCACATATGTCCCCCACATGGTAATCGAGAATATTCATAGTTTAGAGCATTTTTTTGTAACTAAAACATGGTGATGGTGCTTCCGGATCAGCATAAGCTAGCCGAACAGTGCACCACCGACAGTCTGCAGACTATTTATTCTTTGTTTCTTCATTTATTTGGTACAACAAAAAATGTATACATTGAAAAATATATATACACAACTAAAAAAGGCCCACTATACTGCAGGTCAGGTTGCGTTGGGGGCACAGTGACAGTGGTGCAGTCAAGGACCTGGCTGCTGTGGCTGGGCAGGAAGCCAGCTGCCGCGAGCAGCCGATCATCTGCACTCTGAGAGTGGGGATCATCGGGCTGCTCCACAACAAATGCTTCTCTGAAGCGCCGCTTCCTGCCCCCACAGCGATCACCAGACCCTGGCAGCCACCTCTTAATAAAGTTGAGGGCCTCCGCCTGGTCGCACTCTGCTTTTTGGCAGATGACATCTGCATACAAGAACAGAAATACCATAGTACACATGAAGCACTGCAGTACAGAAAATACACAAGGGTACACACACATAAAACAATGAACAAGTCTAACCTGTCACTAATCTACAGAGCCTCAGGTTCACAAAGGCCCTTTTCCCTTTTCTGCCATGAAGGCTGTACAGCACTTGCACGTCATGTGCCAATACAGCCTTCATGGCATTCACACCAATTTCTCGGAGGCCACGTCCTCCAATCTGTAGGAGGTGCTTGCGCTGTAAAAAAATGCAAGAAGCATAGATGGGGTAAACGCAACAGCACATCGAAATGTTTTCATGATAAAAATCTGCAAGAAACACTGAAAACAACAACTTGAATTTTTGGGCATCACAACATTTCAATGTTTTTTTACGCTAACTTCAACTCACTTGACCTAAAATGGTTTCCACATCAGTTCTCTCACACTCAGTGTGAGAACCTTTCAGAGTCCTTCTCTGAATGCAGTTTTGCTGTTATGAAATCAAATACAACACTGTTATAACACTTAATAAATATTGATTCTAGCTATGAAATAGTATAATTACTTTGTACAGTGCTCAAATTCCAATACACGTTTCTTCGAGGTTACAATGTCTTTGCCTGAATGTTGACCAGGAGTAGCTTCTACAGGTGAAAAACGATAAAATATGTGGAATTCAAAAAGAAGCTTGGACATGTTTTTAATCAATGCATTGTAAGCAGAGCACAACAAGATAAAAGAACATGATCAAGGCGTACTAAGAGGCAACCTTAGAGCGACCAAATCTTGGTCATAGATGAAACTGATAGAAAAATAAAGGTCGCACTAGATGGTCGCACCATTTGCTGTTTATATTTTTCTGTGATAGCCAACAAAGAGGCATGTCGCTATAGAAATATCATCACAATAAACAAAGGTGCATTTTTCTTCACACTGCGAAATTGGGTGCGTGTTAGATTTTTAAAAAAGTAAGAAATCGGCTAACACAAGGCAGGGTGAACTGTAGCTCAAAGTAGAGAGAGCCGCAGCGGACACGAAATAGGGTGATAAATGAACAAAATTACTGAATATCTGTTTTAGGCAGGCTATTGCTAGGCACTGCCCATCAAACACACGATGCCGCCTACATCGTCTGCTAGGTTAGGACCGTTCACTCGGACTTCACAGACTATAGTAAATACAGTCGAATCTCATTAATTCCAACACACTTAATTTGAACTGACACTGTGGTCGTATCAAAGCTATACCGCGCTCCGAAAATGCTCTCAGCATCCCGCCCAATCCTGCGGTGGCACTTCAGACACCTCATCGCTGTGCTTGAAGAAGAAAATGAAGAAAAGGAAAGAAAAGACTGCGGTGGAATGTTTGCCAAATGCCAATCTGCGACATTCCTGTGCCCCGCTTCGGCTTTTTCCGTCCCTGCCACGTACGTAGAGACCCTTCTCCTCTTAACACTGCGCATGAAGAGAAAGAGGGGGAAAAAAGCTGTCGCAGAGAGTTGGCTCTCTCATGCCGATCTGCAACACGCCGGTGTCACGCTTCCCTGTTTTTCGTTCCTGCTATGTAGACTCTTCTCCTTTCAACACCGCGCATGAAGAGAAAAAAAAAAAGCTGCCGCGGAGTGTTTCTCTCTCGAATGCCGATCTGCTTCTCTTCAGGTGGAGACGCTCCTCCATTCTCATCATGTGCTGGCCACGCTCCGGCTGCAGCGCAGATGGTAACAGTGGAAACACAGTTGTCTTCGAAGAGTGTCAGCACTGGACATTGCCGCGCGCAACTTCTTTTGCCAGGAGAATACTGAAGCCGAAGTACAAATGCTTTGCAAACTGCACGCAAAACTTGACTCGTTGCAAGGCCAACGTGTACAGACATGTATTGACTACTTTAATTAATGACGGATGTCCTGTAATTTGTGAATAAAACTTCTCCATGCACGTGCATCACTGCATGGTGAGCCCTCCGCTCGTTTACCGTATTTACTCTATTCTACCGCGCCCTCGATTGTAACGCGCGCCCGGTTTCCACGACAAAAAAAAAAAAAACTAAGACATCGGTTGCAACGCGCACCCTTTTTTCTCGTTGGCCCGCTTGATCACACCACTCGCGAAAACGACTCTTTTTGAGAGCGTCTTCCATTTAAATATGAAGTACGGGGGAAGCTTATGCCTATCTGACGTGCAACAGAGCATTGCTGTCACTCTAGTTTTACCGTGGCCCGATGTCAGTACACAAACTTGCTTCGCCCCCTTCTCCTAGACGGTTGTGGTGCCAGGCATGTCGAAGTAAAGAGGCGTGTGATCTGCATTCCCGATTTGCCCAAGCAGGTAGCCGTTGTTGTGCCGCAAGTTTAGGAGGAACCTCTGAAGACTCTGAAGCTTTTCTTCGTACTCCTCCGACAACTTCCGGCATATGCCCGTTCGCCTTCGGAGGGAAAAGCCTTTTCTCTTCATAAAGTTCGTTAGCCAGCACCTGCTCGCTTTAAAATGGCTCTGCATTAGCCCTTTTTCTAAGGCTAACTGCATAGCCTGCACTTGGAGCAGTTCTGTCGTCACGGGCCGCTGTGCCGCTCACTGCTTAATCACATACTCGCCGAGCAGCTCTTCAATTTGTGGAAACCGACCCTGCTGTGGTCCACTGAAGCCTTTGCGTGAATCTTTGCTGTCGACAATATTCTGCTTTTGTTTCCGCCAGTCCCGCACGCACGTTTTGGGTACTCCGAATGACCGCGATGCGGCCCGATTTCTGTCCGTTCCGGCACACGCAACGACTTTTCTTTTAGAAGCAGCATTGTGGTGCACTCGTCGAGTTTTTGGAGTCGGCCCTATCATGCCGTCGATGCTAATGTACTACAAGATGACGAACTCCTCAGCACACGTATGAAGTGCCGCGCATGGGAAACACATAGGCAGAAATGACCGACGCGCCATGCCGACGCACGTAGGGGGCGGCCCTTTTGTAAGTGGCGATGGCAATAGAATGACCATATTCATTTTTTTTTTCGTACTCGATTCCAACGCACATGCAATTTATGAACTCTATTAACCGGAAAAAAGGTGCGTGTTAGATTCAAGTAATTATGGTAACTTTCATTATTTTGAACTTCTTTTAATTTGAAAAAATTTTCTGGCCTCTTTGAGTACGAATTATTCATATTCGACTGTAGTACAGTGGCTCATGAGATAACCTGACTAGTTTGTTTCCCGAAACACAGTATCTTAAAGCAGTACTAAATTTCTGCATGTTACATAGGCATATTAAAAATCAAGAAATATACACCAAAGCTGCAGCCACAGCTTTACTCTGCACAGCTGCCTCTGCTGCCTCCACTTCTCCAATTGTACCAGCAGGCAGCCGGGGAAGGTCAGAGGGACGCTGTGCTGGCTGGGCGTGCTGAGGCACGGACAAGAGCCGTACCTGGTGCTTCAGCAGTCGCACCTCCTGCAGAACCTCTCTTTGTTGCTGCCGGATGCCAAGTTGGATCCGCAGGATCCGTAGAAATAGAGCTGAAACATACAAGAGTACATACCATATTTACTCGCACAATTTGCATCCTCACATAATTTGCTCACCAGTATAATTAGCCAGCCTGCTTTACTACAAGAAACTTTTTGCTCGCATACTTTGCCCTCCCCAACCAGCCCGAGCCACCTTGCCAGCACACACACACAGACACATTTGACTTCATGATGCTCTGGTCAGGCACATCTCTTGTCGAGCAGGCGAGTGCAGTCTTACACAAAATGGACTGAGTGCAAGGTCCCTCCTTCCATGAACTTTTATGCTTTCCCTAGAATATCGAACTTGAAAACTGAAACCTGTCTATGTGTAGTCCGAAATGCCTAAAGGTTTGCCTCCTATCTTCCCACCTCTTCCACGGCAAGAATGTATTCCCGAGACACAGCACAGATGTTGAACGCGTGCAAGGACCTGTCACATCAACTAGATGAGGCAGGTTTTCGCACTCATTTTTTTTTTCGGTTTCGCCATCTGGCCACTGCGCTTTTACCGTTCCTTGTGATAGGCTACAATAATTATATACGAGGCAGATTGCTGTTATAAAGCTTACCGAAGAAAACTGAAACCGTGCTACCGCTAAGCACATCAGCGTGGAGTTCTTCGACATGCAATATTCAGTATGGGAGCCAGCAGAAGAGTGCGTTGAATAACACTTAGCATAGAAGCTTGGGTGTGTCGGTTAGATATCAGAGGGAACACAACACAATAGAAGACTGGGACAAGGAATGGACACACACACACATGAAGGGCGACACACACAGCACTGTGTTGGCATCGCGCTTCCTTGTCTGCATCTTACTTTACGTTGGGTTCCCGACAATTATTGGAGAGTACTTATGTTCTCTGGCATAACCCTGTCGTGGGAACTGGTTTTTGTGAGCACTGTTCGGAAGAACTTCAAGAAAATGGGGGCATTTGAACAGGCTTAGCAAATAAATGACAATCCGCTTTGAGACAGCTGTGACAGCGCCTGCAACATATATTCCCAGTTGAGCTTTTAGGCCAGCGATTCCTACTAGCTTCGTACATGACCGGATTGACAAAAAAAGTACACATAATACGCGAGTATATACCGCATTTGACTCTGTAGCTTTGATGAACCAGGCAGATACACAAATTTATCCAAAACTCCATTGATTCTGTTGCAAAATTATTCAACAAATAAATTGCGATGTTATCCATGTTACTATACGATTGTGGCACTTTACCATTGCAGCTTTCCAGGAGGCACACATAGTGCAGCGTTAGTTCACCACTCGCAGTTAATTGTATGCAGTAGGTTGCTCACAGCAACTGACTGCATGCAATGGTGAACATCTTGCATGCTTGCACCGCTGTTTCAGCATGCTGGCTGCTTCCCATATGGCTATCAATTGATGTTCACAAAATTGGGAAGATGAAGAAAGACTACACAGTGCCCTCTGGCCACCCTATACTCCAAACCTCCAGCCAACAAACAAACAAAAGAAACAGAAGTATGCAAATGAATATTATTGCTAATGCAGCTGGAATGGAGTGTAGTTTTCACCAATTCTGTGTGTTAAGTCAATATGGAGTGAGTTAACTCCATAAAGTAGCTTTTCTCAAAACAGTGTTCACTCTATTGTAACACAAGGAGTGACTTCATAGCATCTAGAAGGAAAAATAGAATCTTCAGTATTTGATAGAAATGTGAGGCTCTACCTTAAAACAACAATAATCTGGAAAAAGAACTCATTACATTCGAAAAAAAAAAGGTAGCACAGTTGATCCCCTTTACAAGAGACACTGATGTAACAGACAAACGGGGATAAGAGGCACCAGTGTGCAGGCTGACATTTGGCCCATCATGCATCAGGCACTCCGTAGATGCGCCTGTGCAGCCGGGAGCCCTGCAGTCAAGCATGCTGAGCAAGACTGTTGACCACTGTACAATGACACATTGCCACGAAATTTCAAAACTTCATTTCACAGACTTCTGCAAAAGCTTCTTACACTCTTGCATGATTTTTGCACAAGCTTCTCTCATTCTTGCGTGATTTTCGTCAGAACATATAAGTGTTGGAAGTTGTATGTCCCCAAAAACTTGCACAATACAAATAGCATACAGTAAAGTCTATCACTTAATACGTGCATAGTGTAACAATGAAAGGAAACTCACGCATGGTTTGCTCCGAGCCTTCCCCGTGCGGTGCCTCCTTGAGCCTTGGAGAGCACTGTACAGCTAGAGCAAAGTAGCATCAATCCAGTGTTAATGGCAGGTTAACAAGACAACAAAACTAACCCTCATATTCATAAACGCTCCCCGACTCGACTTTCACCCTTCACTTGACAGAGTTGAGCACTGTGCCGCTGCTCGTTTGAAAGCGACGCTGCGCTACTCGAGAATCACAGCAGATTATTGCTGACATGCAGCAATTTTCTCTGCTTAGAGACGGCGCTCCCATCAGCCATCTCAAGTAAAGGTGAAGCGTTGAGTGGAGGGACGTTCTAGAATACGGGGGTAAGATTGGTTGCAAGAACACTACAATAGACACACTTAATTTTTACACTTCATCTATATTGTACAGCTACACACATTCTGCATCCTTATAATGCAACATATACATACAGGCTCATAAAGTAAACACTGTAGGCTGCTCAAATAACACCTACACAAAAAAATTACCGAAAAGTGGCCATGCGCAAGGTACTTTTATTTGAAACTCACAAAACTTTTGCGGTGATGGAGAATAAATAAGACAGGTTACGCTTGGAGGCACATGAGACCTTCGCAGCTTTCATAAAGTACAAAAAACAATATGGTATGTGTGTGTGTATGTACGCATGAAGCTTCAGCCTTTACATACGGTTTCTTGAAAGAATCGACTATGAATTTTATGGCACCTGTGTCCTTCAGCGCAATTGAAAGCCTGCTGATCAGTGTGTGCAATTGTGGAATAGTTACATGGAAAATGGCGTGAAACACCTAAAACCAAATTTTTCTAGCTAGGAAATATGGAGCTGTGTATACAAAACACATGCTGCAAACAGTGGGAGGTGACCACGAGAGTGATTTGAGTGTAAGCGGCAGTATTCCGCATTCATGCACCCCGCAATTTTCAACTGTTACCCAAAAGCAGCACCACTTCAGCGTGCTACTTTTTTTTTTACATCATAAACAGCACGGAGTACAGCGAGGATGAAAACAACGTATGCAATTAAATTTTGAGCACTATTTATGGTGCGCATGATTGATTGATTGATATGTGGGGTTTAACGTCCCAAAACCACTATATGATTATGATAGACGCCGTAGAGGAGGTCTCCGAAAATCTAGACCACCTGGGGTTCTTTAACGTGCACCTAAATCTGAGCACACGGGCCTACAACATTCCCGCCTCCATCGGAAATGCAGCCGCCGCAGCCGGGATCCGAACCCGCGCCCTGCGGGTCAGCAGCCGAGTACCTTAGCCACTAGACCACCGCGGCGGGGATGGTGCGCATGAAAAAAAAAAAAATAGGCCTTTGTACAACGACGAATTCATAATTTGCCTTCACGAACCTTCTGTTAGGCTGCACCACATACAGATTTTTTGTGGCTTTCAAAAGAGATTTGAAAAAAAAAAATAAATAACCGTGTTTACTCTCGTCATGAGCACACTCACTAAGTCATCCTCATTTCAGTCGCCAAAATTTTGTTTTTTTTTTCTTCCACATATTAAACACACACCTTACGTTCATCCGCCGAAGTCCCACGGGCTCCCCCCCCCCCTTGCCGCCTTCGCTCGCTGCCACGTGCCATTTTATTTTTGTTTCTATTTGTTCACGGAACGTCCCCTGTCTTTTTTAATTATCTCTTGTAACATATGTGGCATTATCTTGTTCCCGAGGTGCCACAGGTGCTCTGCTATGTAGATGCACCATTAAACTAGTATTTTTGATCAACTGTGCATTTCTGATGTTTACCTTGCAAGTACGTAAAACTGGCATGCTTCTTGATCTACGATACACATGTGGCTTGTCTCACTTTGAAGGAAAAGTTAGCATACAATGGTGTAAATGCTTAGAATTTGAAGTATTGAGGCAGCAGCACACCTGAGATGATTATATGGTAAAGAAACAAGTGCTGCCTTATTACTGGCAAGTTGTCACTTATATGTACAAATAATACAAATAAATTTTGCGAGCTAAAAAAAGTACAAAAGCACAGCGAGGCTATGATGTGGTTCAACCTGTGGATTCGCTTCATTTATCACGCCATATGATGAAGCTTCCTTTGGTAAAACTGCTCAGATAAGAAAAAAAGTTTGCTGTCCAATACAGCAACTATACAAAGTGTGCACGTGCATCTCGCAGCGCCTTTTCGTCACTTCCGAAATGCGCCACCAACATGCCCGGGCACCAACCGAATCTATCGCTTACAACTGCCATGTTGTCTCCTCGTGCTTGCACCCGTTTAGTTTTGCCACACGATGCAAGTTTGAGAAATTATGAGCTGCTAGTGAGGCAAGTTGATTTAGTAGTCCACGCAGTGGGAGCAGAGCTTAGGGTGTTTCTTCGCTGAAAGTTATAACCTGAAATTGAGAACGCACATTCCGATTTTCCTAAAAGTACCAGCGTATTTGGCTGGTGCAGATTAACAAAAGCTACTTGAAGAAACTTTGCAATATTTGCATCTTCAGGTGCAACTTCATTACGGGTAAGTGCCATAGCCAAGTATTTACCTGCAAACAGATATAGCTTACCAAGATACTGTACATACAAACTTGTCCGCAGTTAAAATCATGATGGCGAGGAAGGCGGTTAAAATCGTGATGGCGATCGCGGAAATTTGGTATTGCATTGAAACAAACTATAAAGAATGGGAAACAATATTAGTTCACTTTGAAGTATAGCCGATCGGTTTAAGTTGGGCGTCAGGATTTTTTTTAATTAGTCAATTAATTCTATACACGGTCTCTATCATGTTCAGTGACTCCACTGTACATTAGCGTACAACAAAAGCAAAATACAAAGTGAAAAGTGTGTTAAAGCATACGCAACAAATAAAGTGATGACTGGCATTACCGCGGCACACACCATGCAAAGTCGCTATCTGCCTTGTATAATATTTTCCTCGACTATTTCCACAAATTGCAATCAAAGAGGCTCAAGCTCAACATCAGCACTGTTTAAAACACTTGGGGGGGGGGGGGCATTGCTACTTTGGTGGCGTAGGCCGTGACAATATATTCATAATATTATATCTCTTGTAAACTTGCCTAGCTCTGCACGACTAGTTTTCGATGAGAGCAGCTGCGCTTCGCACATCCACTCTTGAAATTGCGGCTCGAGAGATTTTGAGCTTTCACTTGTTTTTTGGGCCAGGCAATTTGTAGTGAAAGCAAGATAATAGGCTCTCATAGGTTGTGGCGGGCAGCCGGTGTACGCCGTGGCTGGTATATGTGTCACACATCTTGATTATCTGGTCTTGTATCGAGTGAACGAGCGAGGCCTTCCTAATCCAATGAGCTCGTTAAAGTAAGACAACAAAAAACCACAATGCTTCCACATCGTTCACAGCAACAGATGACAAGCCCCCAACAAACCGCACTGCAGCTCGTGAACTGCCGTAGGTACCCAGGGAGTTACCCGGGCATGGCGGGAGAGGGCGACAACGGCAGAAGTGACATCACAAGAACACTATGTATAAAGGGGACATTTAAAGACTTTTTTCCCATTTTTAAACTTCGTGCACTGTTCTGTCACAATTTATAGCTCAGAATAGTTGTATTTTGAAAAGGGCACTAATTCATAAGCCCAATGGTTCGAGGATGGGTGCATTTAGGGGGCCCATTCTAAGTTTTACTTATGCCCTTCAAGAACTTGCTTACAGGGCCAAAGTCCTGTTTCAGAAAGAACACGCTAGTGCGTGGCCAGCAGTCCGTCAAGCATTAGTGCTGGTGAGATTTGGAAATGCAGCGCATGAGCATCCTTATCTGCTACTTCTCTGCTCATGCTCTCGGGGCTTACTTGCGAGGCACGATCCTTCGCACTTTTCATTTTCACACTGTAAATCAACTGATACCAACTCTGCCTTCCATTATTTAATAAACCAATATTTCATGGTCACGAGGACGAGCTTAAAATGTTGCTACATCAGACCTGAACAGCATTTTGAGTCATCGAAACTTGCTAGTTGCAGCGAACATTATGCGAAAAATATGATGTGCTTTAACGGTGACAACTTGCAAAACACTGCAGCAACGATTAAAATCATGCATTTTTTGTGCTCACAGGAAATTCCTGAAGCAGGAGGCACTGGGCTAGATGAATTGCGCAGCTAAAATACGGATGCGCTTTCCAATGCTGTCATGCGTACAGGCGGAGAAATGGCAGACAAAACTGGGCGCACCCCGATTCTATGCGCATGCGTCCCATTCACAAGCCTCGCTGCCAGTTAGCACCACATCGCTCACTGTACATGAGCTCGCTTGTTTCCTGTAACAGTGGACTATACGGTGCACCTATTAAAAACGAGGATAGAATGTATATAATGCAGCATCTGATGAAGCCATGACGATGTGTTGCTGATGAAATCTAGAACTCTAGTTAGTACCCTTATTGTTAACCAGCAAAAAGATTTTCGACTGAAATGATGGCATCTACACCTGCCCTTAAAGGGACACAGAACAAGTTTTTGCCGCCGAGATTTTCAGCCAAAGCAAAAGATTGGGCCATGAAATTCATAGACAATAATAATTTCAAGCAGAAACTACGAAAACATACTGAATTTAATGAGCCTTTTACAAAATGCCGCGTCTAGCTCTTAGACACGGCGTTTTCTAAAAGGTCGCGACATTTATTTTTCAAGTTTTTTTTTCTTATTCAAGACAAATCTACGGTGCATTGTTCACAGAAAACAAAATTGCCTCGGTAAGATTTCTTGCGAGCAGCTTACTAATTTTAAGGCAGGCGCGTTGATTCGTGAACTGAAGGATGCGAGTGATCGATCTTGCCTGCTAGTGGCTAGGCGACAAAGGCTTTACCTCATGTCCTGGTGTAGCTAAGTCACGCAAATGGAGCAGAAAATGTGCATTATCATTTATTTCACCTAAATATCACACGTATGTGACTTATTACCGGTGACAGGTGATCAGGATGAAGTCGACAATTTGCAAATCTGAACAAGAATTCACTCGAATAAAAAACCAACCTATACTCACGTGCACGGTGAAGTCGAACACGTCGTCCGTCAATGTTGTCGCTGATGCCAGAAGGAAAAGAGAAGAGGACAAGCGACGGGGTCGTCTCTTTCTATAAAGTCGGCGGAACTGCCAGAACGGCCAACACAAAAGGCATCGGGTTGACATTCCTCCATCTGGGCATCAGTCGCTCCACCGGGCATGCAGCTGCTACTGGGTT